>LUGF01045539.1:0-50106 GCA_001625245.1 Calycopis cecrops
GGGACCAGTAAGGAGTGCTTCCCCATTTAATTTCAGTTAAACACACGTCTTGATTGTATTCACATATTTTGAGGGTCTTGGTGCATTTTTCGCTGTTATCTTCTTGGTTTTCACAGACATAACACTCAAGAGATAGAACTAAAACATATAAAAAATATCTAAATTTACAGAAAACATTAGAAGTTATAATAATAATCGGTTCTCCGTCTCACCATTTACAAAATAAGCAAACAGAAATAGCATAACAGTCTTTGATGGTAAGTGTTTAGCCATGATGAAAAACACTATATATTCAATAAACTGATTACAGAACCAATTAGAATCAAGATTATTTTAAAATTATGTTCTAGTTTAGTTTTCTTTTCTTCTATTTTATTTTAAGTTAAAAGGGTGTGGCAAACTTTAAATAGACATTTCAATATATAAATTCTAACAAGCGTTACTCTGTCGGCAATGAAGTTATTTGCAAGTGTCAGTCACAGATTATGTACTATGATGTCAGTTTACACTGGCTGTCAATTATCTTTTTTCCTCGTAGACAGAATACAATTATTGTATCCTGTCCTGTCCTGGCTGCTCAAATAACAATATCTTAGATTAAAAAATACCAGGGTTAAAGGCTTAAAACTGCACATTTTGAATATGAGAATACAAAAAACTGCACATCTCTAGAATTGTTGTAAAAAATGTTAGTAAATTGGTACTTAAGGGCATATAGAAAATGCGTACATCTTGGATAATAATGTATATTTTAGAAATCCCAAGACATAGAAAAACTGCACATTTACCAAAAAGAAACTACACATCCATCAAATTTTCGTTCGTAATCAATTATTTTGAATAAAGACAAAAAAATACTTTCTGGAATTTATTTATGGCTTGGCCACACATGAGTTGTGATCTGCAAGTCCAGTTCACCATTGACTCAGTCTTCAAGCCTATTAATGTAGACATGCTATGAAGGAGGAAGTTGAGTCGCCCGCATAATAAGCTCCTGAACTAGGAGGAGGATCCTCATGAGGCGCTCTATGGTTGACTCTTTACTGATAATAAAATGAAAATTGCTTGATAAATTTAAATTAATTTACTTAACGATCAACTTTACCGTGCCGGAAAAACGGGGTGAAAATTTGATAACGATGATTTTGGATTCTGTTGGAGCTGCAGTTAGATGTCAAATATCTAATCATGACGTTATATCTATACATCGCGTTCCACACGCGCAGAAACAAAATAATGAGCCCAAAAATATTATTGCTAAGTTACGAACTCGAACTCTCCGCGACAACATTCTAAACGCTTTTCGCTTGACGAAAGGATTCACGACTGACCGATTGGGTATAACTGGCTCTCCACAACATAGGACCATTTTTTTGAGATAAAAACTATCCTATGAGTTAATCCATGTTACCCTCTATGTGTGTGTCAAATATCATATCATATATTATGAAAATCGGTACAGCAGTTTTTGCGTGAAGGTGTAACAAACAAACAAACAAACATACAACCTTTAGCATTTATAACATTAATAAGATTACTTTTTAATGAAAACTACAGATTGTTCGCTGCGCGCAAATTTGAATGGCGCGAGGCAGGGCGACGAATCAACGAATCAACGATGTTTCAACCCAATCGATCAAGCCTTTTAGAAGTTGACATTCTGACAGCAGCGCCACCTACCGGATCCAATTGTATTTTTTTACTATCCAGGTAACCATCGAAATACCCATATAAAATTTCAACCCAATCAGTTGAGCCGTTTAGAAGATGACATTCCGACAGAAGCGCCACCTACCGGATCCAGTTGTATTTTTTAACATCCTGGTAACCATCGAAATACCCACATAAAATTTCAACCCAATCGGTCAAGCCGTTTAGTAGTTGACATACCGACAGCAGCGCCACCTACTGGATCCAATTGTATTTTTTTGGCATCCAGGTAACCATCGAAATCGACCAAATCGCAATTACGACTGCTAATATTATTTACATGAGTTTGGCACACGAAAAAAGGAAAACCTGGATGAATTCCTGGATGAATCCCAAGTAGTAGTCCCGGGAGATGATTCCTATGTCATTATTTTATTGAAAAAACTTTAGTCAATAAAGACTAAACTCACATTAAACTCAGGAACACAATATACACACTAACAGAGTTAAAGGGAGTAATCTCCCTTGTACTAATGTACAGGAGAATTCTCCTTTTCATTTTGGTCCCATGTTCCTCAAAGAAAACTATTGAGTTCCTTTACTCATCATATTCCTGAGCTTAGTGTGACCTTGACTTTGCAACGTAGCAACAAAAACAACTAACAACAACTTTGCCCGTAAAAAAAAGTATAAATTCATCACTTGGGACCATTATCGGGACCAGAAGAGATATAAATGTCATCCCCAAGAACATTTTATTGGTAACATATTATTTATCCAAATATCTATTGTATGCATTTATTTTTACATGTACCACATTAGGTCGCAGCCGAATGTAAAAGATACAAAATCATCCCTTGGCATCCCACATGTAAATTAAAAAAAAACTATCCTATAGGCATGTAAATACAGGTTCCTATCTAACCATCATGAAAATCTGATAAGTACGAGGGCTGCCTTTTAAGTAGTGTCGTTTGCAAACCTCCTTCGACTGTATAAAAAAATATGTATGTCTTTTTCATCTTTTTGAATTTAGAATTCGAAAACAAAAGAATGTTTTATGATTATTCGGATAGTTTTATTGTAGCGTCGGTTCAAAGGTGATTAGTCGGTGGTAAAAATGGAAATATCAAAGGAAAATATGCGTGCGATAATTTTCTACAACTTTCAAAGGGGATTAACGCGACTTCAGTGCTTTGAGGAGATAACTTCTGTGTTAAGTGATGCAGCACCTTGTCTTAGGACTGTAGAACGCTGGTATTTAGAATTTCAACGTGGGCACTCTAGCCTCAGTGATAAGCCACGTGTAGGTCGTCCAAAAACCGTCATGACGCAAGAGAATGTCGACGCTGTGCGGCAGCTAATCGTCGAAGATCGTCATGTGACATACCGGGAAATAGAGGCATCCGTGGGCATTTCAGGGACTACTATCCAAAAAATCCTGCACGAAGAACTTGGTGTAAGAAAGTTGATCTCGCGTTGGATATCACATTTGCTCAGCGACGACCAAAAAACAGCCCGCGTTAGATGGTGTCGCAAAACTCTGCAGAGATTCAACCGAGGAGAGTCAAAACACGTTTATGATATGGTTAGTGGTGATGAGTCTTGGATATATGCTTACGATCCAGAATCCAAACAGCAGTCAACTGTCTGGGTCTTTCAAGATGAGCCAAAACCGACCAAAGTCATACGCTCACGGAGCACTTCAAAAAAAATGATTGCCTCGTTTGTGGCAAAGGGTGGTCACGTCGCCACTATTGTACTTGAGGATCGCAAAACGGTTAACGCAGACTGGTATACCACGGTTTGTTTGCCACAAGTCATCACAGAGTTTCGGAAAAACAACTCAACACGCCGTATGATTCTGCACCATGACAATGCAAGTTCGCACACTGTTCGCCAAACAAAGTTGTTTTTGAGCACTCAAAACATTGAAATTTTAGATCACCCACCTTACAGCCCTGACTTGAGCCCTAACGATTTTTTTACGTTCCCCAAAATTAAGCAAAGCCTTCGTGGTCAACGTTTCAACTCACCCGAAGAAGCTGTTAACGCATACAAATTGGCGATTTTGACTACTCCCACTTCGGAGTGGAATAAATGTTTTAATAACTGGTTCGAACGCATGCAAAAGTGTATTAAATATCGCGGAGAATTCTTTGAAAAACAATAAATGGTAATAATCTATAATATTGTCTATACTTATTTCAAACGACAAAACTTAAAAGGCAGCCCTTAGTTGTAACGTGACAACAATATTTCCCGGGAACACGTCACCGAGTATCGGAACAAACTTGTGTCCGAAGTCGATTCTCTTTTAGACAAAGTCTCGGAATGGGGACGACTTAATTTAGTCCAATTTAACCCCACTAAGACACAAGTTTGCGCGTTTACCACTAAAAAAACCCCATTCGACGTGTATCCTTGTCTTCAGAATACTCCCCTAATAGCCTCAGCTAATATCGGTATACTTGGTGTCGACATATCGAGTAACGTCACTAACGTTCAGTTCCGCGGTCACTTGGAAGCGAAGGCTAAATTTGCCTCTAAAAAGCTGGGTGTTCTCAGCATGGCGAAGCAGTACTTCATGCCAGCGTATGTGCTACAACTATACAAAGCACAGGTACGACCGCACATGGAGTAGGTACTGCTCTCACCTTTGGGCTGGAGCCCCTCAATATCAACTTGCTCCATTTGACCGCATCCAACGTAGAGCGACTCGAATCGTTGATGATCAATATGTATCCGATCGGCTTGATTCTCTGGCGTTACGGAGAGATGTAGGCTCGCTCTGCATTTTCTACCGTATTTACAACGGGGAGTGTTAAGTCAACATCCCATAGCATCCCACAGGAACATTTATTCGGGATAAAAATATCCCATATATTAATACAGGTTCCCTTCTAACCATATGTCAAATTTCATGAACATCTGATAAATAGTTTGAGCGTGAAGAAGTGACAAATATATTAAAGTCATCATCTCATAGCATCCCACAGGAACATTTTTTAGGGATAAAAACTGTCCTATGTGTTAATCCAAGTTATCCTCTATGTGTGTGCAAAATTTCATGAGAATCGGTTCAGCAGTTTTTACGTGAAGAAGTAACAAACAAACAAACAGACAAATTTTCACATTTATAATATTAATAAGATTTACAATATTCCTTTATATACCTGATCTATCAATGTATCACGATGCAGTCAACAAAACCTCTGAGACAATTACATCGAATATTTCTCTTTAAAAGCTTAATGATACTTATTTCAATATCCTTAATTATAATTCATATTTTATACATTCCCGAATAATATAACATTTTATTACCAAAATTGCGGAGGTACTCGCACCAAATTGAAGGAACTCTATATCAATATATTATCTTGCTCTTATGATGTCATTATTCTTACTGAGACCTGGCTTACTCCGGATGTTGCAGATAATGAGTTTACGAATCCGCGCTATTTAGTATATAGATGTGACCGCGTGATCGCACTGCTACAGGTAAAAAGGATGGAGGTGGAGTCCTGATTATGATACGCAAGAGTCTAAACCCATCCCGCATTTACCTACCAATATCCACATCAACACAAGTAAACAGATACATAGAACACGTCTTTGTGTCCATACCTAGTTCTGTTGATTCTAAGTGCCATGTCATTGGAGCTGCCAATGGACGCCTCCCAATGGACGCAGCGAAACCTACACGATGCACTTTGAAACGGTGGTAAGTTTATTTCAGAATATGGATATAGACCATTTTGTCCTAGCCGGGGACTATAATTTACCTCACGTATTTTGGGCCTCACCAAGTAAACACAATCACAGCACTGTCTATGGATGTCCATCAATCCTATCGGACAGCCTACAAGCTTTCATGAGTGATATCAATGTACCTATCTCAATATAAAACTTTACAAAATACATCCAACCACAATAGAATATTAGACTTACTCTTCTCTAATGTAGCTTGTTCCGTCTCCCAGCCTTCACAACCTATATTAAAGCCAAGTATTTATCACCCACCTCTTTTATTCGATGTTCCATTTCCAGTCAATACAACATACTTAAAAAAACAGTCCGCCCCGAGATTAAATTTCCGTAGAGCTAACTATGAATCAATAAATGAGCGCATTAATACATGGGACTGGACTTCCCTCTTCTGTACTCTTTCTTCTGTTCAAGCACTTGATACATTTTACTCCATTATCAATAATATTATAAAGGATAACACCCCATTATTACCTAAAAGAGTCGCTAAATTTCCTATATGGTTCTCCCGCTCGTTAATTCACATTTTTAATAACGAGGACAAAGCCTGGATACGATGGAAAAAATACAAAAACTTATCAGACTACGAGTTATTTTCTCTGTATAGGGCTTTAAAAAGGAATGCATTACATGTTTATTTAAGTATATAAAGTCTGTAGAGGACAATATTACTAGCGACATTAAACATTTTTTTACATTCATTTCAAATAAAAAAGCAAAGTCTGATATTCCGGCATCCATGAACTACCAAGCAGTGACCAGTAAGGATCCGCAGGAACTTTACAATATGTTCGCGCACTTTTTTAGCTCTGTGTATGAAAGTTCTACCCTAATAGAAGAATTGCCTCCACTTGCTGATAATTCTGATACTGGCGTTCACCTTTCTAAGTTGACAATACCATCTGATAAACTTATTAGAGCCCTGAGATCCTTAGACCACAACAAAGGACCAGGTCCAGACGGCATACCGACTTTATTTCTAAAACGCACAGCTCTGAGTATCCACCGTTCTCTGCATATAATATTTAATAAATGTTTATCTGAGGGTGTATTTCCTGCCATGTGGAAATCAGCTAATATCATACCAGTATTTAAAAGTGGACAAAGAAATAATGTTGAAAACTACCGGCCAATTTCTATTCTTAGCGCCATGTCTAAACTATTCGAGAGCTTAGTCCATGCTGAAATTTACCCCATCCTTCACCTCACAATACTCCCCCATCAACATGGTTTTGTCAAACGAAGATCAACAACCACAAATTTAGTATGCTTTACTAGTAGTTTATTCGAAAATCTAGACAAAGGACTGCAAACTGATGCTGTCTACACGGACTTTCAAAAAGCATTCGATAAGATCGATCATGAACTACTCCTACGCAAATTGGCATAAATTAATGGAATAAGAGGAGATCTCCTGCGCTGGTTTTCCTCTTACATAACTAATAGAGTACAAAAGGTAGTGCTAAACGGATACCAGTCTTGTGTCATACAGGTAACGTCGGGTGTAAGCCAGGGCTCAATACTCGGTCCACTGCTATTCATACTCTACTTTAATGATATTGATAAATGCTTCAAAAACTCTAAATTCCTTATGTACGCCGATGATCTTAAAGCGTATCGCAGTGTAAGTTCGTTTCATGACTGCCACCTTTTCCAGCAGGATCTTGACAGGCTATCGGCATATTGCATTAATAATAAACTCCACTTAAGTATACCCAAATGTAACGCCATAACATTCACCAAAAAGAAAAATACCATTAATTATACTTGCAAATTGAACGACACTGATATTGCTAGAGTTCCTTCCATACGAGACCTTGCTATACAGTTAGGCAGTAAACTCCACCTTGACAGACATAATAGTAACATTGTTAGTAAGAGTTACCAGCTCTATGGTATTATTATGAGAGCTGGTGTAGAATTTAAAAGACCTACCACATTCCTGACTCTTTATAAGACCTTAGTAAGGTCTCAGTTAGAGTATGCCTGCTGCGTTTGGAATCCACTGTACAACAAATATATAGAACAAATAGAAACAGTGCAATATAAATTCCTACGCAGAATGCACTATAAATGCCTCCATGAACGCCTGGATTATGTGCCACGGTGATGTTGATTGCATCAAAATATGCAACAAAATTTGTTATGTACTTAGTACCTAGGATAGTGCACCGGCGCGAGGTGAGAGCGCGTGCGCTCTTTGCAACTAGCTCCTGCAGGATCAATGCAGGTGTGCGCTCTCCCCTACGCCGCGCGCCGCCTTGTTGATTTATATAATAAAATGTTCACGGAAATTGATATATTTGCACTATCAGCTTATGCTTTTAAGAGGCAGACTGTACAAAAACTTTCTTTAAGCGACGAGCTAATATAGTTTCAACCCTTCTCTGTCATTGCATCAATTAATAATTATAATTTTTGTTTTATATAAAGTTGTAAAATCATGTTACGCCCCTATGTTTATTTTAACTTTTTTATAATTAGAACGTACGCACAAGGCAGCAGTGAGTCAGTGACAGACATACGGGCAACCACCAGGAGGAGTCTACTTGTTACCATGGCCGTTGCAGTAATGGAGAATGTTACCTAATTTTGATAAATAGCTGTCTATATTCTCTGTCAAAAATAAAAAATACTAGTGAAAAAATTATTTCGATACGTCATCGTCAATTAGTTTCCGATTTTTATGTAAAACAAGTTGTACCGCGCGACGCGAGCTGCCCATGACGATGTGACGTCACAACGCAACTCGCTCAGGACGCTTGCAGTCGCGCGCCCATAATATTTACTTCTAAAGACGATGTCTCAAAACTATTCATCTGATCGATAAAGCGTAAAGAGCAAGTTTAATCTGCATTATATGCCTACGCTAGCTAATATAATCATTTTGATAAGGATTAATTCTGAACTTTAGAAAACTTAAGCCAGACGTGAGCTGCCTCTCTTGTTATTTTTTTTGGTACATGGTATAAGGTATAGGGGGACAAGGAGCAGTCGGGGCCATTTTCATAACTACCGAAGCCCATAGACATCCGCATAGAGGCTTTACAGATAAGTTACCCTGAGCTACCCTCCTTTCTCCTCCCCCCTCCATGAGCTACCGGCTACTAAGTTACAATTTCGTGCAAGCAAGAGGTACCTCCGCTGTCGTGCCGGCCCAATTCGGTTACATGCGTGCGGCACTATCTCTTACTAAATGATATAGGGAGAACTGGTCTCCCGAGCCATGATAATAATAATTTATCGTAGCTTGGTATTTTTGATTCTACGTGAAACGGTATTGTAATTTTCATATTTGTAATGCGTTATTAATCAGATTAATTTCTTAGTACTTACGTTTTGATTTTTTTTTATATTTTAAAATGACTCTCTAGTCGGCTAGGTTAAGTTTCCTTCGTTCACTAATTTCGAAAAAGTATAGATGTCAACGGTGTCAACATTTTCTTAAATGTCATAAATCATAATAAAAAATAGGTTTCTTGTGAAATAAAACTGAAATATTTGCATTTTATGTCTGACGTTGGCAAATCCTAGAGAAAATTTTAAAAGAAATCTAAATAAATTGCTGATTTCCAAAAATACATTTATGACTAAACCTGTGAAAATATTTAAAACAATCTTGTTTTGATTAAAAATATGGAAGGTATTTTGTGGAAATGGACTAATTACTGGAACGGTATTATTACTGTTTTCGAAGTACTTTATCTTAATAAAGCGAAACACAACTAAAACTAGAAAACATTTTACAGGATGGCAAACGCGATGGTTCATTTTAGAGAATGGCATATTATCTTATTACAAGTCTCAGGAGGAAGTTAATCAAGGATGCAAGGGATCTGTAAAAGTATCGGTTTGTCAAATAAACGGTTCGTTTCAAATATTTTTTATTTTTAACAATTTATTATTCTGCTAGTTCCATACTTACTATAGTTTGCGGAATATTTTATAGCTACATTTTGTCAACATTTCTTTTTATTTTTAGTAAACAACATCGATCCTACGCGGCTAGATTTAGTTATTCCTGGTCAACAGCACCTTTATTTAAGAGCTCCTTCACCACAGGACCGGCAAAAGTGGCTTGTTGCTTTAGGAAGTGCGAAGGCTGGTGTGGATTCACTAGTTGAATCTAAAGGTTAGTTTTTCTACCTAGTCTATTTATTCTTTCTAAATGGTAAAAAACTTTTTTGAACAAAGAATTTAATCTATTATCACTAGCAAAAAAATTCAATAATCAGAAAGGTAAGGTAGGTAATAGGTAAAGGTATATTATTAATATTATAAACAAGTGATATATTTATTCAATATTTACAGTGATGAACAATGAGGAATCTTTAATTCATAAAAAATCTGAATTACATTTATATTGCGACTTGCTTATGCAACAAGTACATGCTGTGAAAAGTGCAGCAGCAGCCGAGGGAGGGCCAGAAATACAGGTCAGTTAAATATTATTTTAGTTACAGTTAAATGAGTCGGCACATTCTATTGTATCTCTTGTAATGAGATTTACATAACAGGACTATCCTGCTAACTAGCAGCAGCTGTGAAGTGCCACTGTGGTTTGGTGCCTCAGCAATTAAATATTACGTTTCTTCTTCTTTGATTATAATATTTAAGAAGAATTAAAACTGAAAAAAATTGAAAATTTTATAATATTATGTTTTAGGGTGCTGCTGGATGCAAGCAGCTTGTGACAGATTTACAGTACTCTGGGCAAGGCCTATGTCCAACAGTGAATATATTTTTTGCTGTTGGAGGATAAAATCTAGTCAAGTTTGACACTAGGCTATCAAAAACTAATTGAAATTGTCAACTGCTACTATATTCCTTTATTTAAATTATCTTTTTAATTTAATTATAATAATATATTATTTTTTTTAGAAAATGGAAAATGAATCAAGTCTTTTGAAAGCAACTTGTGATACATTCATTCGGACTCTTGAAGATATAATGAAACTCACAAACAATCCTAGTACCTGTACATCTTTTGAGATACCTATTTCTAATTTACAAGTAAATAAAAATAATACTAATACAAATAAAACAAATATTAATAAGAACTTAACTAGGTCTTTATCACAAGAAAACAGATGAGTTTTTTTATCTAATTTTCCTAGCAGCTACAAATTATTTATACCCTTTTTTTATAAAGTTGGTACAGTGAACTTGAAAAAAGGAAATAATTTTATATTTATTGAATGATATAATAAATTTTTCATCAAATTGCAAAAACTCTTTCCTTTGCAGATTTGACTAGAAGACTTCTATTATTATTTCTGTGATAATGTGTTATTGTCAGTACTGTGTTGGTTGTTAATTATTAAGTATTATTAAGTATTTTATTTCTCAATTGTTGGATCTGTTGATACTCATAATGTAACTCATTCCCGAAATGCAATACATTCCAATTATTTATACTGACTTTATTAATATATTGTAAAAATAAAAAATATTAGCAAAAAATCTTTTTTATTTTTCACCTAACAATTTAAAACTACCATGTAGGTTCTCCAAACCTTAATACAGTTTTTTCTTGTGTATCCAATTCCATACCAACTTTCTTTCTCATATAAAATATAGTACAATCTCTGTTTGTGCATAATACTTCCTCATGTAAACTACCCTGACATCTTTGACATTCAGTCCAAAGTCTCGAAAATTTTGCTTGCAATTGCCTCAACTTGAATATTTCTGTTATATACAATTGATCTTCTTTGTTCAAACAATGATTACACAAAGCTTTTTTTGTGTCATTAGGCATAACAGTTTTACATCCAATACATTTTTCCTTCTTTTTAGTAAAAGCAGCAAGTGCCCCTACTTTTGATGTCACCATAGCTTTTGTTCTTGTATGTTCTCCTTTAAGAAGAAGTGATTCAGCTTTGTCGCCGAGTATAGGTTCAAAAATTCGTAGCAATGGTTTTGATAATTGGTTTTCTAAATAATAATTAAAGTCTATAGGAACACTATTTTCTAAAACATAGATTGGGTCTTCTGCTTTCATATAAGCTGGGGTGTTTTTAGCAGCACAAGTTAATACATATGGAACTCTATCGCCAAGTTTTGGAGCAGTTCCGGCATCACGCTTTTTCATTTTATTTGCCAATTCAACATGTGCTTGTTTTGCAGCATAGTCATTTTTAGTAAGTTCTTTAGTTACAACAAGCTGGGAAATATCAATCCGATTACAGAGTAAGTCTGATATTATTTGTTTTGCATAATTTACAGCTCCTTTAGGATCTCTATCAATTAATAATTTTTGAAGACATGTACTCATCATGTTTGAGACGAGTGGACAATTGTCTCTTCTTACTGTTTCAATACCTTTACAATCCATTTTATCATATTTGTCTGGTCTTGTAAAGTATAAGCCTGCATATCTTTTTTTATTGATTAAGAGATATGGATAATATACTTTTTCAAATTCAAGTTTAATCGGTTTAACAAATTTAGATGTAACAAATTCAGCAGCTTCTCTTCCTAGTTCCATACTTTCTTCTAGAGTTTTGACTCCAAACTTGACCATAACTGAATCTGTATCACCATAAATTACAACAGCATCTTCTTTGTAGCCATTTTCTTTAGTGTATTTTTTTTCCACCTCTGTTTTTGTAAATTCAATCATAGTACGTCCATAGGCAGTAACACTTCCAGATATTTCTAAACAGGGTAATTTACCTACTTGGGCTCCAGTAAAACCATACACCGAATTAGCACTTATTTTGAGGGCTAACTGCCGACCATCTAATACTGATCTTTTAAATGGATCTTTTTCATCCTTTAGATCAGACTTGGCCTTTTTACGTGCAGTAAGTAGAGATTCTAAGATTTCTGGTAATAGTCCTTTTCTAACATTAGATTTAACAAAGACATTTCGTGTAGGAGTGGTAGTAAGATTCTCAGGACTTATTGTTATGCCATTGTGTGTATTAGGATGTACCAGGGTTGTATAACATAAATTGTGTGCCATCATTATACTTGGATATAGAGAAGCAAAATCTAATGTTGATATAGGATCAGCATAATATCCTCGTTTAGGTTCTATAACTGTAGCTCCCTCAAATTGATCATCTGATCCTTGACCTTGATATGCTGGCATTAAATATCCAGCATCTTTTGCTTTCCGTAGCAGTTGGCTAACAACTTTTATTTGTTGGCCCCTTGTTAGTAAACATAGTAAAGGCACACCAGTGACTCTAGCCATTTCCATGTAATTTATAATACACATTAATTTGTTAAGCAATTTCAAAGGTAAATAAGCATCTTTTAAACAATACATTGCCAATCTTCTCCTGGTTTGTTCATTTTCATTTTGTAAGTCACTAATAATGCTGTGATGGACATCCTCTTTTTGCTCTTGAAGAAAATGGTAGCTTACTGCATTTAAGGTATATGATCGTAACTTATATTCTCTGACAAGAACAAGTAATAAATCAAATGGAACTCTGCCTTCAAAGTTAATACTCTTGTTTTCTCTTCTCCCCATCTGTTTTGATTGCAAAATAGAGTCTTTAATTACAGACCTGATGTTTCTGATTCTACTTAAGAAATCAAAATTATCAACTTTTAAATGTTTAGCACGATTTATTAAGTATGGCCAATCAAAATTACTGATGTTATATCCAGTGATAATATCTGGATCTAGCTCACGAAAAAAGTCTGACCACTTAGCGAGCATTTCAGATTCGGATTGGAAACTCAAAACTTGTGAGCCAACAATTGGTGCACAGGTATTTAAAGTAAAAACATTTCTTAAATAAGGTTCCATTTCTCCTTGTCTTATAACCATTGAAGCGATCTGAATTACAGGATCCTTTTCAGGCTCAGGAAAGACTCCTTTTCTACCAGCACATTCTATATCGAAGCTCAATATTCTAAACGGTGCAACTTTCAACCATTCTCCCTCAGGTTGATGTGCTATAAATTCATTACATGCCACATCTACTTCTATTTGACACCTGGATTCTGGTTTCACAGAGCTATTCTTTGTTCTTATGGACCATTTTCCAGCAGGCAGTTCAATCCAACTACAACCAACAACTGAGGTATCCACCATAAATCTGATGTCATAATCAATATTTGTCTCATAAAATGTCGGATCCATTAAGCCAAATAGAGTGGGCTGCTTTTCGATAAGTCGTTTAGCAGCAGCTATTAATTTTGGCAATGCTATTGAAACTCTTGCAAATGTTATTGTATTGTCACCCTTATAATACATAATAGACTTTGCTTTTACTAATCTTACCTCTAAAACAGTCTCTTTGATATTATCTTTGTTAGAACGCAAGTCTTCTAGAATGGCTGTATTTAATTTTGATTTTAAAGTAAAACACATACTTTCAGTGAATTCTGTAGGCACAGTAACATAGAAGTATGGAGTAAAGCCGTGGACGTGACAGCAGACTGAATTTCCATCCATAGTCACACCGTACATCCTCATAATAGGAACAGGCCCAATTTGAGACCCTGGCATACCTGGATATGGTTGTCCATTATAGTGGTCTATATCCAATTGTTGAAATGCAAGCGCCGAAGTTTTGGGGTTAATTTCAGGAGGATCAGGTCGCGACCATTTTATATTTGTTGTTTGGTTATCAGGACCTTCACCAAAAACTTCCTCAGAATCAAACTCAGTCTCCATGCTTGCAAGCCGTTCTTCAAAGCTACACGGCATTTCATTTTCTTCGTCATCTTCGTTAGATTTAAACCTTTTCGGTGGTGGGCCTTTAAATTTTTGTTCATTAGACATAATTTAACGAACTTGGGTCCTGTCTTAGACCTGAAAAAATTCCCGCCAATGTCAATTTATGTCGAATTATTAAAATTGTAAAGGTCCTTTATATTCAGAAGTAAAGACCCAAATCTTTACCTAAATTAAATGTTTCTAACAATTAAGTAAAGTTAAAGATTTCTATGCTTTATTTTTAAATTAAAATTAAACTTTTAGAGTTCAAAAATAAAGCTGCGGTGCAAACTACAACAGTTGACTTGACGGTTGACTTTCAGTATTAGTGTATAGTCTATGCGGTTGACACTTGACAGTTGCTACCACAAACTTGAAACTATGGCTGCATTCCGAAATTTACTGCCAGTACTGCTCAGTTGTCAAATTGGACACTGCACTCTGCAGTATGGATTTGATTCATGGGATTTGACAACTGTAAAAGTGAAGTGCCACAAACATTTCTGACCCGGTCGTGGCGGCGCTCTTCTGACAAGAGTGACAAGTCTTGTCTAATTAAGTATGGCCATTATAAGATATATTCCGATTTTTAGGGTAAAAATAATGTCCGATGCAGGAAGTAATTGAAATTTTGGCATCACAATACTAAAATCATGATAACTATTATTTTATTAGTTATTTAGAAATAAAAGAATGTAGTATTATATTTTAATGTTGTAATTATGGTCGTGTAAAAAATAAAATTTACAAACAATCAACATTTTTACTTTATTAGTTTATTAATGGAGCTTGGAGACGTTTCTCTTCTTGCATAAAAAAAAGACTTTAAAAATATGTTTTTCCCATCCCTTTAGGGTAAACGAGTTTTGTGCGTCGCTCCACTATTAAAACTGACAACAGATTGTCATTTCAAAATGACGGCTTTAGTTCCAGTCTTGGCCACCGGGTCAGATAAGTTTGTGGCACTGAGCAGTATGGCAGTGATTTTTGGAACTCCCCATAGAGAATCGTAGACAGAGAATACAACTGTCTACGTAGAGAATGGTTGGTACTTGACATTTAGCATTTTGCAATTCCAAAACAATAAATTGATGTTTTTAATATTATAATCGATATTATTTAGTTTATCGTTTTTGTAACTTTTAATTTTAACATCGACATTGTAACGTAATGAATGATGTTTCTAACGCATTCATCTAGTGCAGATGCGTGTTTTAAGATTATATTATGTTACTAGCTAGATTTGTAATTATTTACTTGCAGTGTTTTTTTTTTTTTTTTTATGGTATAGGGGGGCAAACGAGTAGTTGTAGCCATTTTCATGACTACCGACGCCCATAGACATAGCCATATAGACTATACAGATGCGCTGCCCCCCTTTCTCCTCCCACCTCCATGGGCCACCGGCTACTTACACACCGCACGAAATGCGACACCACAGCTGTCACTTCACGCCGGTCTCGTGTAAGCGAGAGGTACCTCCCCGGTCGTGCCGGCCCAATTCGGCTGCATGCAACCATGCAGCGTGGCACTACCTCTTACTAAAATGCCGAAATTCCGATTTATCGTACCAATAAGCAATTTTACCTCAGTAAAAAGTGTTTTTAATGTTGACCAGGCTTAGTATCTATACACGACAAAACGTTTCACTCGAATCCGTTCAGTTGTTTCGAAGATTAGCCCGGACAAACAGACAGACAAAAAAATTAAAAACCATTGAAAAGTGTTCTAATACTATTTTAACATAGCCCTTACTTAGTTTTTCGTAAATTTATTCAATGGGTTTTACTGTTTTCTTATATGTAGACTTTTGTCACATATACTTTTATTAAACATAGATTATAATAATATATAATTAAGAATAAACTGACATCTGTCAAATTCCATGCCTTTTTTGTGTTTTTTACTATGGAATTTGACATAATTATTATGTCAGTGTATTACTAGGTTATTACTAGGATATAGTTATTCTATATTTAATAAAAAGGGGGTTATTGTTACAAAATAATATATAGACTCTAAAAGAATTTGCCTAATATAAATAAATAGCAATATTTAAGACTGTACAATTTTAATAGCGTAGCATTTTAATTTGGTAATGAAAAAAAAATATTTAATATTATTAGAATTTATTTGGTCATGAAGTGGATTGAACTGAACAGAGATCGTATCAAACGCCTTAGCCAAATCTAAAAATATCCGTACACACTTTTTGCCTTTAACAAGACGAAATTTCGATACCTATTTAAAGAATCAGTAGTACTTTCTTTTATTACGAACGCCAAATTGATTTGGGGAAAGAATCTTATGTTTTCCAGGAATTGTAATAATCTATAATAATTTATCACTTTTTCTAAGATTTTTGCTACTTTAGGCAGAAGAGAAATTGGCATATAGTTTGAAATGTTCTATCTGTCCCCTGATCTGAATAACTGTATTACGATTGCTACTATATGGGCTGCAGGAAACACTCCTTTAGACATACATACATTAAACAGATGTGCAAATTGGTTTAAAAAATAGGGTTTTATCCTATCCTGATGAATGACTCTTTATTAATTTGCTTAATTAGTTGGCAAAAGCTGAGTAGATTCTCTTGGCCCTATGTTACCGCTCTGAGACATAGCTAGCTTATGTTCCGTTGTATTAATTCTACTCGATAGAGTCTCACCAGTTCCTATGATCTTACCTACTACCTAGTGATCGTTTCATATGGATCAGAAGCAATATATAGCAAATCGTTGGACATTTGCTCATTGTTAGATTTTATACTACCTATATTTTTGATGATCTTTCAAGTTTTCCGGAAATCGTTTCTATTTCCGCATAATTCAGTTTTCTCATTCTTTCTTTACTTTTTCTATTCTATTTTTACTTTTTTGAGTCAATTGTTACAAAAGTTTATATAGCGCAAATAATTTGCAGTAAGATGTCATTGGGATTATTTCTAAGTCAAGTGTGTAAACGGTTCCTAAATTTTGTGCAACGTAGGAATCCGGGTGTCATCCAGGGTTTAAGAAATCTTTTACGGTTAGAGATTTCACGGTATACTTGATTATATATTGAACTGTTTTTTTAATTTTATCTATTATTATAGCTATAACACGATTCATATCCTTCGATGAGGTCACACTACTCCATATTTCTTTTTTAATTCAGATATGCAATTTTTATAGTTAATTCTCATAATTTGACTGATTTGATTAACTTTTTTATATAAGGTGGGTGGACCATGAAAGGCCATGCGCCTTTGAAGGCCAACTATTAAAAAATCGTAGTTATTGACATGTAAAGACATATTCCTTCTACTACGCACTAAGATCCATCAAAGTCGAGTCCACAAACGCGGCGACAAGTCGATGGCGCCGCTATTGTGGCTGTGCGATGTTACGTTTCGTAGACGACGTTCGTCAACGCTACAATTGTTATTCTCGCGCATAGCAAAACGTAGATTTTTAGTCAATTACCTATTATTATCTCATATTTTTTATTGTGAATTGACGTACAAGGATATGTTTATGTTACTGAAAGAAAAAAAACATAGTTTTTCCCCAATTTAAGTATATTTATAGTAAAAATATTGGTAGTGTTCTTAGGAAAGCCAGCGGTTCCCTATAAGGCCAATCAAAATTTTACGGTTGGCCTTGCAAGGGTACATGGGCATTACGAGGAACATTTACAGAACTATGAACATACTAACAATTTCTCTTTAGTTATAAAATTATTATTTTAGTCTGTAGTTTCTATTAATTTATTATAATTAATATTAAAAAGTCGTAATTGTTAGTTTGGCTGATTTGGGAACATTTTGGCCTTACAAAGAACGGACCCATGAGAAGGCCATTTTGGGTAAAAAAAAAAAGCTTTTAATTTCGTCATAAAATGCGTTGGGAGTTATTTAATGCCAATTTAATACTCATAACTACTATTTTTAAGTAATTTCCATCAATATATTCTTAGTTATACAATGGTGTTCAAGTAATGTTCGATGAGCTTTTTATAGATGATAAAAATATACTGAGCATTTAATGTTTCGCTTAAGTGATAGAGCTTATTTTGTTATTTTAGTAAAAGCGGATATATTTTTTCTTGCACCTCTAATTTTAAGTTTAACGACTGATGTATAATATTGGCCTTGTTTAGAGCCGTGTTTCTTGCAAGGCCATTTGGAAGACCTTTGTAAAACTTGGGTTTAATAAATAAAGTGATTAAATTTAGGTAAAGAAAAGTGATTTGTATGGTACATAATAAAACAAAGTACAACCTAATAACTTGTTTCCTTCATTTATCCAGTAAATAAACGAATAAAAAGCATTTACTCGTTAGAGTGGCCATCCATGGTCCACCCACCTTAATATAATGTTTTTAATGGATAATATTATACAGTGGTGGTCGGTTATCGATGAATCACCATAATGAAGATGTAACTATTTAAATTAGCGAATGATGAATGATCTAGGCAATTATTGTATTAGATTCGGTAACATTTAGTTCGAAATTATTTTACTATACACAATAACACCGCTATTTTGGTTTGAATGTCGTGTAGTAGCATAACTATTATAATCTTCAATAAAAGGTGTGTCGTTTAGTTTTAAAGCATAATATATTCCGTCAGTATTAAGATGTCACAAAAAATTTCAAACGTGCCACTAGGAGTTTAAATGATTCTAGATTACGATCAAAACTTCAGACATTCAGGCTTGGTTCACTGATATATTGTGCACACTCATCGGGGCTAATCATAATAGCTTCACCTACTTTGACAGCTCCGCTAATGTCGGAAGCTACACTATAGACTTCTTTATTTCATGAGCCTTAATATTTAAAGTACAATGTAATTTTCCTATTATTTCATATAAATTTTCATCAGGTCGTTACGGTATATTACTTATTTCCACTTTGCTTCTATTTTGTCCACGTAGGATTTCTTCTACTTGTAATTCCAAAGTAAATATTTTTCCCATAGCTTTAGAATAGTATATTTATTCAATTTTGGTATTCATCTCATTATGTTGCTGCGCGTAGGACTCAATCAGACACTTTAAATTTTTTTGGGATTCTAGAAGTTTCTTGTCCTCATCCATTAAGCCTTTAATTAACTTTTCGTTATTCATATCATGGAGATTCTTTACGATACCTTTGATTTCATCAAAATATGGGCAACCTATTTATGCTTTCGCGATGTAACGTTTCTTTTCACTTTCTTAGAATCAGATGGATGATAAATCACGATGCTGCGCGATTGGCGAGTCGATTTGCCCTCAGTAGGAGAACGAAATATTTTTATGTGAAAATTTTGCATATACTATACTGAGCGGTATTGCAGTATTGCAGCGTAGTGAGGGTAGATTGAAGAAATAAGTAATTGATATTACTTACACCATGCTTTACGCGCTCTTTACCTTAACTTATGTTCACTAATTATAAATTCTTCTAAAACAAGTAGGTATTCTGAAACGGGCTTGGCCCACCACTCTTTCCCACCGCTGCTAGCAGCTCCTCGCCAGGATCAACAGCGGAAACCACAACGACCCTTTGATATGATATCAGGGAGCCTGAGGGAAAAGCTAAAACTGTCTTTTTTTACATAATCTTTGAAAACAAGGGGGTTTTGTTTAAAGGCTCCGAGCGGTCCCCTTCTTTTGGAATCGGGTGCAAAGTTGTTTTCCGGTGCCTTGGGATGTTGCCGACAGAATAGGAGTACCGGAAAAGACGCGTTAAGACAGGTGTCAACTCAGGAACACATCTACGCAGCACAGTCGGTGCGATTTCATCAGGCCCACTAGACTTTTGGATGTCGAAGGTTAGAAGTGTCCTGCGCATAGAACTCGGCCGGATCTTTCTGTCTGGCAAAGAGAGATCACACCGAGAGATTGTGGGCGGTAGAGTACTCTGAGTAGACCTAAAGAAAGCCCAGTGAATCGGCCTTGTTTGCATCATGGGCCAACGCGACATCATATCGGCGCATAGACGGTAGGGATGGTATGGTAGACCAAAACTTCTAAGGGCAGCCTTGGCGAGAAACCAGCATAGGTATATGAGTTCCAGAAGGAGTGCGGGCTAGCCGCTCGTCAATTATGCCTATGTGCGCTGACTTCGCTTTAGCATTAACACTTCCATTCCATTCCAGGTCCCTGGGAATGAAATTTTCTTTTTTTAGTTTGCTGGTATTTATGTCCACTATCATCTATATAAAGTTAGATGTATTACAAGTCAGTCAGCCTTTATTTCATAATAAAGGTTGATTTTAAGTAGGTAATGGTAATAACAACGTATACGGAGATCGTAACGTTACATTGTCAAATAATTCTTTGACCGAAAGTTTGAGAAACAAATCCAAAAACGTGTGAAGCTTGAATGATCGCGTCCAATTATGGATTTACATATAACTAACGTGCAGGAGTAGAGGGCATGGAGTACTTATATGTTACGTGTGTGTATGTGCGCGTGCGTGCGTTCATGCGTGCGTGCGAGAATTCGTGCATGCGTGCGCATGTGTGATTATATACAGGTGGTTTTTTTATTGTTATTATTTGTATTAAATCCAATTTAATTTAATTTGATTTAATAGTAATAGTTGCTTTTAACATTGTTGACGTAAACGTGTTTTAAGTTGTACGTAGGCTCTATTTTTAAGTCTAAATAAAATCCCAAAACTTATTTCATCTAAAGTCCACTTTGAAAATCAGTTATTTTGAATCGTCCCCTATTGTTTCACTTTAAAAACATTTATAACATATTAGTTTTTTAGGCCTATTACCGCCCACTTCTAAGCATCCAGCTCCTACAGGGGGAGTTATCGCCCTCCCTTATGAACGAATGATGTAACTCTACATTCTACAGGTTTTCCTCTTGGCATTCAATAAGCTTAAAATTCCATAGAAATAACATAAGCTAGAAGTATCTTATGAGGGTTATGTTCCATCTGTAGAGTCCAACTAAGAAGGTATTGTAGTGTCTCAATACTAAATGTAGACAACTTAGTTCCTAAGTATTCGGCACATATCACAATCGCCACAAGCTCCGTCTTTTCGTCCTCGTCGATACGTGAATCAATACGTTTCTCGGAATCGATAAATTGAATAAACTCATTCATTATAGTGTACCTAATAAAAGTGATACAGCGAGTCGTTTGTACGTTTACGAGTTCAACCAGCTGCTTCACTTCACTATCTTTATTGGCATTCACCAGATAGAGGATAAAAGTATCCATTGACCCCTGTGACGCTGACACCAGATCGTCTTGGCGTGTTGGTCTAGAGGCCAATTAGTGTGACAGTTATGACTACTTACGCCCGTGGGAAATGTTGTAGCATCTGCTATGCTTTTTTTACCCTGTGCTGGAAGGTTTGTTTTTTAGTGGCATGTTGGCACACTATTTTTTTAAGATGTGCGTATGTATTTCTAACATACTTTAGCTATCGAGTCCAACGGTTCTATTTATATATAGTATACTAGCTGTACCCCGTAGGTGGTAGTCACTTGCCAAAATCTGCCGGAAAAGCGAATTCCTATTCCTTTTTGTCGGCAATTTTTCATGTTATCCCAGATTACAATTTATATTATAATATAATATGCCTATTTTCATCAAAATTCTGTAGCATTTTTATGTGAAGAAATAAACATACAAACTCTAGCATCTATAACATTAATAACATTAAAGCTATTATATACCCTTAGCATACAGAACCCCCTATCAATAAGCACATAATCTATATAGTCGATAGTATTTCTAAAATCCTGATGCTTTCTGATAATTTTCCTAATAACTTTGTAACCAGAAGTAACGGGAACGGGAACGTTTAGGGAGGCGTTAAGTAACTCGCAGTACCGAAGTGGTAACGTAATTATAACAAAATTAGATAACGAGCGCACGGCTAAAAATAACTGCTCCAGTTGTTTGACCTTCGGGCTGGAACGGAAATAGACGGCGTGGTAACTGCTACGTCTACTTGTATGGCATATAACTGATCGACGATACAAAATGATATGAGTTATAATGTCTGTGGGTGTTTACAGACACACGTTCCTCTAGCAACATAGTAAGTAAGTACCTTAAGGATTTGTGTTACGGGTACTAGACGACGAAAATATGTTTAAGGTTTTTTATATATTTAAGATACTTATTATAGAGATACATATAATTAATAGATAATCCATGATCTAGGCGGGATTCGAGGCCGCGACTGCTGGCGCAACTTGCTCCGCTTACCCGAACTATGTCACCACTGCGCCAGCCGGTCAAGCTCAGCAATTGTAAAATAGTTTATTTACGTAAGAATTCCACTCGCTCTGTGAAAAAACTGGAGTTCTTGTCAAATCCCTTAAGGTAGCTGACGGATCATCTGATACAGAAACAGGATAAGGCTAGGATGAAGAAGTAGCAATATCTTTTTTACATCCTCAGCGGGCCGGAGTTACCGGGAGACTGGAAGGATCGGATGCAAGGTGTTCGCACATTATATCGAATCGACGCCGCTCCACTCTAACTCAACTTGACGTATGACATTCATATGTAAGCTATATATTGTGCAGCTTTGCAAGTTGACAGTTTACGACGCACGTACAACTCGTGGTCCACCTATTGACTGTCACCAATCTGTTGACGAATTCACTCTCAAGAAACACAACTTAAAGCTTACATTTGAATGTCGAGTTGAGTTCGAGTCGAGTCGGCGTCGAGTTGGAGTTGAGTTGCAGTGAAGTCGGCGTCGAGTCGATATAATGTGCGAACACCTTTACTCACATAATACCGTCGTTGTAAGTGATAAGTGAATGACCGGATCAATGACATACTTTTTATTACGTACTTAATACTCATATTTATCAATAAACAAGAAACAAACTATGATAATGTCATCAAAGGCATCCCAATGATGACGAAGGAGTTTGACTTGAAGGTCAAAGAGTGTTCAGGGATTTAGATTTTGCGCATATCTATGCGATATTGATCAAACTTGTTGATAGTTGCGTGAAAACATATTCAACATCGAATGTCAATATTTTATTACATTTTAAGCGCTAGTCTAAAAAAATAATGCTTATAATGATAATAATTTTATTAACACAATCAATCCGATTTCAAATTGGGAATCTCCTTTTCCGGTCGGCTAAAATACCAAAGGCTTCTCCTGAGTGTGACAAATACTTTTCTGAAAGTCGGAAGAAAAACAGTTCAGCGAAACGCGAGATACTCGTAGACAAACACACAGATTAAATTGAGAATACTTTTGAAGCTAGTAAAATCATTTTTCCTCTGTCGATATTACAAATTAATGTCATACCATTTGTTGACAGGATATGAGCGCATAGGTGACTGAGCCGATTGTAATGCGCCTGCATCTTTATCTTATCTAGGGAATGTATCCCTCGGCCGGGCTCCAATACAAAGGAATACAAAAGGCGCGATTGTTGCTCAAGCATTCATACAATTCCTTTTAAACGTAGCGTCATCGATTTTATTGAGTAGCTCGATATTATGTTTATTATCTATGACAAATAGTCTTCATATTAATAATCTTTACTGACTTCACATGGGCTTCGCGTGATACATATTTTCACGAATGGCTAGCGATATAAGTAGGTACATGGTAGGTATGTGAGATCACAGAATAATAGGTACGCGTGTAGCGATATAGATAATTATAATCTGTACCTGTGACAGTGGTCTTAAGGTATCTGCGTTGTTATTGCTAGAAGAAAAGCATTGCTATTGCTGCATCACATCCGAATAAGGACAGCAAGATCAGAGGAGAAAACAGAATAGTAGGTACGCGTGTAGCTATATAGATAATTACAATCTGTACCTATGACAGTGGTCTTAAGGTATCTGCGTTGTTATTGCTAGAAGAAAAGCATTGCTATTCGGCACGATCAGAGTAATATCTTTTCTTTTTTTGTGACGAAGTTAAAATCCATTTATGCACCTTCCAACCAGCTCTGAGTGAGCCGGAAGGGTGTGTCGGGCTCGGCACAAGAAGCGTGCCCCTACCGACTAAAAAACCTGCGAAAGCCCTCGGCCGCTGTGGCAAGGGGTATGCTGGATCTAGCAGCAACAGGATACCCCAGCGACAGCCCGGTTCCCTTTGAAGGACCGGTCTTCATCACGAAAGGGGTCGCTCCGGCTATTAGAGCGACCCCGACGACTTGGTAGCCTAATGGGGTCAGGTGCCCATCCTCAAACCCCGGCCGCCTATTTTCATGACAGAAGACGCTGTAAATAGCGCCTTCTGCGAGCTCCTACGCGATTCCTAATCAAGCCTTCACCCGCAGCTTCTGGTCGGATGCGTTCCGCCGCTTCCTTGCAGGAAATCACCTCCTCGCAAAACGAGGCCACTGCCGCCGGGGACTCGTCACCCTCGAGCATCGACTGAACGATACTCATTAGTGATAGGTCCTCTTATAATTAGCGGATAGTTTCTCTTCCGAGCACGGTCTGCAGATCGCGACGGTGCTGAGGCAACGCAGGTACCTTACACTTACATTATACCAGCTTTAGGGGCATATACAGGGTTACTTTTTGGTCACCGGCCAAGTTTTCAGATTTGGTTCACAATCAATAATATATTCGACTTATGAAAAAAAATAATAATTAGATAAAATTACTTTATTCCATGTTATAAACATATTTCTATACCACGTGACGTGACTCGCGAGTAGCGATCGGCTGGCGTCTTTGACCTTGAGTTCGATACATTCATGTGCGAACAACGATCGATGTATTTTTAAGGACTATTTTAAATCGGTTTTTAATTAACAAAATATCACAATTAGACGATAAAATTTAAAACACACCCTTGGAAAGAAGTTTACTTCCTTTCTTTAAAATATGACCGGTAACCAAAAAGTAAGCCCATGCTGTCGTAGACCGTGGTTCGTGCTGTTCGTAGGATTCCTGTGGCCCAGTGAGATGGGGCAAAGAATGCAATTCATCTGTATATTCTTTTTTTCTGTGTGTTGGTGTTGTGGTGATAGGTGTCGATAGCTACCAAAAGGATTCGATTTCAATGAACTAGTTGAACCCGTTGGTAGAGCCATATTGGCATAGTGACTTCTAGACTTTATATTATTATCATAAATCAAAACACTAAATATAATATTTAGTAAGAGGTAGTGCCACACTGCATGCTTGCATGCAGCCGAATTGGGCCGGTACGACCGGGGAGGTGCCTTTCGCTTAAACGAGACAGACGTGAAGTGACAGCTGTGTTGTCGCGCTGTGTGTAAGTAGCCGGTGGCCTATAAAGGTGGAAGGAGAAATATCTGTGTAGCTTTTATACGAATGTCTATGGGCGTCGGTAGTCATGAAAATGGCTCCTATTGCTCGTATGCCCCCCTAAACAATAAAAAAATAAAATATACCTCGCATTGTGTAGATTAATTCCGATAAACCACCAAACTCTTCATGATTTTTAATCGGCTACCACTCGATTACCTAAGTCTATATAAGTCTATAAAATAATTTATGATATATCGTATTTATCTTTAAAATCTAATAACAACCATAAACGAGCTTCGGTAATAATCTTTAAAACACTAAAACCGTCTTCTTGAATATTTTGTAAAATTTTTATTTATGGAACGTATTAATTAAAATATTTGATTAGACACGGGTTGATATATCAATATGCAAAAGATTCGCTGGCGCCATTTGCAATTACATTGATTTAGCTCATTAGTTTTACATGTGCTGTCGATTGCACAGATACATTATAAGCAGGTGATAGGCTCCGTTTGAGACGGCAGCACTGTCGGGAAAAATGTGACGTTGGATGACTTAAAGATGCCATTCACGTGTTATCGTCACTACTCGCTGCCTTTCTTATTTAATTGTTTTCTTATTTAGATGAGTTACCGCACTGCCAATGTACATGGGTGGGCTCCGATGGGATAGAGACTCGTGGACGAACCAAATACCGAAAGCCTCGGGTGTCCTCGGCCATCTAAACTGAAGTGGCCCAGATTTGTGGGCAAAGAACAGTTTCTAAATGCTTAAAGTCAAAGGGCTACATCAAAGTTATTGAGTGCTACCCAAGTGTAGTTCTGTTGAATCTAGCCCAGCACAACTTAGAACATCAATAGAGTGTAGTGTGCACCCGCCATGGGCAGTGCAGCGTCAGGATTTGGAATGGCCATCTACTTAATAGGCATTTTGAGGAGAGTTAGTTTTGTTAAATCGTGGACTCACTCCGTGAAATTGTCATTCGAGAAAAAGAGTGCAGTTGCTGGCCTGTTATGGACATGTTTCTTGCAATCATCTACCAGATGATTTACTGAAACTAGATTTCTACCCCGATGGAAGTTTACCCTATTTGTATATTTTGTCGTTCACTAGCTAGCTAGCACTACTAGAGCAAGGAATAGGCCAGGACAGTCCTCTTGCGAAGGAGTCTGTCCTGTCTAATAGATGGTTCACTTAGAGCAACATGACACCTTTATTCTTCTACGGATAACGAAGGTTTAGTGAAGCATTACCAAGTTTTTCCACGTAGAATAAATATTGTCGAGAATTGCGAGCTAAAGTCGACAAAATGACAACACACAAAGCATATTATTATTGCAGTTTACCGCAGATTGCCTTACCGTTTTCTGCGTATAATTTGCTCCTCATATGGCGGGTTACATAGATCTAGTCTTTGTCTTATTGTAATTTATTTTATATCACAACATACGATGCGATAACATGACACTGGCGTCTGTTTGGAACAGGAAACGTCACGGATGGCTGATCTTTAATGTAATAAAGATCTTAATTACATATTTATATCAATATCTCTCTATTAAATGCAACGCGACATATGCGCATAACATTAATAGATTACTAGAATATGTGCGCGACTTTACATGCTTTTTTTTAATAAGTCGCAAAGTCAATTAAAACCTTAAATAGGTAATAGATCAGGGATATCTTTCTGGGAACTATAAAATTTATCCATGCTAATAATATAATTTTACTTTTGTTTCTACGTGAAAAATATAAAATAAAAATGGTAAATGAGAGGAAAACTATTTAATTAATCTACTTTTTATAGAAGAATAGTTTATATGTGAAATATGAATATACATTTTGCTTTACTACCTAATAAGATTTAATCATCACAAATTGATCCCAACTCAGTATTTGCTGATTTTCTCCAGCACTGGTTTTCCATTGGGCCCTACTTTAAAAAAATAACTGCGGCAGACTCACATGGCTTTATTCTTTGAATGATTTTCCAAGTTGACGATTGTAGTCATAGATTATATATAATACAGTATATACTGAGAGTTGTAGTGTCAATGTTGTTGCTCTACATTTTTTAAACTATTATAATATTGAAAATGCGAAAGCTTTGATTATATACACGTCTGCGAAAGTATATAATAATTATGTATGTTTGTTATTCTTTTACGCAAAGACTACATACTGAATTGATTTAAAACAAATTGTGTCACAGATATAGGTAAAATAAAAATAATACGAGCTGCACCATGAGTCAGAAATGACATTTACTAACAGGCATAAAGGGCACTATCTTAAAGAATTGTTCACTTAGTGTGACGTCTCTCAGTAATATGATACCACCCGCGGAGCAAATACTGAGATAGAAGGAGGGTGTCACCTCTGTATCACAACCATGTTTATACATATTTATATACATCTGTTGTCAGCCAAAGGCTTCCAATAGTTTGCCCTCTTATAATATAAAAAACAGAAAAAGTGTGTGCTTTAGACCACACAACTGAAGTAAAACTTAATTATTGATATTCGTTACCGTATTTACAATGACATAACATGCCATAATATGATATTCTTGATATACAAAAAAGTTTAACTTAAATCGAATTTGAATTTTGAATTTGAATGACAATATCTATTGCCTCGCCCAATGTGTGATTTTTGTAACGCTCTCGCCAGCTTTCTTCCCATGTCAAGCGGGCGTATAGAAGTTTTACTTCAAGAATTCCATTCATCATACCTTTCGACCGATTCTCATTACATTTTGCGTGCATATCGGGTAGGTCTGAGATAGCCAGCTTACTTCCCATGTCAAGCGCGCGTATAGAAATTTTACTTCAAAAATTCCATTCATCATACCTTTCGACCGATTCTCATTAAATTTGCGTGCATATCGTGTGAGAGTCGGCCAACATCTATTTTTCATCTCGATATTATTAATACAAATGTTGAAGCCGTTAAATTGTATATGGAATTCGTCCGAGACTCGAGTATCAACCGAGTTACTTTTCAAACATTTCCTTGGAGAATACTCTCCAATATAACCGAAGAAGTTAAATAATTTAATTTTGCCATTGCGTTCATTACACGTTAAATCGCCTAAAACAAAATATGTATCGAAAGTATTTAAATATATGAGTATGATATACACATTCTTATCATCTTGAATGAAACATTTTAACAAATTGTAGTCTGATAACCCATTTGGTGTCTTAAGTAATGTAGTATTTATAAAAAATATACATAAATATAATAAGCAATTATAATCAAATACTATTGACGTGCCCCGCGGTTTCACTCGCGTCACTGCAGCGCCATCTGCCGGGCTGATTTGTGAATCTAAACCATTCTCAAATCCTCTTCAACACGCACAAAAAATGTCATCAAAATAGGTCCAGTTCTTTTAGG
Organism: Calycopis cecrops; assembly: GCA_001625245.1. Lineage (NCBI taxonomy): Eukaryota > Metazoa > Arthropoda > Insecta > Lepidoptera > Lycaenidae > Calycopis > Calycopis cecrops. The sequence goes on from LUGF01045539.1 coordinate 28,734, forward strand.
AGTTCAGTGACAAATACACACACACACAAGAAATATATAGGCACATATAAAGATAGGTATGTATTTTCCTTAAAACTCCAGAAGTAATTAAGCTATTTTGGTAATCTTCAAATAATACCTACTTAGCTGTTAAATTAACAATGGTTTTCGACTATCCTATTCTTATCAGTTTTCCCTAAATTTAACACAAAATTCTTATTTAATATTTATATCCGAGTAAAGATTTCATTTAATGAAGTACTCAGTGCAAATAAATAATTTATTAATAGGTAGGAGTAATAAAATAGTAAGAGGTAGCGCCACGTTGTATGCATGCATGTAGCCGTATTGCAGCCGAATTGGGCCGGCACTACCGAGGAGGTACCTCTCGCTTACACGAGACCGGCGTGGAGTGACAGCTGGGCTGTCGCGTTTCGTGCGGTGTGTAAGAAAGCGGTGGCCCATGGAGGGAGAAGGGAGGAGCTGGCAGCGCATCTGTATGACCTCTATGCGGATGTCTATGAGCGTCGGTATTCTTTAAAATGGCTCCGATGGATCATTTACCGTTTACGTACACAATATTAAAAAAGATCCATTTTGGTAGCACTTTTGGTATTATTCGAATAATACCAACGAGTGATATGCGATATCGGTCAGATTAACAATGGAATTGGTTTATTATTAAAATTTCCGATAGGAAAAGCGATAAATTTTCCTCAAATTTATATAATTAATTAACACAAATTTATTATTTAAAATTTATATTTAAACAACGATTACATGAACTCAGTGCCACTACAGTTCCGAGCGACGCCGGGCGGGTCGCTAGTGTGTGGACTTTTGAATGGAGTTAGCATAACACATTTACAACATCCGGCAAATTACCGAAACTATCACAGTAACCTTTGCCATGCATGTAAGTAGTTCATTAATGATCTAGTGTGAATTTGGTTCTCATTTAATTAATAAGCGCTCTGTTTATAATTTGTTGTATTACTGCAAATAATAGATGTTCTTATACAAAACATAGTTTGTTTACTTAAAACTTTATCTCGAAAAATATATCTAATATTTTTCGGCTCTTAGCTTACAATCTCGGCTAGAATTTGAGATAAACATCCTCAAAATACGACGTATCCCCTGTCGAACTTAATAAGTTAAGGAAATATTATGTAGATAAATTACGGTATTCTAAAGTGGCAAGGATAAAAAAGACAAATAGGTAACAAAAATAGATACCTACAATCTGATAATTTTTCATTTGATTCTTACATTGTTATTTAATAATGAGCGAAAATTGTTGGCAGACGTAACAGTTCTTAAGTTCAAGAATTAATACAAGAGAAAAACGATTAACTTGATTGTCTTCTTCTCATGCCAAGAGTACTGTGAAGTAGAAGTGTATATACCAGTACAATTATTGTAATAATAACACATATAATCTAAGTAAATTGCGTCCATTGTTTGGATGTGAGAGTTATGGTGTATTGTTGTAAACTGATTAAACAATAAATTATCTTTTTTAAAATAAAGCATTTATTTCGAAGAACTGTTTAACATAAAGTACTTGTAAGTATAAATCATTCCCAAAAAGGTTAACACTTTAGGGTTCCGAAACAAAATTTCGACAACCAACCTCTCAACTGTACAAATGTAAATTTGTAATTGTCATTTCCACAGGAAAATAGACTCGGGAAATACACTTACCTACCTGCTTTAAATTCACGATTTCTTGTTATTTCCTATAAGAATAATACAATATGATATATTATGTTTAGAAACTAGATAATATTACCTTTCTATACAACTAGTTTTTGGGTTTTTCAATGAAAGGATAGACCTATATTATAATTACAAACAAAAAATAAGTAATTATGGGTAAAAGGGAGAGTTTTTACTTCGATTTATCGTCGTGAATTGTTTAAACAATGCTGTATAACATTAACACAAGATATTGTTAGAAAATATAATACATTTAGAATAGAATACAAACATTTGGACGTTTGGAGATCAAACAAGTAAGATTTTATTTGGCATTTAAAGTAAGCATGTTGTTACGTTAACGAATTTTTACTGTTCATATGGATAGTGGCAAACTGGTAAATTAAATACATACTCATTCCATATAAAACAGTAACTTAATTTCTACTTAAACCTTGAAAACCTTTTAGTGATTATTATATAAGGTGTTGTAATATTAGTATAAATTAAAATAAATAAGAAAGTCATTTGATTTTTTTTTCACTGTTTTTGCAATTTACATATTGCAAAGCATTAAAGATAATTTTATTTTTTTCATTAACATACTTTGGGGCTTGGCCCACCAATCGTTTCCACCACTGCTACTCGTCTGTCGCTAGGATCAACAACGGCAACCACAACGACCTATTGATATGATGGCAGAGAGCCCAATAGAAAAACTAAAACCGTATTGGGACTCGCAACGAATTTAATCAGCAGAAAATAGGAGTGGGAAGAAATTCCAATTTCCCTTCCCAGCCAAAGCAGGAGACAGTACAAGATTCCAATGACTTAGACAAGACAAGAGGTAGTAGGAGGTTTAATAAGGGGTATTGCCCCGCTGCGTGCAAGCATTCAAGCGCATTTCGCAGGCACGACCGGGGAGGTACCTCTCGCCTACATGATACCGGCGTAAAGGACAGCGATGCTGTCGTGTTTCGTGCGGTGAGTGAGCAGCTGCAACGCACCTGTTTAAACTCTAAGCCGATGTCTACGGGCGTCCCGTCGGTATTCAAGAAAATGGCTTCCACTGCTTTGCCCCTACTACAAAAAAGTTACAAAGAACCCTTCGTGTGATATTACCGTCTCACTTGGCTGTTTTTTTATGAATGGCACAGAAGCGAGTTCATCGACTCGCGTGGCCTTAAGACGAAACGGATCTAAAGGAAGTGAATGATTGGTACATGAATGATCTCTTATCGGCTGTGTAGTGACAAAAACTCGCCGAATATATCTCTTCAACTTTGGCCTCCGTATCGTGGACGTAATAAAATAATTACCTACTTTAACGAACAAGGCAAATTATGTATTATAACGTATTAAGAGTGTGCCAATGTGCTTTGTATCGAGGTACGGCTTATCCGTCACGTAGCACTGACGTGAAGCGGCTGTTACTTGTTACCCTGTCATGTGGCTTGTATGGGGGACCAGGTGGAAAACAGTAGCATATAAACATGCTCTCTGATGATGGGTAGGTATACGGTCGTCAACCATCTACAATTAGGTGATTAGATTAGTTACACAAACATACATTTATTCAGGTAACGACATTTTAGGTCCGCAGTATCAATGTGTGAGCGTACATATATAGCAAGCTCAGCGTAACGTTTTACGCCTTATGGAGAATAAACTTGAGTCACTTGTTGGAGCTGAGTTACAGTTTTATTAAGAGACTAGTCGACCCGACAGCCTTTGTCTTGTCTTTATTGGAAATATGTTGTCATGGTAACGTGTAATGTAATATGGACAAATTGTCAGTCCGTTATTTTGCCCTACAATAGTGTATTTTAATTTTTTTTTCATTATGTATATGGTAAATTATAGCCTAAATGTCACCGAGCACTAATACCTATCTAACAAAAAAAGTTTCGTCAAAATATGTGTAGTAATTTTTGCGTGAAAGCCGCACAAGACGCAGACATAATGACGTCTTCTACAGTTTTATTATATGTGCCTGCTGCACCAGGCACAAATATACTTTAAATTATGGGAACAGAGTCTAAGGCAACCGTCCTCTTGTCCTCTCCGAGAGGTGAGTATCATGTCTCGTACAAATAAAGCGTCTAATTTATGTCAGTGGGTTGGCGAGTGCTGGCCGATAGGATCTGCGGCCCGTACCATCTGATACCTTTGCGCAGGCTCCGTCGGTGTGGCGTAGACGCATATCGCGCTGTTTACCGTTAAATACTGCCTTAGCCATCCTGGATGTAGACGGCTTGAATAATTGAACATGGCTCTAAATATGTATAGCACCTTTTTTATATCGCGACGGTTAGTCAGTCGCCTAAGGAATGGACACCTTCATAGGGGTTGACCAGCAACAAACCCGCCAGCTTCCGGACAGTGCAAAGTGTCAGGTTCTCACTTTCCCTTCTTGCCCCGCGTCAAAAGAGCTATTGCGCACGGAATAGGAAGAGGAGACTAAAGCTTTCTAGTTCCCTCTTCTTTTTATAGAGGAACAAAGAGCAATTAGCCTCGCCCAAGTAGTGGAATAACCATCTAGGGCTACTAACCAAGTCTCACAGCCACGGCAAGGTTTGAACCAAGGTTGGAGATGTCTCCCTTACCTACTTGTCTCCGATAGGCCTTTGGAAACTCGAAAACCGCTGGAAACGCGGCAGCATAGCTGTCACTGCAGCGGCATCATAAGAGTAAGAAGCTGTACCTCCACGTACCTCCGGCCCAATTCGGTTGCACAGTGCACCTATTAACTAAGAATATGAAATAATGATAACACATGAAGCGATTTGTAATGATCTTTGGAGGGAGGAGAAGGAAGAGGGGGGGAGGGGTAATGCATCTGTATAGCCTCGATAATCATGAAAATGGCTCCAATTTCTCGTTTGCCTCTTTATGATTTAAAAAAATTCTTCAATATCTCCAGTGAGTTGTAACTACTATGATAGTACTCTAGTTCAATAATATTACTATCATAGTAATATTACTATCATAGAAATATTACTATCATAGTAGTTAAATTTCAGCCAGTCCAGCTTGCTTATCGTTCTTTGGCCAAGTGTACCTAGCTTTTGCGACAACAAAACTTTATACACGTTGTCAAACCTATGAGCAACATCTTAATCTTGCCTAAAGTTAATCATAACTTGAAATATATAACCAAGATCAATTTTAACAGCTCCAAATTGGATTTCGAAATTAGAATTGCGATTTCATTTGAAACAATCGTGTTTTTGATGATTTATAGTTAATGATAAAGTAAATTGAAACATAAAGGCGGGGTTCAAAATGATGTACGACTTGTGCTAAATAAACAAATTGTTAAATATGAGACGGGGAAAACCTCCGAGTACTGATAGAGTCGTTGTCATAAATTATGTTTTTTATTTTTGTTTTGACAGGGTTCCAAACGCTTGTGGGCTGGTATCTATTGTTAAAGCTATATTATCTCCATACCTATATATAAAACTCTCGTGTTATAATATTTGTTACCATCGTGATTACCATACTCCTATGATACGGCTCGACCGATTCTTATGAAATTTGTGTGCATATCGGGTAGATCTGAGAATAGGCCAACATCTATTTTTCATTTTTTTTTTTCTATGGTATGCATATCGATATTTTCACGGGATCGAAACACACGCGGGTGAAACCGCGGAGCGCAGCTAGTAATATAAAAGAATACACTGAATGACTCATATCATCCACAGACGAAACTACTGTACCTAGAAGTTTTCAATTTGGTGCCGGGGAAATTTCGTTCCTTTCAATATGTAAGTGTAAAGTGAGCACTAAAATATTTTTTTGAAATTCAACACCTAAGGGGGTGAAATCCAAAGGTCAAAAGACACTCTCTTTAAACAACAATGCGCTGTAAGGTCTACGCCGAGCTACCAATAGTGACAGTAGGCCAACGTGGTAGAATAGTGCGCTGAAAAAATCTAAACTATTTCACTATTCTGTCCCGGAGATGAAGATACTGTTTTCTAACAGGCTTGTAAGGCACTGTCGGTAATCAGAGAGCGAAATCTGGAGGGATCCTTACACCACGAAAAATAAGCGTAGACTCCATGGAACTGAATTACACAAAGGGTGAAATACACATCAATTGTGTCGTCATTTCAACTTCAAATATCTTAATACATTGCGATTTCATGTCATAAATTAATGAATATGTTGATGATGATTTTATTATGAGTTAAACATAATCCACACTTCAATGTGTCCGTGACTTTGATCGGGAGTCCTGCAATCTCTGACGTATAATCCATTAGATTACGTCAAGCGGCCATCGAAACGATGACGATTAGAGAGTTTTTTTATGAAGTTTATAAATAGAAGGGCTATATCAGTTGATGACAATGGAATGGTGGTGTTTGAACTGAGATAAGCGGAGCGGTATCTAATGGGCGTGCGTGGGCACCGCACGTCAGTTTACTTAGCGGACTGTCGTCAGCCAGACCCTTGCCATTATCCAATGACATCATACCCATAAATCCCGATAAATAAGGATCACATGCAAATATTTGATTAATTATTGCTCGTGTTACATCAGCGTTTGCGTTGTGAAATTTCTATAACTTGCGTGTTGGTTGCGCCATTGTAGCATTGTATGCCCGGCTGTAACGATCAGCACTGCTCTGGTCGCCATATAATGAAACGCGACATAACAACATTTTCCAAGTCTTCCCCTGTATTTATACTAATAATGTAAAGCTGCAGAGTTTGTTTGTTTGAACGCGCTTATCTCTGGAACTACTGGTCCGATTTGAAAAATTATTTTAGTATTAGTTAGTTCATTCAGCAAGGAAGGCTATAGGCTACTTTTTAACCGACTGCGGTAAAAAACGAATTCACGTAAACGAAGTTGCGGGCATCCGCTAGTAATATATAACAAAATTATATAACTCTGCAGTGGCAACTAACAAATCTTTCAGAATTATTATTTATTTCATTTTATGCTGACGCTAACCGTGCAGTTTGCCGCCTTGAAGGCGCAAAAGCCAATCCTTTGAATGAATGAAATATTCTTTATTGTACACATTACAATAAAACATACCAGAAACACATTTACATAAATTAAGGTACACTGTTACACAAAGGCTTTGGTGAGTCATATCAGGGAATGACTGCCCGTTTACACCCTAAAAAACAAATAATAAAAATACAGCTGACATTTTATGAAATTTCTCTTATCACCAAAACTGCGTGCCCCGCGTTCTCTGAACAGTAGCTTAACGATTACTTCATAGTTTAAGTGAATTTCTCAGAATAAGTATCATATTTCACGAAACAATAAGGATAAGCCCAGCCCGAGACAGGCGAGCAAACACCACCCACGCGGGTGAATCACCAGGAGCCCATGACTCAGTGGACGATATTTTTAATGTATTTGATTCCTTTAATGTTATTGCGGTTTGTTATCGGTGCATACTCATTATTAGTACATGGTGGTGAGAAACCGCAGCTGCTGTCGTGACGCCTCCATCGTTGACTGTTTTATGGGGGTAAAACATATGTCTGTAGACGTTGGTAGTTAGACGATATGTAGTGCTTTGTCGTGGTGGAATGTGTTTCCCATGAATGGGACAATTGGAACTCTTTCAAGTATAAAACGCATATATGTAATTGTCATTTGTTGCAGAGCCCCTAGCGCACACGTTAGGGAAGGCGCGGATGTATGTCACCGCATTCCCGTATAGCTCCTCCCATCAGCGGATGAGAAGGAACACTGCTAGGGTTTAGTGGGTACGGGGAGCTGGTTTTAATCCTTCGAGTCTTGCATACTCCCCCGCGCCGAGGGAATGCCTAAGGGTCAATTTACACCAAAAGCGCGGCGAAGGGCAGCGAAGCGGAGCGCTGTTTATGTATCATATGAATTTCAACTTTATAATAATTACTATAATACTTATTATCGCATGAGAAACTGGAACGAGACGCGCGGATTCCCGCGAAGTCGCTGGAATGCGCGAGAAGTCGCTGGAATGCTCCAGAAGTCGCGAGAATTCGATAATAAGTACTATAGTAATGAAAATAAAGTTGAAATTCATATGACATATAAACTGCGCTCGGCTTCGCTGCCCTTCGCCGAGCTTTTGGTGTGAATTGACCCTAAGAGTACCTATAAAATAAGAGAGGATAATTATAATTCCTGTATGAAATCTCTTGTCAAGGTGAGTGTGTGACTTATGAAATTTATGTATGTTCTATGCTATGGAATATAATATATAGGTCATAAAATATATTTAATTTTTTGTCACGATATTTCCAAGAGATTGATTAACGCGGGTGAAGACGCAGGATGCATCTAGTATATAATCTGTGTAATAATTCATTATAAGAAGCTAATGTTCAATACGGGATCGACAAGGGTTAATAATGATGAGAGAGATCGAGAAAATAACTGTATAGGTTAGGAATAAGAATAGTTCTTAAAACAGTATTGACTTGCGTAAACATTAGAAGCGGATATGGGCCGTAAAGACGCCCACGAGGAAACTGAGCGATTCTTTAGTTTTATTTGATGTTGTCATTAAAATAATTTCAATGCAAACGAGGTAGAATGACGCAGTAGAAGAAGCTAATGTTCAGAAGTGACTCGACATGAGTGAGATAATTTTATAGGTTACGAATAAGGATCAACTTTCTTTTTTGCACCAATAATTTAAAAAAAAATTAAGAGATTGTGTCTTTACTTCTTGTTTACATCTTTACCACTACCACCAGTCTTGGGTGAGATCCGATGGATGTGTGGGACTCGCGGCTAAGTCGAACACCCACAAAAATCCCCGCAGGTGTCGTCACCCGCCTATATTAAGATTTAAGGTGCCCCGGATCTGTCAGCAACAGGGTACACTTCTGGTTTACATGCCTGAAAGTGCTTTTTATCGAATTGCGTGCAGATAGTAAGAGGTAGTGCCACGCTGCATGCTTGCATGCAGCCGAATTGGGCCGGCACGACCGGGGAGGTACCTCTCGCTTACACGAGACCGGCGTGAAGTGACAGCTGTGCTGTCGCGTTTCGTGCGGTGTGTAAGTAGCCGGTGGTCCACGGAGGTGGGAGGAGAAAAGGGGGCAGCGCATCTGTAGTCTATGCAGATGTCTATGGGCGTCGGTAGTCATGAAAATGGCTACAACTGCTTGTTTGCCCTCCTATATCATAAAAAAAAAAAGATAGCGAGTTTCCTATGGAGAGGAGGAGAGAAGCTGTGGAACACACTAGTATACAAATCAGATGCATGTCCAATGGCGTCGATCGTCTAGTTACCAAAGTGGGTGGCCGCTCGCTCCCTTGTGTTATTAAAAATATCTGAAAAAATCCGATTTTAGGATTAAATTAAAATTCGAGACTGAAGTTATTAAGAGAACAATATCTTCTAGAATTTTCGTTTACTATGCTTACGATGATAGTGATTATTGAAATATATTGACGTATCTCCAAATGATTTGTAGCATCTTTTTGTGGTTAATCAAGCGACGTAAATTGAGTCCAGACAATTGAAACGTATCAAGGCTTCCTCTCAATGATAGGCAGACTGACAGGGATCGTAGGTTAATAGGACCAATCAGCCCTTTAGTGTTGAGTTCGGTGTGTTGATTAGATATATACATATCGGAGCTCACGTACGAAGGTTACGTAACTTTAAGGTACCCATAGTCTCTACTCGATTAATTTTTAGGGTTCCGTAGCCAAAATGGCAAAAAACGGAACGTCAGATTCGTCATGTCTGTCCGTCCGTATTTCACAATTCACAGCCATTTTTTTCCGAAACTATTGGGCCGTCGTAGTTGAAACTTTGCAGGTTGATATATTCTGTAAACCGCTATTAGAATTTTGAATAAAAATAAATAAACTAAAAATAAAGGGGGGCACTCCATGAATCTAAAATTTTTTTTTCATCCAACCTGTATGTGAGGAATAGGAATGTCTTTGAATAGGTCTTTAAAAATGACATTAAGGTTACTGACACCATTTTTCGTCAAAATTAATCGTTTGAAAGATAGACACTTCCAAAGTTGAAAAATGAGCGTCCCCCTACGCCCCCCTCTAACTTTTAAAATGAGAGAGTGAGAAATCTAAAAAATATATATGCTGCAGATCTCAATGAAAACTATCAACGAAAATTGGTTCGAGCGATATATTATCATTATTAGTTTTTGAGAAATAACACATTCAAAAAACGCAAATACAACTTTGTCGTTCATACAAACGCTATAAAAAACCAAGTTATTTTATTTTCTGATAAAAAATGTCGCAGAGACCTTTCGTTGTTACGGAACCCTCAATGTGCGAGTCCGACTCGCACTTGGCTGGTTTTTATTATTTGTGAAGTTGGTGTCTAGTAGCTGTCAATTATTGTTCAACGACAAATCTATCCACAGTAAAATCTACTTGGAATTTTGAACTTCATGAAAGTTGAAAGTTGAAAAACCTTGAAAGTTCATACAATATAAAGTAGGCTTATTATGTTAGGCATAAGGAAGCAAAAGAGCAGTCGGAGCCATTTTCATGATTACCAACGACCATAGACATCCGCATGGAAGTTATACAGATGCGTTGCCTTTCCTCTTCCCCTGACACGTAACTCGACAGCACAGCTGTCACGCCGGCATCGTATAAACCACAGGTTCCCAAACTTTTTCGTCTAACGCCCACTTTGAAAATCAGTTACTTCGTATCGCCCCCTTATTAGTTATTACACCTCGATATTCAAAGACAATTATGTCGTTTCTGGCCCTTTACCGCCCCCCTCTGAGCATCTAGTGCCCACAAGGGCGTTATCGCCCACTTTGGGAAAGACTGGTATAAACGGAACGTCGTACCGGACCATGTCGTATGTAGCGTGGCACTACATCTTCCTAATACTCAAATATCTTGACTTACCTCTTTACGGTCTTAGTTTCGATCGGACTGCGAGGTGATCTAATTGTGCATATCTCATGAACTTTCAATATCCCAGTAAATCAACGAATGTGTATATAACTACATCCACAATAATATTCATAATGACTATTTGCAAATTGCGAATTTCGAAAACAACGGAATTTCCGGTACATTAAGATAATTAAAAACCAACTAAAGCACAAAGTAGGTATACGTCGGATCACCGACGCCAGTTTGTCGGATCTCGGAAAGTCTCGTAAAAGAAAATATAGACAAAATAAATTAATACGGCCAGGGGACGCCCACGCGCGCCCAACAAAGGCAAAACCACAATTTGTTTTTTCGATTCATTCGCTTACTCCAAGTACGTCTATATTTTTCTATTTTTTTATTTTTCAAAGGAATTATGTTGGATCATTACTTCCGAATCGTTCTGTTTGTAGACAGAATTTAGGTTAATTTAGGTAAGTGGAAGGCTTTTAGTTCATTTTTCCATTTTTTGCCATCGCGTCGGTTCTAAGTGGGGTATGATGTGATGGTGTCGACCCCACGGCCCACGGGAGCCATCTAATCCTTAAGATGGCGTCCACAGTTCCACTATTGTCAGCATTAGGTTCAAATTTCCAAGTAAGAGGTAGTGCCATGCTGCATGCGTTCGAATTGGATCGGCACAACCGGTGAGGTACACGATATCGGCGTAATGTGTCCTGTCGCGTTTAGTGAGGTGTGTAAGTAGCAGGTGGAGGAGGACGAAGACAACATAACTGTATGTCCTCTATGTTGATGTATAAGGGCATCAGTATTCATGTAAATGGGTCCGACCGCTCGTTTGCCCATTTATACTAGTAAAAAGATTTTGGTTAGAGGTAGTGCTACACTGCATGCTTGCATGCAGCCGAATTGGGCCGGCACCACCGGGGTATCTCTCGCTTGTACGATACCGACGTATAGTGACAGCTGTGCTGTCGCTTTTCGTGTGGTGTGTGAGTAGGTAGCCTATGGAGGAGGTTGGACAAAGGAGGACAGCGCATCTGTATATCTTCTATACGGATGTCTATGGGCTTCGGTAGTCATGAAAATGGCTTCGACAGTTCGTTTGCCCCCCCTAAATACATAAATATAATAAATACCATAAAAAGGTATATTTTCCTTAAATTAAATATGCGTCCTACGCCGTTTCATCTAATTGTAGGTATTTCAAATGTAGTTATTTTTATATTAATTATGCTAAGGCCATGTAAAATATTAAACCTGTATGTATTATGTTTAATGTTTAAGTGTGTGCTTTAAATAATGTGTGTAATGTAATATTAAATTTGCTACACATATTTTTTGCAGCTCGTTTGGAGATAATAAATTTTCCGTTACCCTTGGACTACTGGTACTTCGATAAAAGCAGTTAGTAACCACATGAATATTTTCTGTTATATTTATAACAATAACTTATATTATGAGTAAATATATATTTCTTTGAAATGACAAAGGTAAGTAAAGGACTGTCTGATGCTGTGGAGTAACTATAGAGTGGCAAGTCGGCAAAATGGGGGCGGGCCCTGGTTCGTGTCACAGTACCCATATTTGGAACATTGGTTGATTAGAAAAGAGGGGCCCTGTCCGACGGATTTGCCACGGGCCTCGATATAGTTACCCTATTGGACTGATGCATAGAGAATATACGAAGATACATAGGAGAATTATATAGGCGTACAGGAAATTACAAGACGAATTCAAAGAAATATGTACTAGTAGTAGAAATAGTACTATTGGCCTTAAATGACCCGTTTCCATTGAATGTAGTGCAGTAGCCAACACGTAACGCGATTTTTTAGTACAAGAGGACAAACGAGTAGTCGACGCCATTTTCATGACTTCAAGCCCATAAACATCCGCACACATCTTATAAAGATGCGTTGCCCTCCTTCCTTCATGGGCCATCGGATATACACCACACGAAACCGATGTTATCAATACAATTATTCGGTCTAGTGGTATATGTAATTCCATCTCCTACAACAAAGATGCGAAGAGACAGTTACACAATTACCTAGAGATCCATTACTTGTATTCCCTGTAGTAATTATAATGAGTAGAGCAAAAGTGAATATATTATATACTAGCTGCGCTGTGAAAAACATCCCATAGCACCCCATAGGGACATTTTTTCGGGATAAAATATAGCCTATACGGATTTGGATGAATCCCTCTAAGTAATGGTAAAAGAAATGTTGAAATCGGTCCAGTAGTTTTTGAGCCTATTCAATACAAACATACAAAAATACAAAGGTTTCCTCTTTATAATATTAGTATAGATATGAGGTTTCAATATATTCTGACTGCCCGTTTAAAACTTATTTATTGTTCAACTACCTCAAATACGGTCACTCCCTTTAATATCGTTCTCGCCGAATTTCGACTACGGCGGCAATGTCTATACTTACTAGCCAGATGCTCAGGACTTATTGTAGTGTACAAGTGTGCGCGCAGACACGAGTGCCTCCCTATTCCTTCATTCTTATATTCCGATGGCACGGTAGTCCAACAGGACCGAAGAGAAATCAGGTGCAACATCGAACCCGGGACCTCATGTCTGTGGTTGAACATGCTTACCACTAGACGACGAGGCACTCACGCCCCTTACACTATAAACGTAATAATTTATCTACATGTTACGAAGTCAGATACGTCCTTACATCCGGAATATAGTAAACATGTAGTAAAATGTGTATGTTTATTGGCGCAGATAGTAAAATCGCTCTATTGTCTATGATTTATTGTAGATACGCTTTATTGTCCATTACGGTACGTATCACATATCAGTGTCTGTGCACTGTTACGTTTACGCGAATGTCCTTTATTAGAACGATACGTCTTTAACGGTTAGAGTTTATTCATAGGTGGATCCGGCCACGCGTTGCTGTGGGTGAGAAATAAAATTGAATATCGTGGCCATTATCATAATATAGCCTATCTTTTAAGTTGGACGAAGATTAATATATTATGTGCAATTTTTTTTTAAATCGGTTCAGTAGTTTAAGAGTCCGTCGCGGAAACACAACGTGACACGTAATTTATAATATTATATATTAAGATAAATACTAGTAAGTCGTCAGAGAAGTTTCGCATTTATTCAATAATTTGGAAACCTTTAAATACTTTTAAAATGAGATTTTTATTGTCAAACAGTATACATTGTTTGTCTTATATAATCTATTATATATTATAGGAAATAAGCTATTTTACTCCTGTTGTATATCATAGTAGCGCTTTCAATAACACGAGACGAGTGTTCTTGTATCTTCTTGTAAATATGAGTGTGAGTACAAGAGACTAGAGGGAGAGAGGTGATGATTAGGTATATTATTCCGGCTGTGGTAAAGGTAAGGTGCGGTATTTATTTATTTATTTATTTAACAATTTATGTACACGAAAGAAAATCATAAAAAAAACAATTATTTATGGAAATGTTGATACAAAAGAAATTAAATGTTGGTACAAAAGAAATTATAGAAATGTTGGTACAAAAGAAATTATAGAAATGTTGGTACAAAAAAATTCTATAATTCGATAAGCACGTCCTGCTTCTCGAATTATAAAATTTCTTCCAACAGACCTGCTACAGGAAAATGCATGATATGTTGCAATATTAAGACTAATGCGATATTAACATAGGTAAACATCATAATAACATTTATTATCTGTGTCAGCAAGAGGAATTTTAGGACATTCAGCTCTAGCAATAAGTAGATTTTACAGAATTTTACACAAGATTTTACAAAACATAATTTCGAATAAGATTAAATATATGACTAAGTCTGGAAGCAAAATAGACGATGGATATGTTATAATTGGTCTGTTGTTAGTAATTGTTCATCCGACATACTGCGGAATGTTGGCGCCATTGACAAATGATGACAACACTTCAGATTTTGAGACTAAATACGAGAAATAATACTATTAATTTATTTAGCAAGATGCAGAATAAACAAAAGATACATCAGTTTCGTATTTTTTTATACATAAGGGGGCAAACGAATAGTCCATTTTCATAACTACTTTGGCCTGCTCTGTTATAAAATAGGTTTTTTTAATAGTATAATAGTATAGGGGGAACATGGCTCAACGAGCAGTCAGAGCCATGTTCACGCCTATAGGCATCCGCATAGAGGTTTTACAGATGTGTTGGCCTCCTTCTTTCTCTGCATCCATACACACACGCACCGCACAAAACGCGGCCGCACAGCTGTCACTATCCGCCGGTAGCGAGAGGTACCTCCCCGGTCGTGGCGGCCAAATTCAGCTGCAATGAACCTTGACACTGTAACGGATCACATGACCGAGCATGTTCCCACATCTTGTATAATATTATTGTATTAATGGAAGTCAGTCTGTAGCTCGGCACATAGGGCACTTGTAACATAAACAATTAATAAAAGTACATAAATATTCAATTTTTATTTTTTTATTTCTATTTTTTTATTATTTCCATCTCTCTGTACTTGTGAAGCTATATTCTCCAAAACACTAGAAACTACTTGTTACTTTACTATTATTACTTTAAAATAAGGCAACCTCACACACTCTAGTAAGAATGTGTGCCTTGTGTGTAACAATGTTTGTAAACTAATCTCATATTTTCTTGTCACAACTTATTAATGGCCAGATATGACTATGATACAAAATATAATCAAATTATTTATAAAAAAAGGCAATGTGATATTTTAAAGATACTACTACCTCAACAAAGATATTTCATATTTTGCCTGTGTCATTTTATCTGGAAGGGTTGGAGCAATTTTGTGTGTGGCTCGTGACCGCGACAAATGGCGCTCTAGAGGAAGGTCTGCCCACATTCTACAGCCAGGGACGTCCTGCGGCTGAAGATGATGAGAGAGAAGTTTATAAAGGGGTACAGTTTTAACTAAAACTAGCAATCCGACTTACGGGCGGAGTCAGCACCGGATCCAGGCTTAGGAGAGGCTCCGTAAGGCTCAGAGGCTTTATACAGGGTTATGTTTTGGTCACCGGCCAAATTTTAAAACAAGGAAGTAGACATCATTCCAAGAGTGTGTTTTAAATTTTATCGTCTAATTGTAATATTTTATTAATTAAAAATCGATTTGAAATGGTCCTTAAAAATAAATAGAATTGTTGTTATTACACAAAATGTATCAACTTCAAGGTCAGTGACGTCGGCCTACCGTGAGTCGCGAGTGTGATGCACGTGGTGACCAAGAAATATGTTTTACAAAATGGGACAAAGTAATTGTATGTAATTATTTTTTTATTTTTTTTATTCCATAAATCGAATGCATTATTGATTCTGAACCAAACTTGAAAATTTGGCCGGTGACCAAAAAATAACCTTGTATAAACCACAAAAAGCCCCCATCACAACTACAACATCTCCTAGGCTCGGGCCCCGCGAGAGCTTAGTCCGGCGCTGGTAGTCTGATTGCTCGTTAGAAATATAACAAATGTCATAAATATTACGTAGATCCAATATTAAGGTCAGGTACACACAACCCTAGTTTCGATACTCGCGCGATAACCTCAGTATTTTGCTACTTAACCTGGTATTGGGTTCTGATGGCAGTTTCCACAGATCCATTACAATAATAATTGACAGCTTTTATCTTAACAGTCCAGGGCAATGCAATGTGTCTTTATCGAAAATAATATATTTCATATTGAATAAGATGACGTAGTGTCATGATACAAGCATGCAGCCGAATGGGGCCACCGCGACTGGGGAGGTGCCTCTCGCTTATGCGACGCCGGCGTAATGTGGGGAAAACGGAGGGGGAAACGAAGGGAGACAACGCACCCTTGTAAACTCAACGGATGTCGATGGATGAAACTAGTCTTGACTTCCGACTGCTTGTTTGCCCTCTCATACTATAAAAACGACGAATCTGATACAGTATCTTTACGCTAAATAATTATTAAAAAAAACTGCATTAAACAGAAACATAAATAACAAAAAGTGCTTGGGTACTAATTATAAATTCTTTAAATCTGTTCTTATGTTATGTGTAGATACCAAGATTATTTTACAAAACAAAAATATGAAGAATAAATGAATGATGCGTATGATGTTTCTTTTTATTTATTTCTAAAGATTCAGAAACAAAAGATATTTAATTAAGAATTGAGAATTGTTTTGTTGCATGTATATTTTAAATATTTCCAACCATTTATGCGTCTCTTATCGATAGCATTAAAGGTAAAATTTAATTTAAATAATTACATACAGTTGAAATCTATACTAATATTATAAAGCGGAAAGATTTTCTTTTTGTTTGTAAGGAATAAACCCCAAAGCTACTAGGCCTATTAATTCAATCTTTATCTAATAATAAGCTACATTAACAGAATTTTGAAGTAAAACTTCTATACACGCGCTTGACTTGGGGAGTAAGGTGGCGAGAGAGTTACAAATAATTATTGTGATCGGGTGAGGCCAATGGAAGATGTTATTCAAATTCAAAATTCAATTTCGATTTAAGTGTAAACTTTTTGTATCTAAAAGTAAATATCATACTATGGGATGCTATGTCATTGTAACTACGGTAAAGAATTTGTGTATCAAATCAACAATTAAGTTTTACTTCAGTTGTGTGGTCTAAAGTACACACTTTTTTTAATTTAACTTTGACGCCCAACGAAGTAGGCACGTGCTTGTTAACTATAAAAATGCCACAGCTTTTTAACAGGACTCAAATATTCCATCGTTTTGCATGATACATTATTGGAAGATGTGTGTTTAGTAAGAGACCAATAGGATTAGTAAGCTATTAAAACATATTTCGCAGATAATGACGTACGGGCCTACATAAATATTCAATTGTGAACATGGATAAATTTAACGATAAAATTACCGCGTCTGTGAGTTCTTAAGTTAGTGTATAAATAAAAATACATACAATCTATCGTTAATAATAATTTAGTATCTATATAATATCTTAAGTAACAACAACGATAAAACTAAAAGTCTTAAAACCATTATGTGCGTCGAAATCTAAATAATATAAGTAAATTTTCGACATTATAATAGGTAACTTTGTCAATTGAAATTGTTATTATCAAAAACAAAACGATTAATGTCTCTTAAAATAGACATTTTTTCAAGAAGAATACGTAACTTTATTCAATACAGAAACAAAACATACTTAAAGAATATGTACAAAATAGATTCGTGTTAAAATTAGATGCACTAACTCCTTCATGAATAAATATTTACATTTAACTAATAATATCTAATCTGTAATACATTTTACGATCAATGTACCTAATGCTGTATTATCATAAAATATTACATTATATTTTACAAGCCTACAAATGCTACACGTTGTGTGTAATTCTCGAGTAATAGTGAGTAATTCAAGCACATCAAAGATTTCACCATCACTTAACTCCTAGATCTAGTGAATACGACTTAAACACCTTATTGTAATTCTAGTGCATAAACACATGCACTAAACAATTGTATGTATATGACAATATTATGCGCAAATGTGTATTAAATGCCTTTTATATTCAGTGAGTGTTGGTCCTAATGGGGAGTGCCGTCATCGCGTCTGTAGGCTCTGGGCTCCTGGTTAGTATAATGTCGTGGGTTGGGCTGCTTACTCACTGGTAGCGTTGCCAGGCGTCATGACAAAGCCGGACTTAAACTTTTTTTTTTATAGCATAAGGGAGCAAGCGAGGAATCGGAGCCCTTTGATGACTACCAACGCCCATGGACATTCGCATGATTATTACCCAGATGCGTTGCCCTCCTATCATCCCCCCCCCAAGGGGCCACCAGCTACTCACAAACCGCACGAAAGCTGTCACTTTACGCCGGAGCAAGATGGACTTCCCCGGTCGTGCAGGTCCAATTGCGTTTCATAGTAGGAAGTAGTGTCATGCACCATGCACAGCACTACCTCCTCCTATGTAGCATGGCACTATCGCTTCCTTCATAAGCCCGGTCAAACACGCCTGTGCCTTTCGGCTTTTGTTAAGTTGAAACTTTAGTTTCGTAATGCGGAAGTTCTATTACCGAGCGTGCTTTTTTTTTGCATGTCGTAGGTATTAATCCTACAACACAATATTGTTGCATGCATATTGCATATCTCTTAGTAGAATTACAGTTATGATATACTGGAGACGCAGTTGATGACTGTTGCACTATGTTGTGTCTGGATTGTTCTGTCGCCGATAGATCCGGGACACGACGGCGGTACTCGCAGAAGTATTTAGTCGGTGTTACCGAGTCCGACACATCCTTCCGGCTCACCCAGAGCTGGCTGGACGATGCATGTACGGTCCAACCGTACAGAGTAGAATCAGCACATTCATATATTTCGCAATTCACACACTTACATTACCGTTTTAGTTATAAGTTAGAGTCAGTGTACAAATAAGTGTCGCGAGCCGCGGACGTGCACTCATTAGTAAATATCAGCAGTCACTAATAATCACTATCAGCGTAGCATTAGCGTTTAGCAGCAACTCAAGGTGTACGAGCCGTACATCTTTATGGTCCTTCGAGCCGGATATGCACCAGCACCCTATGGATTGTACTGTAAAGCATCTTTCTTGGAAAAAAAATGTGTGCTCTTTCTCTCTCTCTCTCTATCTGCTCTCTCTCTCTCTATCTGCTCTCCATGACTAATAAAATATGTACCAAATAATTTAGTTAGTTCGGCTTTTTTAAGTTAAAGCTCAGACAATCCGGCTGGTCTGTCCTCTTTCTAAGTTTGACGAGCTGGGAACCCTACTCGCTGTTATTAGGTATTTCGTATGTGAAACGCATGTTGAGTTGCCGCACAATGTAACGTATGTATGTATGTGTAGTGTTATATCTTCGCCAGACGATCTGTCTCATTTGCCTACTCACCTGCGGTGTTTTATTTGAAAGTTTGCACACATTTTTATATTTATGAACGGTTCTGTAGCTTTTGGTTTGCGAGAGTCTGGAACATTTGGGAGGTTGCCTTTTTTTAAAGGGGAAAACGAGCAGTGACATTTCAATGACTACCGATGCTCATGTACATCCCTATAGAGATTGTACAGATACGTTGCTCTCCTTCCTCCTGCCTCCTCCATGGGCCTCCGAGCTGATGACGGAGAGCAAATTTAAATATTTATTTCATAATCTGATCGTGTGGCTGTCGTTGACGTGAGTATTAAAGATTAATTACCCAACAGATTCTTGATTTTTTATATTAAATTTATAAGTCTCTGATTCTCGCTTTTGTTGGTAGGGACTTGTCTACAAAAGCGTTACGTTTTTAGGTTTTCTTATCAGAAACACAAACAGGCGAACAACGAATTTATGCAACAAGATGACGTTTTTTTTGAAGTAAAGATCCCTTTAAATTTAAATTTCAATGCATTATGTGAAGCTTACGTCTTAGGGCTCGATGATTTGTAAACTTACTGAAATAGGTGATGTAGTTTGAAAAGTTTAAGTTAATAAAAATATTAAGTAAACAGTCTCACTACTTGTTTACTTAACATTTTTATTCCACCATCACTTAGATGTCCTGATACTAATACCTGTACCATTATATCCATTAATTAATCATCGCGGATGATTTATGGACAGTTCAAATGTAATTAGATCGATTCCATAACGTATAAATTGTTTGAGAAATGCACGGCTACACGGTGAAGTATTATAAATGTCCTTACGGAGGCTGGCGCCTGGCGCCGATCACGTTCCAGCGGACACGGGAAATTACATACCTCGGATACTGCGGATAAATAATTATTTACCGACCACACTACAATTATATGTTAGAATTTTCTAGAACAAACCTGCTACGTTCGTCACTTTCAAACGCTGAAGTTGAAGTGACTTGCGTGATTGTCGATTTGGGTGGATCTTGAGTTTGGGGGCTTTCGGCCTTCGGGTTGCCAGTTTTTAAGAGCAAGTCTTTCTAAACCAAGAAGATAAAGTTATGTAAGGTATTTCCACGGCGCTTAAATGAGCCTCGCTATAAGACAAAATCTAGTGGCCTACTGGCCTTAAGCGCATATCTTATTACTTAAAATGATAGAAAATCAAGGACCCTTGTAACGACCTTGCTGCATGCCCCTCGCCTGCTTATTCCGGCAATTTTTAAGAGAACAGAAGTTAAGTAATTGCGAAGAGGTAGTGCCACACTGCAGGCTTGCATGCAGTCGAATTGGGCCGGCACGACCGGGGAGGTGGTACCTCTCGCTTACACGAGACCCGAGTAAGTAGCCGGTGGCCCATGGAGGTGGGAGGAGAAAGGAGGGCAGCTCATCTGTATAGCGTCTATGCGGATGTTTGTGGACGTCGGTAGTCATGAAAATGGCTACGGCTGCTCGTTTGCCCTCCTATACCATAAAAAAAAGTTCACCGAATGTATTTGTTGAACAAGATTTAAATTGCAAAAAAAAAACAGCATCCAAATCCGATCGAATCGATTCAGCACCATGCTATACTGCAGTCTACAAATATAATAAACTTAAGACGCTTAATAGACTTTATATTTTATTAGTGTAATAAAGAATAGATATTGTCTTAATTGTTGAGTATTGCATCATACATCGATAACGATATCTATTAATTTGTTTAACTATCGATTACGCGTAACTAATACGGATAAGCATTGTATGATTATTACAATAGATAGATGCGGATGAGTAATGTTGTTGAAGAATAAATGATAAATGATAATATCTGTAAACAATCAAAAAGTTGAATTCCACTTACTTTTTCCTTAAAACTTATTTTATTTCTGTACTATTCGCACTATTCTATTTTTGTAAAAGTTATAAAAATGTGAGTTT
>LUGF01045539.1:50458-67234 GCA_001625245.1 Calycopis cecrops
AATAAACTTAAGACGCTTAATAGACTTTATATTTTATTAGGGTAATAAAGAATAGATATTGTCTTAATTGTTGAGTATTGCATCATACATCGATAACGATATCTATTAATTTGTTTAACTATCGATTACTCGTAACTAATACGGATAAGCATTGTATGATTATTACAATAGATAGATGCGGATGAGTAATGTTGTTGAAGAACTAATGATAATATCTGTAAACAATCAAAAGTTGAAGTTCCTTAAAACTTATTTTATTTCTGTACTATTCGCACTATTCTATTTTTGTAAAAGTTATAAAAATGTGAGTTTATCCGACTGCGTCCGAAGAAGAGTATTGTTTTTTCGAGAGAATATTTGTATGTATGTATGATCTCTGCTACCGTCTAAATGGCTGGACTGATATTAACGTTGGTATGTCGTTGAGTTCGCCTGAATAATGCAACATGGGTACGTTAAGATATATTTAAGGCAGTCGGGTTTTGTTTTTCAACATAATTAGTGAATCAACTGAACCGGCGCGGTGGTTTGGGCCATGATTTAAATACATAAGGAAACTTGCTTGCAAAGATACGCGCTCAACCCTGACTGAATCAAAACAGTATAGTTAAAGGGAGTCGTAAGAGATACTGCGATGCTAAACTGCAGTCAAGTCGACAGCGTATACAGACACACTAATACAAGCAAATCTTTGCTTGGTTCACCTCTTATCTAGAGGAGATGCTACCTCTGGTTGGCAGATATGGAACCCTCAGAGTGCCAATCGGGCTTGCACTTGGTCACTTTTTTGGAGAGAAATAGAAAACCAGACGAGTCACTAACCAGTCAGCCTCAAAAGATTTTCAATTTCCTCCTGCATACGTCTGGGATGCGATAGCGAATGCAATCGACGGCGAAGTGGTAGTTCATCGGCCCTGTCAGTGAACGCGTATGAGTCAGAACTTTTTCGAAGAATTGTTCTGACTGTTTTAATAGAAAATGGACAGATATAAAAGGCAAATGGAGATATGAAGACTGACGCACCGAAAATGTTATGGACAGCATAATACTCTCATCAATTGATCTTGATTTTATTTGTAGCGGTTTTATATTATTGGGTCAACTCAATAAGGACCTTTAGCCAAATTTAACTTTATTGCTTATTGTAGTAAACTAAAAGATCATCATGATATAGGCATAGGTCTCTTCTAAGATCTAATGTTCATAACTTGTTTTTATGACTTAGTGTTCATGAGCACTATTGTCTGATGACAGATGAATTTCGGTCATAAGTCTCGTTTAATGAACTTGAAGATTTGATCCCCGGGACCGCCTGCTGTATGGATATTGCCCATCTGATCCATGTTCGATGAACTGTTCCTCTTTCTATATGCAGCCTGAACTCGATGATTAGTTGATGTATAAGCAACAAAATTTGTTACTGGTGCTAAAATCATATTCTTAGTACATCACTCCAACCAAACCTTTAAATATGAATTTAATTCGTTTATTATTTTGAAATATTCCTTCATTAAGAGGTAAAAGTGTCAAGCTGATGTGCTACCGAGTTCTGCCTGGAAGGTGCCTCTCACTTACGCGAAACGAGCTTTCAACATGAATTTAACCCGTTTATTTAAGGACACAAATCGGATCCTAGCCAATACGATGGTGTAACACTGGTTTAATACGCATTAGTGTGTGCCCCATTATGTGTGGCACCGTGGCGTGCCATTCATTATTGTGTCATTATCACTTTTGTACAGTAAATCAATCCGATCAATAACGTCAGATAGAGCGCGCCGTACGAGGTGCAGGCGCTACACCGCAACCTTTGTTCTTTGTTGGTTGTAGGTATAATTATTGTTGTTATTGTGGCATTATAAATAAATAAATTGGCTAGAATGATATCTGTCTAGACGGTTAAATTGGATGGACGCTTTGGGGTTCCTTGGTGCTTAGAGCATTTTGTTTGTCAGGAAAATCTGTGTTGTCAGAGGGCGCGATTACAAAAGGTATATCGATCATTATTTTTTTATAGTATAAGGTGGAGCCTTTTTCATGACTACCGACGCCATGGACTTCCGTATATAGCTTATACAGATGCTTTGCCCTCCTTTTCCCTCCACCCCCTACGGCCACTGACTGCTTACTTACCACACGAAACGCGACAGCACTATTGTCACTTTACGCAGGGGTATCATGCGAGAGGTACCTCTCCGGTCATGCTGCTCAACTCGTGCCCTGTCGCTGACAGATCCGGGGCACTCCAATATAGGCGGCCGATGGCACCCGCGCGTTTTAGTGGGTATTCGGCTCCGGGCTCCGGGAGCCCCACACACCCATCGGATCCCACCCAGGTTCCATGGCAGTGCGTAAACGCATTTCCCCGCGAAAAAAAAAAGAAAAAATGCTGCCCAACTCGGCAGTGCAGGGTTGTACTACCTCTTACTATACATTGAGGCTTCTTCTTAGTCGTCACACTCTTGGCAGAGTGGTCGTGGTCGTCACATCAGGGTTGGTGACACGCTTCACAAACCGTCGCCACTCCTCTCGCATCGTTGCCTTTCTTGTGCACTCGTGGAGAGAACGATCAAGCGCAGCCTTTACCTGGTCAGTCCAGCGCATAGGCGCCCTGCCACGTGGTCTTGTACCCTCAACTCTACCCTATACATTGAGACACTATCTCTTAATATCTTTTGTAGTAGTTTGTATGTAGGATAGATTATACTAAGGTGTGAAACCGCAGGGCATAGCTAGTGGTATAATAAATCGGAATATCCCCGCTGAATTTGTCGGTCAGCTCAGGTACAGCGGCCATAACGGACAGATTGATGATGTTGAATTAAAGCAGAAATATATTCCACAATATCTAGTCCATTGTGATGTTATTTGTTGAATCTCGGAGACTTGAATTTTACATTCAGAAAATACTGCGAAGCTAACGTCCAAATTATTTGGATGAAAACTTCTTTGGAGATCAGCCAAACGTACTCATACACTGAATGAAACAAATGTAACAAAAAATAGGTCCATATATTAACTACAATTGATGTCTATTGTAGATAGGGTAGCAAATAAACTTAACTTGATTTATGGGGGATAACAGTGCTGACAAAAGCAATATCATCATCACGGATCAATCCGTCACGGTGTCTGTTTGTATAGAGCAGGGAAGCCGAACCTTTATTCTTAGATGTGCCAGTTTTCTAAAAAAAATGTTTAATGATATCTTTGACGTGTCAACAAATAGTCTTGACTTTGGGATAGCTGGAAAAATAATAATGAAAAATATTACCAACTGAAAACTTATTATTTTTTGCAATAAAAAAGGGCTCAAAATAAATGTCGTCCTAGACGATTTCGGCTACGACGGCCGTCTGTATAGATGACCGGACATATTGTAGCGCACAAGTGTGCGCGCAGACACAAGTGCACTAGAGCGCATAGAGATTCCCTCATTCTCATATTCCGATGGGACGGCAGTCCAACAATACCGAAAGAAATTAGGCGCAGGATCGACGGCTTAACGTGCTCTCCGAGGCAGGGGGGTGTAACACCGACAACTTCCTGACTCCGGACTGTTGTTACAGATTGAAAAATCCGAATAACAATTTTCGGTCCGATCCGGGATTCGAACCCGGGACCTCACGTCTGTGGTTGAACATGCTTACAACTAGACCACGAAGCAGTCAAAATATTGTTACGTGCGAGCAATGGCCCGCTTACCATTGGTTCGCCATCCCTGGTATAGAGTGTGCTAATAATATAGAGGTAAAGTTTGTAACTTTGTTTGTTTGTGGGGACTAATCCTTGGAAACACTGATCCGATCATGAAAGTTCTTTCAATAATATAAATCTATACTATTCTGGAGTCACATAGGCTGCATTTTATTACAAGTTGTGTCCTGTGCTTTGTATTTGCGTAAAGTCCCCAAGGGAAGTATTCCTTTTTTGGGATTTTGCAGTAAACTTTATGCTTCTATTTTTTGACTGGCACCAAAAGGGTTTTTACCCGAAGATATTATGTGCCTATCAAAGATTATCATTTACAATAAGAATATAAAGATTGTATAATATAATGTAAAAATGTTACTCTAAAGATCTCTTATAACGCGGACATTTCCCATCCTCGTCGCTATAAGGTTCTATAAACGTCACTTTGTTTTTTATGCGATATAACTGCTTAGTTTATGGTGTCAAACCTAGCCTCTTGCCAAATGGTGTAAACCGGGCCAGCAGAAAGTGTCCTATAGGTTTATATTCAAGTTTGTGAGCGTTAAATTTGCAAGACAACTAGTCGTATCTTTTTATTGCCTTATTTAGCAGCTTAAATTTACATTTCTACAAGAATATAAAGAAATAGGAGTGGATTGTGAGTTTAACTTTTATTTTATGGTGAGACATCTTGCCAGCAGGGTATTGAGGGGGAGGGGGATATAGAAAGACAGAATAACAGGTAGTGCATTGAGGGGAAAGAGAGTGACCCTGTCACTAAGCAGATACGATAGATAAGCTTTTATCTGCATATAAAACCATGTACAATGTGTTAATTTTACACTGGATCAAAAAAAATGTATGAATACTAGATAACAAATTAACGATAAAAAGTAGAAATATTTTTTTATGTCATCTATTTCGAAAAGAAAGGCATCATAATTTTTTTTAGTAAAATTCTCATCTTTCGGTTATAATTTTTTTTCTTTTAAAGTAAACGGTGTATCTTTTTCAAAATAGTCTTATTTGAAAGCTACAACATTTAACTTGCTAAAAAAAATAAACGGCACCTACGGTTTCAAGCACAAAATTAGTTTAAAAAAAACAAGAAGATATTTTTTTGTTAAAAAAATACATTTAATTTAAATTTTTAACCCATAACTTCAAAACTAGCAAATTGACGTTACTTTTTTAGTATAGTTTATTAAACTACACAATTTACTCTACAAGTTTTTTAAATCAATATGGGGTCTATCTCTTTTAGTTTATAAAATAATTATCATCAAAGAAAGCCATTAGTTTGTTTATTTGCGCTTTGTGCCATTAAAAAAAAATGTCATTCAAACGATAACCCACTCTCTCACTCGCTCGTTTACGCTTTTATTCATCTATCTCTTTCTATCTTTACCAGCTATTGTTCGCCTATAGTATCTAAATATAAAGTTGCGGCACGAAAGCGCAAATAAACAAACTAATGGCTTTCTTTGATGACAATTATCGATAATTTGTTATCTAGTATCCGTACATTTTTTTGATCCAGTGTAAAATTAACACATTGTATATGTCAGTGCCTACAGGTAATTGACGGTAAAATAAAAGTTATCTGCGTAGTGTGTGGTGCTCCTGGAGTTTAGTATAGAGAGAGAGAGAGAGATATGCACTCAGACACAGATATCTTACCGCATCTGCATAGTGTGTGAGAGCCTTTAGGCCGTCCTCGTCGGGCGGTCTTCAGCCTTATTTGCAGAGGCCTGGGTATCCTCCGTATAACACATTGCTAGCTATAGCGGTGATTTTGAAAAGGAGATCCGATGCTCAGTTGTGAGATTTATAAAATTAACTTAAATGAATGTTAATACTTGTTTTATTATAGTATAGGTGACAAACGAGCAGTTGGGCCACCTGGTGTAAAGTGATCAGAGCCAACAGACATCCGCAAAACCAGAGGTCTGAGAGATGCGTTGTCAAACTTTGAAAGAAGAATAAGCTTTTTTCTTGAAGATCTATAGGTCATATCGGTTTGGAAATACAGAGGGAGGCAGCGCCGGCAGGCGCCGGCTGCAGGCTTTCTTAAAAAAGGCTGAAGTTAATAAAATAAAAACCTACGTTCCACTAAAGTTTAAAAAAAAAGTAAAAAAAAAGCAAAAAAGAAATGCAATTGTCAAACGAAGTCTTTTGTAGTTGTACGTAACCATGCATGCTACGTATGTAGCGCGCTACGAGACGTAATTTGAAGTTGTACTGACGTTTTTTGAACTAGTAAGAGGTAGTGCCATGCTACATGCATGTATGCAACTGAAGTGTATGTTATGGAACGACCGAGGAGGTACCTCTCGCTTATACGATACCGGGTTTAAGTGATACTTGAGCTGTTGCGTTTTGCAAGGTGTGTAAGGCAACGAATCTATGCGGATGCTTATGAGCGTCGGTAGTTATGAAAATGCTCTTTTTCTCCCCGTACTTTTAAAAAAATAAATATTTTGTACAGTTTGCTATATTTTTTGTGTAGCTACGTGAATTTAGAAAGGCAACATTTTCGACTTGGAATATTCAAAATTATAATTACATCAGCCTAGACGGCGTAGCACAACACTACCCAATATACAAGTATGTATTTTTTTTTTACTTAGTAATATGTAGTTCTCTTTTTATTAACAAAATTTTATTATTCACACAATAACGGAGCTAAGTGAAGAAGAATCGGACAGTTCTGCCATTGCCCGATATCATGACAACAAATACGTTTATATAATAATAAATATACATACTTTAACCAAGTATCTAATAGATGACGCACGGTCTAAACTACCGGAGAAAATTTAAAACCGGCCACGATCGGTTAGTACAATTTAAAACTTATTTATTTTCTTCCTGCTTGCTTGCTTTGAACTTTATACCTTTACGCAGCGCCGGATTAAACACTTACGGGGCACGGGGATTGGAGATCTAGGCCCCCACCCTGAACACTGCGCTGCCTTTACGGCGCCCAAGTTTCCTTTAGAACATACGTATAATTACAATAATCTAATCTATCGATAGCATCAATGGATAAGGGGAAATACTTGTACATTTCAATTTTATTGACTTTAACCGATAGCCGATAAGTCATATAGTAAATATTCTTCGTTTCTTGTGACGTGATTACACGCTTGATGATTGTTTATTACTTATGAGTATATGGCTCTATATTTTAATATAAATATTATAATAATTGCTTTATAATTATAGTTTTTAATATAAAAGAAAATAGTATTATAGCTGTGAAATTGTTCTACGAATCTTAATTTATCTAAATATCTACAATAGTTTGAAATTATTTTTAATATTATATTATACTGTCGTGACATTCGGAAGTTTGTTGTTGTCATATGTTTTAGACACTGATCGACTCGCATCCTTTTCCCCCTGAATCGTCAGCCTTTTCAACCTTATTTTTGCAATGCCGACAAAGATTATATTAATATTTATTTACATAGAAAAGAAAATTACTAAAAATTGATGATCCTGTGTGGTAATGCGAGGTTGTTGGTGTTTCACGAATAACGATATATCATGTGTCGTTATGAGCACTCGGCAAGGCGTTAGGATTCCCGTGGTTCCTCGATTGGCGGATATGCAGGAACACCGCTGGGGCTTAGTGGGTATGGGGAGCATCTCTTTGATTTCCGAGTTCCACATGCCTCCTAGGTCCTCCCTAGTTACTAGGTCCCCCTAGATCCTCCCTTCCTAGCTGGGGAATGCATTCATTTAAAATAAAAAAAGGCGTTAGGATCTATCCTGACCCCTAGAAGAAACCCCATTACCCTATTACATGTCACGCGTTTGGCTGGTTGTTGATCTTGTGAGACTAACTCCTGTGGAGGTGGCGTCGGTCCTTTAGGAGATAGCTAGCTATCAAGGTACCTGATGATCTATTCATAAATATATGATGACTAATATAAATTAAAATAGATTATTTCTTTTTAAGTTTGCAGAAATCAAATAAAATTTAAAATAAATATTTTTGATTTTTTTTTCTAGTCCAGCCATAAGTTAAATAACATTTATTACTTTTACAGTGTGTTAGTTTAATACACAAATGTAAAACAATTAAAATATAAAAAGCATATTCTATGAGGTCTCCATTGGCTGCAATACAGTCCTTTAAACGTTGAGGCCAGTTATCAATAGAAGCGCGCATTCTTTCCATGGGGAAATTCTTAACTGCCAATCGTATGGATTGTTTTAGGGACTCCAAATTATCATGGCGTTTAGAGCAAGCTGTACTCTCTAAAACTGACCATATATCATAATCAAATATCATATAAGCTGCAAGTCCTAAGTCATCTCTTAAAATACGAGACATAGTTCTAGCCTCTAGGTGCTATCCTTATTTCCTGAGATAAAATATTTTGCTTTTGGACAGAATATCTTCCAATTCTTTCCCTTACTGCTTTGATTACCTTTTTAGTACGAACACTACATGGACAGCCAGATGTCAGATTCTCAGTCACAAACAGATGAAGTCACATTGTACCTATTAATTGCCCGGTACACAAACATTTGATTAATACCAAGTGGATGGAGTGGATAGAGTTTTAAAAATTGCGTTTGGCTTCATACTACCTATGTATAATGCAATCACAGTGATTATGTTCTCTTTATCACCCCACTTCATTTTAATATCGCAAAATATTGTATGCCATATTATATAATAGGTATATGCATTGGCGCCAAAATGAGAAACTCAATGAACAATCGTATAGAAAATATGACAGATTCCAAATTCAAGTATAATATTTTTTTATTTTTAATTGTAACAGTATTTATGGCCCGTAGCGCATCCGTATAGCCATTATGCGGATCCCTGTGTGCGTTGGTAGTTATGAAAATGGCTCCGACTGCCCGTTTGCCCCCTTATACCATAAAAAAGAACTATATCTGACTTTTGTGAAGTTAGTTTTGTTACACAGATATATTTAATCTTTGCATCATCTATGTGATCATATTGCACAACAATTTATAATGACCAAAAGATGTGATAAATAATGATAAATAATTGATAATTATATTGCGCGTTTGGAGTGGTCATTATTCATATTACCCGGGAATTGTAAATAGTGCCCTGATTTATTGCTTGATCAATTAAAACATGTACTTATACATGTTCAATCAATCATATTGTATACATATAAGTCCTTTTGAAGGCTTTCGTCTACGGTAGAGATAGGCATAGCTTTGTATTTTATTACGTGGCCCCTGAAATTATCTTAATATATTTACAATTAGTTACACACAAATATAGACGACTAGTTGATTATTATATCTTACTTGTTCTTTACCGTTAATCCATATACTTCCTAAACGCCAGCTGTGAGTAACACAAGCTATATATGGCACGCAGGTCAGGTTGCTATATAAAAAAATACAAGTCTTCCTTTGTTCTTAAGGAAAGCTACCAATCTCGGAATTTCAGCCAGATTTTGCAAGTTTGCAATTTTTGCAATTGCAATCAAACGCTACAGGTAAAGTACTTGCTATGATGCTTGATGGTCCAAATTTATATTGAAAAATAAGAAGTTAACAGAGTGAGAAAGAACAGAAGAGAAAAAATACATTTATAATAATTTTTTTTTTTATGTTATAGGGCAAACTAGCAGGTGCTTAGAGACTACCGCCGCCCATAGACATCCGCAAAACTTAGGTGTCTTGCAGACGTGTTGCCGGCCTTTAAGACATTAAAATAATTAATATGATGTGTTGTGCAGGCGGCGAACTGTGAAGTCGAGTATTTTTTTCATGGTATAGGGGAGCAAACGAACGTCATGTTAGGGAGAGGTACCTCCCCGGTCTGACCTTTATGCAAGCAGAATATAACCGAAGAAATCTGCGTACGGCTGATGATATCTCTCTCATCCCGTTTAATGTGTGTACAACACAATTAGGAACATTGTTCCAACATGTTTTCTAGATAGACAAACCGACATAATATTGTGTCTGTGTGAATACCTACACACATTACATCTAGAAATAATCGGTTCCGGATTAAGTTATGGTGGGGGCCGGGGCTTGGACTCCTCGGAAAAAGGCCCTTTTATGGGTATAAAAATGACCTTAAGGCCCTTAGGCCTTACGAGGTTTTAGCCCTAAGCCCCTGGAATCGGCGCAGGAAGTAAACTTAAAGAGTATAGGGATGTGTGTCAGAACACGTCGAAAAACACCTGTTTGTTATAAAGATTTAGTTATGGACACCTACTCCCCGTCTAGAGCGACCTATATACGACCACGTTAACGACAAAGTGACATTAATAAAATATATGATTCACTGAAATAGACATGAGTCAACGTACAAAAGGTTTACGTTTTTTACATTGATTTTATGGAGACTGTTGCGAGACATGAGTAATGTACTCCCAACTATTACGTGGCACCGAGTATTGCTGATTGACCCCTCGATATTATTCCAATGGTAGCTGAACTTGTGAATCACGGAGCAGACCCGCAATCATGGTCTAAAATTGACCGTGTGCTCGTTGAAGTATCACGGTGGTCCAAGTTCAACGGTAATTATGGTTCAGGTTGTATTGTGAAGTTTTTATGGCAGTACTACCAAATGAATCCATTAGTTACTTGTTTATAAGCGTCTGTGATCGAAAATAAAATGATGTTTATTTATCCAAATACCCAAAATATTTTTTTTTTGTAGTAGTAAGGGTACAAACGAGTAGTTAGAGTCTTGTGACTACTACCGCTACCTATATCTAGAGATCTGTACCTGCTATACAGACGCCTTGCTTTCCTTCCCTTCCTTCCTCCTCTCCTCTCTCCTGAGACTGTTGAGATGAGATGACATTTGATTTTGGGGATGTATCATTCGGGGTACCTGCTAGTGATGCGACTCGAGTCATGTTTTTACTCGAGTCACTCTAGTCAGTTTGTCAAACTCGTACTCGAGTGAAAAAAAATCCTACAGGAGTGTACTTGCATTCGAGTTACCGAATGAACTCGAGTCACCGAGTGAACTCGGCGCACCGAGTTGACCGAGTTTACTCGAGTTAATTCGAGTGAAGTTGACATTTCACTCGAGTGACTTTTTTACTCGAGTTCAACTCTAGTGAGGGAACAATCTTACTCGAGTGACTCGAGTCACAAATTCCTACTCGAGTCGCATCACTAGTACCTGCCCAACCTTAGCAGCCCATTTTGCCTGCAGTCTGCATTGAATTGAATGCGCTCTCTTACGCCAAATTTCTTAATTATGCAAAGGTTCACATTCCGACATTCCGTGAGTGTATTCTTAAAAAAGCTTTCGAAGCTTTCGCTCCATGTTAATATTTAGATAATCATTTAGCACGGCAGGGCAACGAACCGAGGGAAGAAGATCTCATGTATTTACACGAACATGAAATGTGTATAAAATACCTAAAATTTAAATGCTCGTAAAGAAGGTATGGTTAATTTTGTGCGACATTTAGCAGTAAATAAAACTTTTTGGCTTAACTTGGCTTGACTCACTCCCGTGCGTCCAGATGTGTTACTTTGTATGTGGATAATGTATAAATATATGGGTAAATTTGTTTGTTTGACCTTAAACTCGTTTTAAATATATAAAAACAAATAGATTAATCTTCAGTTTTAAGGTTTTCGGTTAGTAAAACTGAATGAAACAGTCACAACAATTCCTGGAGGCACTCGCGAAAGGTAGATATAGAATTTAGCGGGGGCCATTCAATAAGTTGCTTATAAACTGTTAAAACTAATCACAAAATAGAAAGGTCCTAATTTCACAATAAAAAGCTTGTTAAAAGTTAGTCACTCTTTTATTTAACATTTTAAAAACAAGCACTCGGAAATAGCTGGGATAATTATTTTTTTGAAAATTTTCATGCTTTAGGTATTAGATTATTGTTAGTCCAGAAGGTAGTTCGCCAGAAAACGATCTATCTATGAGCTCTGCCTACCATGGTGATGAGTGTCTGGAGAAAATATATTTGATTATATCAAATTATGTTGCAAAAACCAAATATGCACTAAAATCTCGCGGATGCCGTTGACTGACTGTGCCGCTAAAAGTCTCAAGATATTCCCCAAATGTGTCTAAAATTTTGAAGAGATTATCCAATTCTTTCCTTTGTGGGATATATTTGTTTTTTAGTAGTCTCTTAGTAAGTATCCATATACTAAATATATAATAATATCTGCAAACAAAGAATTAAAATGTTCATTGGGGTCCAAATTCAGACTATTACTTCTTTTTTTAAATTATTAATAAAAGAAAAAAATCAAAAAACAAACAAAAGTATTATCAAAGCTGCAAGAGACAGCACGGCTTGTTAAATTATCCCGTGTTTACAAAATTGTAAATACGCATAATTCATTGCGGCTCGTAAAGTTGTCAAACAACTTTATCTAGGATGCATTTATTTGCCGGTGTCAAATGTTGGCGATAATGGAGCTCGAAGATATTGCAAGCGCGTGTGGTCCGCTCGGTGCAATTGCGGTTGCAGCGCTCGGGAGGCAGGAGGCAGGAGGCAAGAGGCAGGAGGCAGGAGGCTGAACAGGTCCGGCGCACGCGCGGGGCAGTCTCGGCCGGCGACGGCGACCGACCGGCCCGGCCATGGCGAGCGTTCAGTGTCTCAGTGCACGCGACGCTTCGCGACCGACAGCCTGCGTGGCTCGGACTTCGTTATCGCACCGGCTACTACGTTCGTTACTCACGACTTCACTGAATTCATGTTAAATATTCAATACGCGTGTTGACAATCTCGACCACAGTTTTGAAACTTGTGAAGTTCATTTTCACTTTTCCGTGTGTTTCCCGAGTGTTGTTTCCATGTACGCTATATCGGAATAAGGAAATTTAATCTATAATTAAGGTAAACTATCATTTTGTTTATATATCATAAGTTATAAATAGTAGTTAATTAAGACGGAACGTCTATAATTTTATTAGAAAGTTCCTTGCATACGAACAACGATCAAGTTGGAAGTACGTACGCGCTTATGAGGACGTAAGTACCTACTTATTGGACTTGATGTAACGTAATGTTGGTGCAAGTTAAATAATGTTCCGATACAACAAATATTTAATATTAACATGCCGATGTGTTTGAAACACAAGTGATAACAATTATAAATACTTGAGAACGTTAATAAGGTGTCTTAGCTAAGTTTGAAACTCAAAATAATAAATAAATATATTAGTTGAGATTTTAATAAAACACAAATAACTCTATCTGTATATCAATACATTAATATTCGTTCAATTATAATGTTTTTTTTAATAATATGTATTTATATTATAATTTGTTATCACTAAACATTTTTCTTTACTCTCTTATAATTTGAAAAACATTTTCCTTTCTGCTTTGATAATTTTACATAATATCATTAATATAATACACAGTGATTCATGCGTGTAAGTTATAAATGATTCAGCAAATTATAATTAATTTTACTTCATTTTTTGCGAATCCGGTGTTTTCTGTACTTGTCATATTCGCAGGCCTATATTATCTCTGATAAAAAATACAAAAGTTGTCATTAAGTTTGTTTATTTATTGCCAACTCACAAGAAAGGAGGAGGATTTTAATGATAAATTTGCCATGTTTGTGGAAAATTCAATAAATATTGTTGTTTTTATTGCAATTTTGGCACGAGCTTCTGTAAAAGGACATTACCATGTCCGTGCCTATTCCACTCATCTCAAGTAAAGGAAATTGGTGATACAAAATTGTCTGGGCCAACTAAAATTCCTTAAATTAGGAATATGAAAAAAATGTTTAGGCAGAGAGCAAGTCTTACTTAAAAAAATAAGAAAAAATTAAACTCGAACTTGGCTCTAAAATGTGCTCTTTTCAGCTACTTTTACTTGACATATACATTCGCACAGATGTTATAAAAGAAACATTACATTCGTTAACTAATAGAGAAGTAGATATATTGAAATTGACTTAAAGGCCACCACATAGAATTCGAACACTGCATCTCTAAACAAGGCAGACAACAGTCTACTTTTGTAATATTGCTTTGGTCGTCTGTGTGTTCGCGTGAAGCAAGGTCTCCATGACCTACATCTGGTTCCATCAAAAATCATTTGTGACGCCTCATATTACCGAAGGGCTACTGTTATGTTTGTTAAATGAATTATTAACCAATTACGGTTAAGTGGTACTAAAATATTATGGTTGTTGTGATTGTTATGATGATAAATGAAGCTAAGTAATCACAATAAGCATTTATGTAAAGTAATGAATGCAAGTAATGTATTGTATTTCATTTAAGGCAAGTCATTTTCTTTTACATGTGTCTAAATGGGTATATTTAGTAGTAATCCATATTTTGGGTAATTGATTCTATGAGAATGTTTTGTGGAGCTGTTATCCTTTATGTGAAGTTTAGTAGCTTTTTTTGTAGAATTCAACAAACGAGCAATCGTAGCCGTTTGGTGGCAACGGACGTCCATTAACATCCACAAGAGTCTGCAAATACTTTACCCTCATTTACCCAAGAGAATAATATGTGCGTAAACTTGTATAACAAATAATGTACAGAAGCAATGGTACCAATTTGTTTAAAGTTCTGTTACAAGAGGTTCGAGATACTCTCTCTTTGCTCCAGTGGAATTGATTGAACGACAAAAGACACAGTTTCCCAGATTTATCTCCTATTTATGAGAGAAGTACCTACCTAGTAAAATAGCCTTTGTTGTCAAATATATTTCGTCATTGCGTTAATCCACTATCATTTTAATATATTCCCTGACAAAATTTTAATTTTTTTTGTTTTTTAAAACAAAATGCACCACATCAAACTGTATTAGCTACATAAGTATTAAGTTATTAATGGTGAGCTTAACTTAGTATTGGACTATTTTTTGTTTAATATAACTAACGTATTTCTTGATAAGCGTAGTCTTAACTTTGCATACAGTAAGCTGTGATATTATGTATATGACTTAAAAATCTCGAAGCGCGACTTAATGGTTAAGATTGGATTTTTGCACTTATTTGGATGTTTTAGTAACCTAGTCACTCCATTTCTCCTCCAACTGATTACCTCTCACAAACCGCACGTTTCACAATCCCAGCCGCGCCGGGCTGACTCCGCTGCAATGTAGCATAGATATAGCTCAGATAGACCTCTCACTAAAATATACAGACTGCTACAGTTGAGATGCAGGTGTACAATGCGCCGTGGACGAACGCTCTCGATGAACGATTTGCATAAATGTTTCTGTCGCGCGATTCGGTTTCTCGACCATTTGAATCGGTCCGGTGTTGCTGCAAATTAGAAGGGACAAGTAAATGTTAATATTTATTAGTGTCAATGACTCTCAGCTGTCAAACGTTGGGCAAGTGGCGAGCAAGTGGCGAGTGTCTGCACGCTGTGGCGACTGGTGCATCGGTGCGCTAATGTGGATTGGAATGTAAGGCGTTCTGTAATTGATACGTTATTAACGTCAATATGTTCTCAGCCTAGCGTCTTATGCAGCTTACATTTAATGGACTCTGTCGTAGTGAGTTTCATTAGACGTGCGCGTAGCATAAACTTCTGTATACTACCATCGGTTTTACGTGAGAGTAGTAGGTACTCTTAAAATTACCAAAAATCGGTTAGTTTTTTATACAACGGTGTTTTGGACTCGACTGCCTCAGGAGGGTAATATTTTTGAGCATATGTGTATCTATAGATGTCTGTATGTACATTTCTATGTATGTATGTAAGGATGAATGAATGCCTGTAGATTTTGGTGTCCCGCCAAAACTTAACCAGCTGGATGGATTTTATTTTAACGCACGAGGTGTCGATGTTTATTTTTATTATTTGTATTTTAAAGAAGTTTATTCTGATTTAATATCGTAGATACCTACTGTCAGTAGAACAATACAAAATAAAGTATAAATACTAAGCCACACAATGAAAATCTTATCAAACATTTATTGAAACATAACTATCTCGAAGAATTTCAGGTGATTACAATGTACGTTATAAGGAATCGCGGCCTATTCTTACGTTACGTAGTGGGTAATACTTTCCTATAGGTATGTACTATCCATTCTTCGGCATGAAATGGGTTCATAGAGCCTGAGGCGTCATAACTCATGACATGTATCGTCCAGTACAAGATAGAGTCATGATGTATTGCTGTCGAAATGGGTTGGCATGGTTTGAGAGGTACTTTTCGCTCACATGATAACAGCGTAAAGTAACAGTTAAGTCCTTGCGTTTTAGCTTTGTGAGTTTACGGTGGCCCACCTGTATGCGCCAATCCAATTAATGCTCCTTTGTCCCCTTATACTACAAAAAAATTACAAATATTTTTTCATATTAGCACTATATTTTTTAGTTGTTCCAGAAATTGCCACAATGTTCTTGGATAGAGCCCAAGAAGTATTAAGTCGCAAAACGAATGCCTTACTGTCTCCACATATATGGCGATGTTAAATATATTATGCGACCGTTAAATTTAAGTAAACTATAAATCAATTCAAAAATTGAAGAAAATACTGCGCGGGGTAAAGAAAATATGACATAAATTGCTGAAAACCCATGCAAATATTAAGATCTGACGTATAGTACATACACAGATAGGTATTAAGATTTGTTATATGATGATTATTTGTTGTAATCGAATTTGCCAAAGCGGATTAGATTCTTTGAATGTATGTTTTGTATATATCTTTGAGATACTCCGTAGTTTAATCCCAATAATGCATAATATAATAGTTATGTTGGACTGAAGATTCCTGTGAACTAAATATTTTTAATTTTCTATTTACATTTTTTGTTTTTTAAAAACTTTACCTATAACTTACAAGTAAGTAACAAAGGTTCGTTCCAATATTAAGCTTAAAATGAATAAGTACTATTTTATATTTGAAGTGCAATTTTGAAAACCAGAGAAGTTAAATGTTTTTAGACGAGTTGGTAACGATAAAAAAATGAATGTTCGAGCGTGTCTGGTCGCCAGCCGACCTCGTGCACTCGCGGTTACGACAAATTGTGTGATACGAGATCTCTTATCAATGTTCATTACATGTAAAAAAATATGTAAAATACCTACATAGTGATTCTTACTGGCTTTACTAAGAGAACTACGA
>LUGF01045539.1:91428-131499 GCA_001625245.1 Calycopis cecrops
ACACAAGTCCTTACGGTACTTAGCACGGGTTCTAGATTAACGTGGTGTTTAGAAAAAAAACAAAAAAATCATTGGCACGAAACTTTAATAGTTCTGCCCTGCCCACCATTGGGGGATCCACGAGAAAGCGGTGGCACACTACATTGATTCTACCAGCCCTTGGGGCTTCTGGGCCCGTCCGAATGTGCGTCGTCGTACCGTTGCCTAACTTACCCAGCCCGCTACGATCAGGCCGCACGGCGAAAGTTTTTGAGGTGATTATTTTTATTTAAATATTCATGCTGTTGTAGCACAGTAGTCGTTTAAACAGGTTTCAATATTAATTAATTCAGATATTTCGATAAATATATTTTTTAATGTTTTTAAGATTCTGTTATTGTGTACGATACTAAATTATATCTGTATATAATAAATCCGGAATTCTCGATGGAATTTTTACGTATTGCTTGTATTTTAAGAAATTGGGAGATGGGAAAAGTAGAATAACCCTTGGATGGTTAGGTGGTCAGGTGTTGAAACACTTTCGCCCTGTTGCTGTTAGATCCGGGGCCCTCCAACTATGCGGCTGAAGGCACCCGCAGGGGTTTAGTCGGTAGAGGCGCACGCTGCGCCGAGCCCGGCAGGCCCGGGAGTCACCCCAGCTCCCCGGTATCGTGCGTAAAGGCATTCCCCTGCGTCACCAAAAAAAAAAAAGGTGTTGAAACACTGACTGGTCAAATATACCGGAGAATAAAAATAGTGTACGATCTACATACAGTTGTCGATCCGGTTTGGATGCTGTGAAATCGACATGTGATGATCATTATAAGACTAATAACAACCACGACCTTAGCGGGAATCGAACCCGCGACGTGTGTGTGTAACGTACATGTCTATCTCTTGTTTGTGATCAATTAAATGTGTTTTCTTTCTTTTTTCTTCTGTCTTACCGCTACGTTGCCAACTGATCAACATATGAATGTTTGTGTTTTTTGCTCGGCCAAAAAACGCACTGCGGATATTGAACCGGAACTACAGTAATTAATGGCGCAGTATTAAGTACCATCACGAATTGAACTGTAGCTAGCAGCACCTGGTGGTTGCCGAGGTGCCGTGTAGCTGACAGATCCGGCCGGGCACCCAGGTATAGTTGACTGGTGGCGCTCGCGGGGTTTTATTGGGTATTCGGTTCAGTAGCGAGGCGCTTACACACTACTGATAGTACCCGGTGGTCACACCCGTGTCAATTTCGATCTTCTGTGAACACCAAATTGTAGATGAAAGGATCAAAAATCCATTCTCATACCCACTTTATAAAATCTGCATAGTTTTTTGCAAATTTCGTCGGGTCATATAGGTTTGGTTTTTCCATTTGAATTTTAGGTAATGGAGATTTTTGCAATTATTGGGTTGATTAGGAGAAAATCGTCCGCCTTGGCGATCATTTATAGAATACAGCATGGGATTGTCACTTGCCAGTCTTGGTCATGGAGTCGTATGTTTAACAATCGACACACAGCACTCACATCGACAGACAGACTCGTACGACCACATCATTTTATTTTACTGGATAATATTATTATATTAACCATAATACAGCTTTTATGTGACCTATTATTTAACCTATTATTCAATTTAATATTATGGGTAGAGTTAGGTCCGGTTATTAAAAATTTCCTATTATTCAAATTTGTTAGAAATATAAGTGTATCTATATAGTATTTTGTCACTTCTTAGGGCGTGCCTCTGGGCTGATCTTATTTCCCGACACATTTCCTAAAAATCGCTTCAGGCATGTAGCTATCCATAATGGAACAAACACATAATTTTTTATACTTATATGGAAGATAAACCTGCTAATATAAACCACTTTTTTGTGGCGCGTTTATTAATAATGAAATGCTATGTCGAATTAGGTACAGGTCAACGTTCGTTTGGAATGCTGTAAAAATGCGCTAAGGACGTCGTGTTGGCATGTGCGATACAACTAGCTTGTAATACTGTGCACTGCCAATTATAATATAACATGGCGTAATGTAATAAATACACTTATTAAAGGGTTAGAAGTGGCCTAGCTATATTATTAGGGGCCTTAACTTTTTTAAGCATAAAAGGATAAGACATTGGACCTATTTCTGTATGAAGGTTGAATATGACACTTTTCTGACCGGGAGGTCCATGGTATTTTGTCGACTTAGTTATGTTCTGTACACTGTGTTCTTTAAAGTTTATGCCATTTAGGTATAATATTTATTTATCTCAACAATGAACTTATTTTTCTTTTGTTTCTGTTTTTGTATATTTTCTTTCTTTTTATTTCTGTTCCAATGTTCACGAAACATACCTACTGTATTGCTTATAAACAAGCAACCTTATTTAACACTGCTGAGTCTAGCGGTTGCCCTTACGAAAAATCTACCCCAAGGGACCCATTATTATTTTCCGGATAAAAAGTTATTTCAAATTGCCAAATTTCATTCAAATTCCTTTAGTAGTTTTTAGGTATAACAAAATATATACATACAAATATTCGAATTCAAAATATTAGTAGAATTTATTTACCAGTTATAAAACATGATTGTTAATTCCGATGGTAAGAAAAACTAGCAGATAAAAATAATTAGTGCTATAAGTCCATTTTACATTCCCGAACTTTTTTCTTGTTTATAGTGATTGGTCAAATCGTCACCTCGCTGCTATTTAGTTCTCATCTAGGGCCCGTTGGCAGGGGCATTAATACAATTTCCCGCCAAAAAATTAGTTATCCATAACATCGATTTTTATAAAAAAAATAAAAAAGCTACCTCAAAACATAACCTGTTACATAATAATAAACATATAATAATAGGATAGGTTAATTGGTTGTTCATACGATTAATATTTCTTTTATAATACAACCAAAGCAATTTCATATGATACTGGATTGAAGATATACATATTTATATTTAAAAACGAGATTGACTCAATATCGCCCAGTAAATAAGCTGTAATACAATTTATTCGACGATATTATTTGGCAGCTCCGCTTTTATAACGATCTTATAAATTATAGAAAATTTTAATATTAAATTAACCAATATCCTGATGGAATAGTAATTATTTCCAAGTATAAATGAAAATAGAATAAAGAAATGTTATTAATATCACTTATAATTTATGTAATATCATAAAATATAGAAAAGACATAAAAGCAGTGAACCTTAATGATTGATTTTAATTATGTTTTGTTTGAATTGTAAAACGTTATAAATGCTGTAAAAATAGAAGCAGGTATTTATTTCTTTTTATTTGTGTAAACGATCGGAAGATGTGAAGATAACGTTTTTGATAAAGATCAGGTTGGTGTGTCATAGTGATAATATCATTAAGGGCGTGTTATCACTATTAAGTACGTTTTTTAATAAAACAATGAAAGTGAGTGCTTGTAATTCACACATGGTAGAAGAACGACTTCAAAAGAGTATGTCTAGTAGGTATTAAAACTTAATCGTTTCAGAACTAAAATTCTCCTCGATGCCAGTAACTTTAACGTATATTGTAATATCTTTACAAGCATAATAGCCCTGTGGTACCAACTTCCACTCTTGATATTCGAACCGATTTAATTTGAGATTTTCAAGAAAAGAGAAAATTACCTCTACCACTTACTCGTTTCCTAGACCAATTTCTGAAAATTTTATTATACGCCAATGTAATATTTTACCATAATTCAATTCTTATACTATTTGTATGGACATTCAGTAAGCAAATATATGAACGATACGGTGTTACCCGGAACTATTTTTTACATATCGACTCTACTTCTCAAAATATTGTTATAAAATATATATAGATCAACTACAATACAAAATTTATAATCTATCATAACAAACCTCAGAAGCTTAATCATTTTTGACTTCATAAATATTTATCAACATAAATAATATAACTTGTGTCCTTGTTTGTTTTATAAAAAGAAACAAGTTTGATTTGAAATTATTAATCTGTAAATAAAATTTTATGACTTTAATATAATCTATTACATTGCCTATTTTTTTAATTATTCCTAAATTATAGATATTTAATATAAATCAGACTATATTGGCCAACTTGGGACACATGGTAATTTGATCTCTATATTAAAATTATGTATCCGTCTGTTATGTTGTCACTGGTTATATTATTAGTCAATTTTGATAAATATTGATATAAAGTTACATTGGACTTTGCAGCTGCACGTAAACTTTTTATTAACTTAATATTTCAAGTCTATGATATGCGTGAGAAATCAAGAATATTTATAGGAAATTAGCACTTTCAACTAAACTTACGTAGGCTATTACCTAGTCCAAACTCCTTGCCTTTTCGATTATCCGTGAGATCTGGAAAGGTACAATGGATCACTTAAAGTACTAAGTTAAAGAGTTAAGCTACGATTAGACGATCTGTACTTTTTATAAGGCATCCCCTCCCCCCTTCATTCGTCCCTCATCTCATTCGCTTCACATTATTTCAATATGATCCTATATGTGTATTAAATGATATCCAATAACATAATTAAGCAGGAGGATAAATAATTAAGCATAATTAAGGAGGATGTTTTGTAACCAGAAACAAATTTGATGAGGAAAAACAGGACTAGGAAGTGATTCCAGTTTCCCTTCCCAGTCATAATTGTAGTACAATATCGCAATGACTTATACAACCCAAGAGATGCAAGAGGATTATAGTAAAGTTGTTTGTATAACGAGCGCCGCGGGCCGGTACTTGTCGAAGATACTTACTAAGCAGTTTACGGTACAGCAGGACTTAACTAATGGGCTCTAAAACGCCATAGGCTGACTGACTTTGGTCATATTGTGATGTCTTTATAATACACAAATTACATGCCAATAATCTTAATATATTAAAATCTCGTATCGCGATATTTTTCAGGGAACATTGTTTCTATAATCAATTAAACAATTTTTTTTGTCACCCATTAATTTCTGTGCTTGTAGGCAAGTAGTAACTGAAATATTACCAGCTTCTGCTTTAAATATATTAACTGTAGTATAGCTGAGGTGAACTTGACGTATTGGCTGATTGGCGTGATGAAGCTCTGAACAGAGAAAAATGGAAAAAATGGGGCGAGGTCTTTTCCCAACAATGGGACACATAATATAGGGCTTGATATATGACTATGACGACCAGGCTGGCGTAATGGTACAGGGCTCGGATAAGCGGAGCTTGTTGCGCCACGAGTCGCGGGTTCGAATCCCGCCTGGGTCATGGATGTGTGATGTATTACATATATATTTCTATAACAAAAATCTTAAATATATAACATTTCTTAAATTTATAAAACATATTAAAGATATTTCCGTTGTCTAGTACCCGTAACACAAGTCCTTACGG
Organism: Calycopis cecrops; assembly: GCA_001625245.1. Lineage (NCBI taxonomy): Eukaryota > Metazoa > Arthropoda > Insecta > Lepidoptera > Lycaenidae > Calycopis > Calycopis cecrops. Next base: position 96,784 of record LUGF01045539.1, read on the forward strand.
TACTTAGCACGGGGCTAGGCTAACATGGTGTGTAAAGTCCACAGACATTTATTATTATTATTATATAAATAATAAATATTCTTTAACTTATCCATATTACCCACATAACCTATATGTATAACATATAATATATAACCTGACAATTAATAAAACCTACGGTTCCTAACCATACAAAAAATACCAGGATCATTCGTAATATACGCCCCTAAAAAATCGCATAAATTCGGAAGCCAATCGCTATTTAAACCGATATCGACACTATAAGCCATTAAGCTCTCTTACAGCAAGACTGGCTATAAATAAAACAGAATGAATTTGTTTAATATTGCCTAAAATTATCTGAACAGATTTAGTCACATTCCAGCGGCGTGCGTACAAGAGGCGCGGAGACTCACGTGGTCGCAGAGCTAATAATACGTTGCAACTGACGTGAGTGTGACGTCGTTTGGTCCTGGCAGATGCTACGAAATGTACTGGAGGTACATGGTGATATGATCCGTGACGTCACCCTGTGCCATAGTATAAAATATAGCGGAGGTGCTACCACAGTGTGCTGCGGTCTAACCTTCAAAGATTAGACCATTGTACCTTAGCTAGGGACTTTCGTAAGGTTTGAGTTTTGGATTTAACTTCGACAACTATCTCAATGTCAGTGGTGATCAGCCTTCTTATGTTAGCCCCTAGCATCTCTGTTGTATCAACTTCCTCCATTTTATGAAAAGTGATGTGAAATTAACCTACTTCGATTAGCCCTTAGCACCTCCGCTATTTATTTAGCTCCAAAAGGGTCTTCCGAAGAACTTCCAAAAAAAGGCTTAAGTCCTTAACAACTCAGTGTCCTGTTGAAGTTCATGAATGATTTGAGGATCCTGACAGGGACTTCGCTTTGCCTGTAAGTGCCTGTACCGAGCCGAACATTCATGGCTTCCACCGCGAAATAATCGTGCCCTTCGTTGGTAACAGTGGTATTGCGTCCTAGTTGTAAATGTTATGTTGTTTTTACGAGTATGTATCTTCTATATATTAAGTACGTGATATACGTAAAGCAAAAACTTTTTTACGAAAATTCGCGGACGGAAGGGTATGAAATTTGGCACACTTATAGTTTGTGTAAGAGAAGTGCAGAACGCTAATATTTTTAATTAATAATGTTTATAAAGTACTTTAATTTAATAAATAAAACTTTACACACATACCATGAATTTGACAAATTGATATTTAAGACACACGTTGATGAAGTTTCTATGATAAATTGTTTACCTTAGTTACGATGACATAACATGTCATGATAAATATCATATTTTTTATTACAAAAAAGTTTCACTTAGATCGAGTTTCGATCTTCGCGGGATCACTAGTACATTGTAGATACACTTAATCACGTCAACCATCAAACAAGAGAGCTTTGAATAGTCAAAGTCTCAGTGGTAACTATCGAATCTCACCAGAATTTCCATTTCCCAATATCTGAAATATTGAATGCATACTGCTGCGACAGATGCACCGCTTTGGATGTCCAAATCACAAATGTCCAAATGTGTATTTGGGGCATCCAAAGTGGCGAAACGCGACAGCAAAGCAATTCACCAATAAATATGGAAGCGAGAGGTACCTCCTGTGCCAGAGGCTGCTGTAGCAATGGCATCATATTTAACTGTGACAGCAAACCAATTCAGCGTGAATTGCTTTGCTTAGTAGTGGATGCAAGAGGTACCTCCTGTGAATATGTCTGCTATGGCACTAGCATCAAATCCGACTGTTGTTCCAGGTGTTGCGCACTCGTCGGGCGGCGCGAGGGTGTGATGCGACGGGCGCGCAGCCGCGTGCGCCGGCGCCGCGAGTAACCGCGACCATGCGACGCCCGCGCACCGCACACACCTACCTGCTCGTTCTTGCCGTCCTGCTCACACACTACACCGCATCCACCGCCTTCAGTCCGGTCATCAGTAAGTTCTTTTCATTTTGAAGTAAAACTTCTTTACGCGCTCTTGACTTGGGAAGTAAGCTGAGGAATGCGTGACGAGAGCGTTACGAAAAGTGTGATCGGGCGAGGCGAATGGAAGTTGAGGAAGATAAAAGTTAGTGAAGACAGAAAGAGGGAGAGTTAAGTTTTTTCTTTTACTGCAGGAGCAAGAAAGAGCAGTGCACTCGCACATTTTTTTCTCTCTTTCTCTCCCAGTTATGTTTCGCTTATGAAGTTTTACTTCAGTCGTGTAGTCTAACGCACATCATTTTTCTTGAACCTTTGCTGTGGAAGCGAAGAGAGGCCAATAGCGGTTTATCGGATTCCTATGAGTGCTTGTCGGGCGACGTATTCCTCCTACAGAATGTGTCTGAGACGTCGAACAATGATGGTCACATAGTTTGGATAGTAGTCACTAAGTTAACTATCAGCTTTTTGGTGTATCTCACGCATGTCGTAGGTATCACAATGGATTACACCTGCTACGTGTTCTCTACTCTGTTAACTGTTAACGTGTATCCGTTTAGTGATCTCACTAAGTGGCTCCAACGGAAGACCAGTGCTGTGTCATGGCAGCAACATGCTGAGTTGGAACCAATTTGTGACACACATAAAATTATGTATTAGTATTTTTTTTCGTCTTGTTTTTCTTTCTTTCTCCATTTAATTCAAATGGTATGATTGTGTGTTTTACAAATAAATTATTCTTATTCTTATTATACGCCATCGCAACATTACTAAATTATATGTGACGATATTGAGATAACGTACGTAACATCGCTCGCCATTGCCGGCCTTCTAATCTGTATGTTTGCTATGTGAATTTAAGTTAAATCTAAAAGTTTCACTTCTAAGGTATTGTCTTAAAATAAAATCAAATTTTTATAGCATAATTTGGTAAAGGTGACCAATTCCCAAACTGACTTATTATGGGAATTGGTAATCAATTCCCATAAATAAGTCAGTTTATTCAGATACATTGCTCTTTTCCCTCCCTACAATCGGCTGCCGGAAATTCGCAAACAGTACGAGGAGCGACAGGATAACTGCTAGCTCGCGGTACATGTTATGCGAGAGGCCTATGGTTGTGTCGGGTCAATTTGACTGCATTATACGAGTGAATGGCGTAATACCTCTGGTAAGAGGTAGTGCCACACTGCATGCTTGCATGCAGTCGAATTGGGCCGGCACGACCGGGGAGGTACCTCTCGCTTACACGAGACGCGCGTGAAGTGACAGCTGTGCTGTCGCGTTTCGTGCGGTGTGTAGTATCCGGTGGCCCATGGAGCTGGGAGGAGAGAGGAAGGCAGCGCATCTGTATAGCCTCTATGCGGATGTTTGTGGGCGTCGGTAGTCATGAAAATGGCTCCGGCTGCTCGTTTGCCCTCCTATATCATAAAAAAATACCTCCTCTCGCCTGATTTCATGGAGGAGTATCATGAGAGACATGGTAGGCCGGGAGGTCTTCACAACGGTAGATTGAGGAGGAATGAGACAAGGGTAAAAAAGGTTATGGGACTTCTACATAATATATTCTTTTCGGTTAATGTGTAAATCTATTATGATGATCTTCAGTTTATCGTGTGTGATTCAATGATAAACTTGATAGAGAATATTGATATATTTTTAGGACAAACAAAGGGTTGCATGACTGCCGACGCCCAAACGCATCCGCATAGAGTTTGTGTAGATGCTCTCCTTCCTCCTCCCAACTCCATGTACCACCGGCTACTTAGTTACTTACACACCGCACGAAACGCGACAGCTCAGCTGCTTACGTCGAGTCTCGCCCGTAATTTTTAATACCTATATGTACGTACGTGTTAATTTCAGATATTTTTTTATGGTATAGGGGGCAAACGAGCAGTCGGAGCCAGTTTCATGACTACCGACGGCCATAGACAGGGGATATACAGATTCGCTGGGCTCCTTTCTCCTCCCACCTTCTTGGGCCACCGGCTACTTACACAACTCACGAAACGCGACAGCACATCTGTCACCTTCGCCGGTCTCGTGTAAGCGAGAGGTACCTCCCCGGTCGTGCCGGCCCAATTTGGCTCCATGCAAGCCTGCAGTGTGGCAATACATCTTACTAACATCTTCCCTTTCTTAATACATTTGTACACGCGTTAACATCAGATATACCTTATGTTTGGCCTCCAACATATAACAGACCTGGCAAACTAGCTTCGCAGATGTGTTAGTCTCGAAGTCACTAATTACTAATTAAACAAAGTCGAGGTCGTTATTATTTGCTGCAATGTTATTACAGATCGTTAATGATGTGGCAACGTTTCCTGGTTTAAACTATAATAATTGTCATCGTGATTTAGTTGTGAGTTTCAGTTAACGGATGCCCGAGTATTTCTGTTGTTGACGTAGCGGAATACATTCATGTATGACTAGCTGTGCCCCGCGGTTTCACACGCGTTTATTTACTAAGAAATCCATTTAAACTTCAACACCCTATCTCACCCCCTTAGGGGTTGAATTTCAAAAAATCCTTTCTTAGCGGATGCCTACGTCGTAACATCTACCTGGATGCCAAATTTCAGCTCGATCCGTCCAGTGGTTTGGGCTGTGCGTTGATAGATGGCTATGTCACTTTTGAGTTTTATATCCGGGTTTTATAGCCCGGGTGGCTCCTAGACCTATGTCGGATGTCGGACCTATGTCTAAGTGTAATACCGACTAAACCACTCCCGATTGCCTGATATTACCCCTTCAGACGCTATAATTGGAGGGCCCCGGAACTGCAAGCAATAGGATCCCTCCAGAATAGGTAGGCCTCGGCGAAGAGGCAAGACTTCTCTTTGGGGACTGTCCGGCTGCCTCTGAACAGTCTTTACTACGACGTGGAACCTTGCAATGGGGTCAGGTTCCTATCTTTACCCCTGGCCACAGTACTCTAAAGGAGCACGCCACCACTGCGTCCGAATCGGACCCGCCAGTCGTCTCAATCCACGCCGCCTTCTGTTGATTCAGAGGGACGGGTGGCGGACCCCTCTGTTTAGATGCTCTTTATCTGGGCTTTCTCCCCAAGCCTGTCTGGTATGGGTATGCCTGTCAGAAATAGCCTTAGGTTTAGGCGGCTTGCGTGTCTCTGTGATCTGTGACACCGCGGCAGTATCTTCGGGAAAAGTTAAACATACATTTACCATGCTGATACAATTACAATTCACAATTTGTTAAAATAGTAAAAGATTGTATATTTATTCTACGATTTTAGTATACCTAGATTTTACGCGAAATCGCGGGCAGCTAATGAATGATCTGTCTGTCTATCACGTAATATTATAGCGTTCGTTAACTATTTAAACGTAAACGTGTGTTGGGTGTTTATAACAAGCTCCCGCTTCTTATCGCCGGAAAATTACCGCGGTAATTGTCAGTTTGCGAGTTTATTTATTGTTTACGCTACACATGGAAACGTCTTACGAACAGTCCGAGTAGGTACTTGATGGAGATTTTACGAGCTATCCGAGTAGCTGCCGAAGTTTCGTCGGTTGCTTTACATAATACTCTATACAGCTTTGATGATGAGGTAATGCCGCCCTGCATGCATGTAACCGAATTGGGCTCTCGCATACGCGACACCGGCGTTCGACTGTGCTGTCGCGTTTCGTGCCGTGTGTGAGTGGCCCAAGTCATCCCCCCCGGCCCAGTGGAAAAGAAGGAAAAGAAAAAAAAAGAGAAACGCATCTGTACAAACCGTGTCTATGGACGTTGGTGGTCATAGAATGGCTCCGACTGCTCGTTTGTGGCCTTACACTATTACCTAAAATGTAATTTAACTAAATTTATTGAAAAAAATACACCACTACTCCAAAACTAGCATGAAATGTTATTAGAGTTCATGATCAGTAAAGATTTTTCTTTCGTTAATCTGACGTAATCCCTCTAAGAGTTAAGATAGGTTTGACGGGAGAGGGCACTTATAGTTTTATACTATGGGAAGGATTCACTTCGCCTACGCCAAATTACACCACTGCTTCTCATTTTATCCCCTTAGTATTTAAGTAAATAAAATATAAAGTTTATTGTATGTTATACCTAATATATGTTATATTGGAGCAATATATAATATTAAATAATTGAAATAAATATACCTACTAGCAAATGTAACGTGTATCACATAAAATATTCAAAACTCTATTTATAAACAAAAGATTTATCCCTTTTCATTTTTTTATAAAAATATCATTTTCGTTAAAAGAAAATTTCAATGTTTATCTTTGTAAATTACCTGCCAACAAATAGCGGCACAACTTGGCCAACAAATAGCGGCACAGAAATACTTAGAATTTGTGAAATCAATTTAAAAAAAATATGGCTTATCATGCAAGCACACGAATAATAAACGGAAAAGAATGTACTTCCTTTTGTCATGTCTAAATTAATATACCTTCACTTCACTTATTACTTTAGATTTTTTTCAACTGTAACCTATGGCATAGCTCAGCCCGTGTTTTTTTACAGTCTGCATCTATAATGTCGATCAGCATTCTTTAAATTAAATAAATAACTAATCGCATTCCAAAAGGTTACATTCCAATTTTTTATTAATTATATAGCTATACAGTTACATTCATAAAAAAATAGCTCAGTCACCGTCGTCTTCTAGTTCCTAGTTTAGACCGAGAAGAACTAACCAATTAAAACAAGCGGGGCTATTTTTTATCATCGGATAGAAACAGGTTGATGATAATAAATGATAACGCAGTGATTAATGAGACTGGCCATTACTAATGGTAAGCTCATATATTATTGTTCGAAAATAGAATACAAAAAAATAAAGCTGGCCACAAAGAATAATATTTAAAAAATATTTACATTACATGTATATAGAGTAAAAAAATATAACAATTTAATGTAAAGAAAGAGCAGGACACTTCAAACAAAATAGTGTCCATCCTCCAAGACCGCATTTAATGCTAATCTGGCCGGTTTTTTTTGAAGTAGCCAAGAACAAACACGGATGTAAACTTGGGCAGCCTTTGCGAATAGTCGTTATAATTGTAAAGTGGCAAATTTTGTAGTTATTTTATCAAGCACGTGATTTTCCCCAAAATAAATTAAATTGGAAGATCCTGTTTTCGCAAGATCGCTAATAAGCTATATGCAATTTTATGCAGCCAATCTCTGTTTATTTTTATTTGCGTAATTTAAATACCACAAGATATTTTTTTTATATGGATAGTTTCAATACCTATTACAAGTTAAATTTTGTTGTGCCTAAAAGTGATATAGAAGATATATTTTTGGGATTAAGTAAGTTTAATTAAGTAAATATCAATCTTAGAGCTAGGCTGTATGTAGTGACACTACATCCAGTCATCTCTTCTCCCGATTTAATAGCGAATGTAACCAGGCGATCATATGTGGTCGTAGGGCGTTGTCCACATTCCCAGTAGAACATTTGGTCGATTAGCCAACACGATACTGGAGTAGATGGAACAGGTGCGTCGACGACCTCCGTGGAGCAACTGGTTTCAGTAGGATGCGGATAGATTGGCCGCCGTGATGATGTTTGTTAAAAGAAGTTTACATTATATTGAGATTGCTATCGGCTGTTACATTGGTGATGCTAATGAAATTATGGAAAAAAATCGGAGACATTCAATCTAAACGTAATAAAGTGACCTTTAGGTATTAGTTGCAGAGAGTTTATTTAAAGAGAGTCTTAATCTTTCTCTCTTTACAATCTATAAACAATAAAATATAAAATAATAAAAATCCAATCTCTACATGATAAAGTAGCTTTTATCTATTACTTCAAGAAAAGGAATTAGAGAGAGTCTTAATTTTACTCTCTCTACTCTACAATTGACACGTAATAAAATGTGATACAAAAATTTACTACTTCATACTATATTTGCGTAAACTAAACACAAGTGCAAACAACTCTGGTATGTTATTGAATATGCCTCCGAATCACGAGCATGTCCTGACACATTATATTTATAGATGTATTAAAATCTATTACCGTTATTTCTACGTTTTAAACGTTTTTTTCGTATTCTCTTAATTGCTTCCGCATACTTTACCGTCATATACCGAACATTGAATTATAAATATAATTTTATCGATATAATAAATGTATCCACAACTTTAGTATAATATATACGCTAGCCTTGAAAACGAATCGGTTGCTATGTGCCAAGGATTATTTTAAAATAAATGTAAATATAATATGTACGCTAGAGAAAAAGTTCGTAAATATTCTCCACAAACACAATCCGAATTTATTTATAACTGGCCTGAAAATATTGAAGATCATTAAGTTTTTTTTTCAATCATTAATCAGCAAATATTGTTAATATAGAGGCTTAATATTTGTTGAATGTTCTCGTAATGTATGGGCACACATTAATTACCAAAATGTTTACCGGTGGCGTCCGAAACTGTTTTGTACGTAATAAGAATGCGGATCCGAAGCTTTTAATCAAGGTAAGTATTCGACTGGCTACGACAAGTATAAAATCTGTGTGCCATCTTGTGCGGAATAAAAACATGTGGCCATATACAAATGAGATGTACAGTTAACGCGACGTATAACGTTGATGTTATAATTCTTATCTTTCATCATAAGCAGCCGGTTGTTATTTAGCCGGTTTACTCAGATTTTGAGTTGCGACCGGCGGTGGAGTATCAAATTGAAAGTAAATTTATAAAAATATTGGATTGTATTTCAAATTAATTTTGTTGGTAATGTTTATTTTGATTTCGGTGCTCATAGCTATATGTTGTTGATGTTCACAAAAGACGAAGTTTGGGAGAAGTTAGCGAATTTCGAGAAGTTACGTAGAGCTTTTTCGGAAATTTGATTTTTTTTTTGTGTTTGGAAAGAGACTTGAGATTCATAGAATAAAATCCAATGTATCCCATATAAGATTATTATTGCATCACATCATCACAGTTTTTATCATCTTGTGTTTTTACATTTTAGTTAGTAGTTGAATATTTTTTTATTCGTAGCTCATCATTTCAAATGGCATAAGAACGGCAAAAATATGTTTGACAATAGCACTACGAAAGTGGTGACGAGTATCTTCCAAGAATGACTCAAGAGACCGCCAAATGTCTGTGTTATTCTGCTAAGACAACTTCTACGTCACGTTTGCTAACTGGCACTAATTGAAGGCATATAAGCAGATGCTAATAACATTATATGCCGAACGCTAATATCACGAAACTAGATTAATTTTATGACCCTACGAATTTGGTCACTTATGTATCGTCACGTTATAGACAACCTGACGCCGCTTCGTCGGAATATACGATAAATCAGACTCGAATACTTAATGCGAACTAATATATTGAGTAACTAATATAAATACGTTATTTATTCATAAGTTTCGCTGTTTATGCTTAATGTACTGTTATTTTGATATTCGGAATAATTGGGTATTTCCCTGAAAATACAATTATAAGAATATAGTAAAGTAACACCTCGACTTACGCGAACTTTCAGTTACGCGGTTCTTTAATATCATTTCTTTCACTAGTCAAATTACATTTAAGTTACATTTTTTAAGCTTTCTTCGTATAAATAACTATTAATGTCTTTTATAATCAATGTTTACCTTAAACACGAATATCTCGGTCCCACCAACCGCGTAACTTTGGTATATTTGTATGCATCTCGTGAAAACACAAAAAAACAGCCAAGGATTTGCAAGATTTAAAAAATGATCAATGTCAGCACAATAATGTTCAGTAATTAGTTACCGGCATTCCAGTTTGAGTAATTGATGCTTGAGTAGAAAGTGTGTATTTAAAAAATAAAAATAAAACATCAGGCTCTAGAGCTAGTTACTATCAGATAGGAGTATTGAGCTTCTGCGAGTTTCTAGACCACTCTCGAAATGACATCAACGCATTTCCCACGCTAAAGATAACATCTTCATATCTGACATAGCTCTTATTTGACCATTGAAACAATATTATATGTATTTAAGATTAATATTATAATATTTGCACTAAATTACAACAAGTATAAAATGCGGGACTTGTTGGGAAACTAAAGAAATAGTCTACAATGAAATCCCCTAAAGTGGTTTTATTGTTATGACGTCAAGATGTAAAATCGATCGCAATTGGCTAATCGTTTGCGTTGGAGACTGGAGTGCCTTTCCTCGTCTCACAAACAAGAGGTCTACGCACAACACTAAGACGAGAAAAGCGCTGTTGTTTAATATTTGTAATTTCGTTTTTGCAGAAGGTCAACGGGCACCCTGCTCTAACGAGGGAGAGCCAGTGGGACTCCAAGACGCGAAACTAGAACAAGACTTCAGTACGTGCTTCCGTTGCATCTGTAAGGTAATATTTTTTGACGCCACAAGCCTGTTTTATTAATAATTTAAAACATTTATTAAAAAAAAACCCGAATATGTGGGATTTTTTTAATTTTTTTACAGTCGTATTATTTTATTTGTTAACGGGTATTTTTTTTTTAAGAAATATGTCTTACAGTTTTCAGTTTTTAATCATCAATAAGTAGCTAATTATTAAAAAAAAAATACTATTGTAATATATATTATGTACAATATAAATACGAGTATTTAATGAGTATTTACCACAAAATATAAGAAGACACAATATTGCAGGTCTTTAAAGAAAAGAGCTAGACAGCTTTGAGATACTTCGACATCCATTGCTGACAATATTACTTAAAGTTTACTATGACATGAAATATTGTCGTATTTAAGATTTACTAAAATGAGTATGCCTCAAGAGTACACTTACAGTCAAGTATAAGCTACGTACCAAGTAATAATTTAAGTTGGATGACGGACGGACGAGTCGTACCACGGTTTTATGACAGCTCTACGCGCGGCTCATCGTGGCTGACCGATTAACCAGTAAGAACGCTTTCACATTGCCCGATCCGATATTGGCATCAGTACTGATATCAAGGCGTGCAAAATATATGAAATAGTTTTCACATCGTCCGCTTCAATCGTGTAACATTGTTGGTAGTTTACCAGCCACGATATCGATATTTGTACCAATATCGGATTCTATAATATTGACTTGTTTGAAAACGTTCTAAGACAATCGTGAATATTGTGAGATAGACTTGATATATGACTTGATATATTTTTTTGTCTGTCTGTCTGCCTGAATGTTCTGCATAGTAAACGCATGCTACGAACATCTTTCTCAAATGTCATAAATGACCTTCCAAACTTCTGGGAATTTAAAAAATATCAACTATTTAAAGTGGGCATTCTAATCTTTCGTGTTGCGATAATAAATTACGCGGTACCTGTTTATTTAATTAGCAACTCAAAGCGACACATTAAAGGGGCATTATACATTCAAATTGCAAATAGGTGATTATGAGAGAACATTTTATGGGACATGAAATAACTTGGGAACATACGCGATAGTTACTAGGCGTCATAGCCCGTGAGCCTGCTAATTTCCACAACCAAAATACTTCCAAGTCGATAATCTCGTACTTCAGAGAGATCAAGAACAGTTGTTACACTCGACTGCCTCTCCACTGGAGAGTTGAGTAGAAGTAAAGATATTACACAACAGAAACTTTTCTTTATTTTTATAAAGAAACCTAGTAGGTTTTCCTACGATGATAAGCGAGAAGACAGTGACACCTAAACTCTCATTTAGAGCGAGAGCTAATGATCATAACTCTACATTATACATGTCTTATAGATCGTACTAACTGCGAGATAATAAGTGATCTACGAAATTAGCGCCAGGTTCCAGGGCTATCAAGGGATGTCCTTGTAGCTTGGCTTTGGAAATGTCTCGCTATATAATAATAGATTCCGAGTTTAATATTCATATCACGTTATTAAAGATAAACGATTCAATACAAAACTGATGCTAAACATCATCCTGTAAATTTATAAATAAAACATAATCTGACACTACACACAAATATATTTGCCGTTAATGTTATAACGCAACGAGGTTTTTTCCACTATTTCCATTCACAAAGGTGGAAATTATGAAAATAAACAATATGATTTTAATAATATCTATGCGCAGTATGCCTTGTTTTAGTTATTTGCAACTCAGTTAATAATGACTAGAAAAAAATACTGAAAAGTGTTACCAATGCCATGTAAAAGGGATTCTACAAAAGTTTTTACGACTACGTACTTTATACGATGACATTAGTATTAGAGAAAGAGTCAACGACCACCAGACATTTTATAAATGCTGAAAGTTTCTCTGCGCATGTCTTACTTGTGTAAGAGCCACTATGGAGTTCGGATCATGGTTACTTGATCAGATAATTATTAGGTAGCAAAGGTGTATAAAACAGTCCATCAGTTGTAGTATAGTAGGCCCGCTGAGTTTGTTTCGCCGGTTCTTCTCAGGACAGGGCTAGATTTGAACCGGTGGTAGATTTTATTGTTGACGTTCAAAAAGTAATTCCTGTAATTCTATTTTGAATAAAAACTTTTTGATTTTGATTTTGATTTTATAGTTGTAGTAAATCTTAATTTTTTCTCTATTTTCTTAAGATGTATAAAATAGTACATTAGTTTCGTCATAGTATAAAGCTTAATTTTTTCATATTTTCTTTGGAATAATATAAAAAATCATGTCAAAATGGAGGCCATACCCTCTGTTTTTCAAGTCAAACTTTTTTTTTCTTAATAAAATTATAGGTTTGTTTGTCGGTTTCTTATACTTTCGCAGATTTCTAGTAAACCTTATATGAGCGACAGATTTAAAATATTAAAGGATTTTCAATAGGATTTAGTTTTATTTACAGTAGTGTTGTACCATGATTTCTCAGTCTTTCATTATTTTAAGAGATCAATCATAAAAACTATTCCGGTAAATAGTAAATAAAAGTTATAGCCTTCTCGGCTAATCTTTTATGGCGTACATCTTTAAAACATATTAAAATATTTAACTAATCGTAAAACGCTTAACGGGACATAATAATGTGAAAGTAGGTGGCGAAATAACAGATCGTTCTGTAATGTTCGGCTATTACTACATGGCATCTGAATTAGACCTTCAATTCTAGGATTCTCTTGCTTACAATAATTACGATGGAGAGAAGCCCATGAAATCGGTGTGATTTTGGATTATGTAAAGCGTGAAATTCGTTCTGTCAGATTATAGATGTCATAACTGGGATCAGTTGAGGGTGTTACCGTAGTTCAAATCCTTGTTCTGGTGTTGGGGAAAAATTAATAAAACTAAAGTAGCAAAACTAACTAAAATTAACTAAAGAGAGAGGAGGAATCGGTTTTGGGATCGGGATTGGAACTTCACCCAATTGCATTGTTGACACAAGTCTTGTTCTGTGGTAAGGAACAACGGAGTGAAGAGACGCACCAAAGTCGGTGCTGATGGCATTCGCGTTCATGGTTTTAGTGAGTACTCTGCACTACTGAGAGCTCACACCACCAGACATATGATTGCAAGGCCGGTGACGGTGTCCTCTATTGCGTTTCCCCGCCACACGAAAAAAGGGATCACGAGAAGGGCAGCGCATTCGCTATTTCTGCTAGAACTTTGATCGTACAGGAGTCTAGTCACCGACCGATATGTTTGTGTCCTGTGCAATAAAAAGAACCATTTATCTGCACATGTTACGGCGTAATGGTTTTTGTTATAATTCGTAATAAGATCTATACAGGTCCGGCAGCTCGTGCCGGTTTAATTATAGTGGACACAGCAAAAACCGCCAATGCGGAACCGGCGGTAATTGCCATCCCAGGAATCCGATGCACCTGCTTCTAATGTTCCTTTATGAACGTGATCTTGTAAATCTTTTTGTTTCGCTGCAGTTATAAATGGCGCGGACAAAGATTAATCCAAGCTAGGTTATGTTATATAGACATATTGAATCGCATGAGCCAAGAGCGCCCGGGAAACGAAAAGAATTGTTGGGTTGAGCTTTCATGAAATATTGCTCTACCAATGCGTCAAACAAGGGTGTATACTTTGACAAACGCGCGAAAATTTGAAAAGATTTTTTTGGGGAGAGACTTTAGAACGAGAATAAGAAGAAAACAAGGATATTACCTTGGTATACCTGATGTATTATGTAGTTTATTAGCGGCGATTTTTTAAACTTTTAATCTCAGTATTTAAATTACTAGTACATACCTATTAACAATGGACATGTAGGAGATCCAAGTCCAGAATCACGTTTATGGGAAGAATCATGTGCCTATCTGATGGTAGTCATGATTTTTAGCCACCGACCAGTCCAAAGCACATATGTTTAAAACAACATATAGTTGGCATGGACGCGTGTACGTAAGGCTGTACCCCACGGTATGCGCTAGACATTTCCCAGTCGATCTCACCGCCTTGGATGACTTGCGCGGAATTCGAAAGCCCATCTCGAGATTTATCGCTAACTCCACATATAAAATATACATTTGCCTGCCAAACGGCCTTTTTTGTCGCGTACTATTTGAATATGTGTTTGTCCTTCGAACGGGGGTTTAATGGATCTGGCACAAAGCATAATAAATGTTTTGTACTTCAGTTTTGGTTTTATTGGACTTGGTACTTAAGTTTTGATCAATTGTCATATAATAAAGAAGAGTATGCCAATGTTTAGGCAATTTCACATGCCATTCTCTGTTGAATGCCATGTGAAATATTCCTTTTCTTGGCTTTGATCTATGCCTAATAAACAAAATATAAAGTCTTAACTACTGAACTGTTCTGGAAAGTATATCAGTCAGACAACGACCATTGGTACCATATTAACTGTAATTTCATGAGCATAATCATCAGTCTATTTTCGCCCACTAATGGATACCACCAAATGCATGCTACTGAACTTAGTCTTCAGCTCTCCATCTTGCAAGCACAGCGACCCCTCATATCTATTATAGGATAAAGGGCAAACAAGTAGGCGCTAACCTAGGTGAAGTGACGTACGCAAATGTAACTTACTACGTTAAAATTTAAAACTTGCAATAGTTTTATCATAAAACTAGTACCTTAAACGCTGATACATTCCACAGGCGCAGCCAAAAGCTATAAGTAGCAACTAGAAACACGTGTGGATTGGCCACGGCGATCTGACCCGAGGGCACCATTAGCCTTTTTATTTAAGCGGCCGATACCATCTCCGCTACCGCGCACCGCTCGTAACGAACCGTGTCATTTGCAACTGCAACCCGACGTTATTGAACATTTTTCTACTCCATTAAAATATTCCAAAGAATACCATTTTTATATGATTTATGTACGGTGAAAGTAGTTAAAGATAATAAATTAATTTTGAAGATTAGCTTAAAGGATTTAAAATTGAGATTTAAGAGTTGTTAATGTCATTAAGCTATAAAAAAACTTGAGATGTTTTGGGGTTTTCTATCTAAATTAGTAGTACAATAGTTTTATGATTATGTTAGCATAATTCTTTAATTCGCTCTAAAAATTTTCATTAATCAATTCAAAATTATTAGCTTACAGATTAAAGTTTGACAATAATTATTTGTTTCCTTGAACTTGTGCGTTTTGAATAGTAGTCCTAATTGGTTATATCTAATTAGTCAGTAGGTTTAGCTGATTAGTCAGAATTACTGCAATTTTACAAAGACTTAAAATTTTCTTTTGGCGGACCATCAAAGCCAAGAGCTTATTCATTTTATTAATCTAATTGGTCACAAATTGGTCATAATGTATCAGTATATTTGATTAATTGGACAGAACTTCAATGATCCCTAGTTTTAATAAAGCTGACCAATATATTACATAACTAACCAATTGTGACTATTTCGTGACCAATAAACTTCTAAGCTAGATGCAAAACTTCCTTATGTGCTTCGCTAAAGGGCATCATTAAACGTAATATAATTACTAAAGTTAATTTTACAGTAGCTAGAAACATTCGCGTAAACTTAAGAAACCAATAAACGTTTTATTCAAGCTCGTTAGAAAGTATTAAACTTTAAAGTATGAAAGTAAACGCGTAAGTATAATACTTAGCGTAAATAGAAGTTATTCTCGTTGTTGCCGCAGTCTATTAATAACACATAAATTGTTCTTTATAGTCACAAGTAAATTGTCGGGTCGAGTACCTGTAATGATCGCAGTCTGGCACCGCATAGAACAAGCCTTTCACAATGGTATAACAATAAGGTTTTATTATATTTATGCAGTTAGAGTTGGTGCGGCAGCTGAATTGGTCGAAAGTGATACCTAACTAAGCATTGTGAGTGGGGTGGGGGTATAAAGGAGGATGTTACTCGGCTTGGGTGGCTGGTCAAATCACCCCGATTTTACCGATGAAATTTAAATGTAGTTACTGGATAAATCTATAGAGTTACTATAGGGTTTCATGAGTACCAGTTCGGATAATGCTGATCTATGGTCTTTTATTTATTTGGAAGCCATCCATATGGACCTGGTCATAGACTTCCGTACAATCCTTTGGTTGCAAATTCTTTGCGCCGACTATGTTTTTCTGCAAGGCATCTGTGTACCTAATATAAAGTCTAGTGTCTTTGAATGTTTCTTAACATGTATTTTGTTTTTTGCTAGACTTTCATTTCATTTCTGTTTCCTATATGATGCTCATAGAGTCGATAGATCTTTGCATGTAAACTTTTCTACTATACGTCAACACTTCAAAAGAACACTATTTTGTCTGTAAAAAAATTACTGCAATCATCACCGAACTAATTTAAAGACCGAAGATATTTACTTAAGGTCTCAACAAACTAGGAAGAATAAGTACATAAAAGAAAAGTCTCCTTGGCCATGCACCAAAGGATGTATACCTATTATTGTAAAGCAAAATTTTCCTCACTTGCCATCTTTACGATTACATAAGGTCACAACTCTTTGGAATTGTGACCTTAAGCGTCCAAATTTATTGTCCGCAACTTAGCGTCGTCAAGTGTTAAATGATTTTAGTCGGGTTGTATTTTAAATTTATTACACTGTCAGGCAAAATAAAATACACATCCATCTCAATTAAAACAGCATTTCGTGAACTAAGTATTTAGTAAATATTCATTTATGTTATCTTGAGGATTTGTTAAAATTGCATGAGCTATGAATATAAATGTTTGTCAAAATTTGATAATCTTGTGAATAATGTTCTCTTGGTTCGTAGACAAATCGATCAAAATATTACGACAACACTCGATTTAATAAAATGCAATCTATAAAGGCAAGTCTGACTGACTTATATAACAATGTACAGCCAAAACTAATGGGGCGGGATTTTTTCAGGATGTGAGTGAGCACTTTCAAGAGGTTTTAGAAATACAACCCCAAAGAAGGGTGCAATAGGGGGTTGAAAAGAATGAGGAATTTTAAAACTTTTGGACTTGGAATAATGAAAATAGTTATTTATGTTCTTGATTACATTAAAAAATTGTCTATGTAGGTGAAAAAGGGATAAAACTCGCCCCTAAAGGAGTAAGACGGAGGGGTAAAGTTTGTATGGAAATTTTCTTATTTCTGGACTGCACGAAATTGGTATACAGGAAATATATTGTAATACCACGTGAAAATAAAACCTAAAACGTCGCATATATCGATAGACTATAATTCTACTATTGGTAATTCCCTCCAAATTATACTCGGCACAAAGGTTGTGCGATATTTGTAGGTACATGAAGAGGAAAAATTTTCCATATTATTTCCGTAACCAATAATTATTGACAAACAAAAACTTTGGAGTGTAATATTAACAAAATCAGTTTCCTATTATTGAACAACAGCAATATGCTTTTGAGCTAATATAATAATAATTATATTTTAGTAAGAGGTAGTGCCACGCTGCATGCTTGCATGCAGCCGAATTGGGCCGGCACGACCGGGGAGGTACCTCTCGCTTACACGAGACCGGCGTGAAGTGACAGCTGTGGTGTCGCGTTTCGTGCGGTGTGTAAGTAGCCGGTGGCCCATGGAGGTGGGAGGAGAAAGGGGGGCAGCGCATCTGTATAGTCTATATGCCGATGTCTATGGGCGTCGGTAGTCATGAAAATGGCTACAACTGCTCGTTTGCCGACCTATACCATAAAAAAAAAAAATTACGTCTATTGCTATATTGCTGATAAGACTTCCAAGTTTAATCGTCATATATAATAATAATAAGTATTTAAATCTATATTTTACAGATCTTTTATGATCGCTTTAATAATTTTTTAATTAAAAAATCATAAAATATAAAAAAATAGTATTTCAATACCTAATCTTATTTTCAAAAATATGCGTGACTTTAAACCTATCTATATAATGCATGTTCTTACAACGAATCAAACGTAGCTATAACAGATTAAAAAAAATAGTTTTGTTTATAGTGTGCGATACGGATATCAATGGTATATTTGTTATATCACTCCTTGTATATTAAATATAAATAAAAAATCGGGTATGGCATATATTTACAATACGTGTACGAGTTACTTTTGACTTTGTGCAAAGTCATTGTAATAAATATGTGCCGAGTGTAGGTGGATTAATATACACAACACAACGACAGACGTAAAACCGAAGAGGCTGGATTTAAATCAGACTTATAAGTGCACTTAAAAAATGGGAGGGAAGAAGATTTATGTTCATGTATTGTTTTGTATTCGTATAATATATGTATCCAAGAGAGTAGGGAAAAAAGTGCTTAGGTAATACTATATTCGTTATTCATCCTAATCTTTTCTAAAATTGTAAAGAGGTGCAGTTTCTAAATATCTTTGTTTTTTTTGGAGGTACTTTTCTTGATATTAAATCTATTATGGAAGTTGTTTTTCAGAATGCTTACTATTCAGGAGTTAGGCTATATTTTAATCTTAACAATGTCCAGTGGTTTCACCAGCATAAAATATCCCAAGATGCATAATATGTTTTTTTCGGCTGGGCACGAATCGGCATATTTTGTTTACGAATCCATCATGAAAATGTAAGATACAGTATGTTCGAAGTGCTTCCTTCTTTCTACCGGCTATATGGTCTACATGTTGTAGAAGCGAGTATTTTCTGAAAGTTCAAAAATAAATGTCAGCTTCCATAGCTTTTCTTTGTCGTCGGCGCCATTTAATACAAGAAGTTCATTTACCCGTATTTAGCCAAGCTTTCGTGTTTTGTTTCGAGAAAACGTTTACACTTAAAAATAATAATAGAGGCGTACGTATTAGTGGCCATTTCTATAGTAAAAAAATAATAATAACACATATACGATAGGTTTTAAATTAATTATATAGATAATTAATTTATGTATATCTTGCCAGTAGCCCCGACACATCTCCTACAAAATAATGAATCTGAAATTATCTAGTGTGTGCTAGACATTACATAAAAGTAACCCCAAAATTCACGCCACAAAAAAAATCTTTCACAAAAAATGTGATAAAGATGAAAGTGTGTGCTAGGCAATGTTTGAAAGCTTAACCCTAAAACTCACGCCGCAAAAAAAAACTCTCAAAAAAATGTGACAAAGAGGAAAATGTGTAGTGTGCGCTGGCGGGCTCGCGCCGCACACGTGAAAGTGGGTAAGTGGAGAGCTGGCAGGTGCTGCGAAGGCCTTGCCGCGAGCGCTCAGCGGCATGCGGTCTCACCGGTTACTCTACCGACGTTTTTTACACAACGCACATTAAATACATTGTTATGTTTTACTATGATGCAAAAAATACCACTACGATTCTGATAAGATTTTTTTATACTTCTATGTATCGTGTCCCTAGCAACTTTGTATGCCTATTTCTAGTCTAAACCTAGACCATACCATATTATACATACTACCAGACCCGTTCCTACTTCGTTAGCGCAACTATAGTTCAATAAGTTAAAAGATTTCCATAAACGAACCAATATTTCCATGTTAAACAAACAAATAACATGTAGGTACCTTTTTATATTTTATAGGACCTATAGATTGCCATCAATAATTTTTAGTTCCCTTAGATTTTCTAATATGTTATAGTTAAAAACACTACAAAAATACCCTACTATAATTGGCTATTTTTCATGAAAAATTAGCTTGCCTTAATTTTGCGGAAAGGTTATAACGCAGTATTCAATTTTCATAAGATATTAACGTTATGAAAATAGAAGTTTGTTACCTACTTACTATCTTAACAGGAGTTAAAGTTCAAATTTGCTTGAATCCAACAACATAGCGTTGCTTATTTACCAATATATGTAACTGCATACAAATATGAGCTTTATTTGCAATTTTGGAATCGTCAATTTTCACTTCTTAACATATCTAATAGAATACCTTGAGTCTTCCAAAGGCGCTTTCACAAAGAACAGAAATAAATTATAATAATCATTATTTATTATATAATCAATGTTCAGTAATGGACCTTCCATTGCAGGCTGATTATGATGATATAATCAAGTTATTAATGTGTTGAAGGGTCATCGACCTTTGATACATGTTGCAAACCAAATTATTTAAAGTTAATCGGTCGCCGTGAAGCTGGTGACAGATGAAACTTATAAAAAATATTAATAAGAATAATTAGGTAAGGTACTCATATATTTCTTGCCGCAGGCGCTTGTGTGATTAGATGTAAATTGACATCTAAACATATTATATGAAGTTAATAAGTCCATCTGAACCCTCATCGAAATGCCTAAATAAGAAGCCAGGAGTACATTTAGCTGTACATACATGAAAAACCAGTCACTATAAATATATTATTTAAAGTCCAAATAATAGTAGTGACATGTACATGCCTATTCCAAACTATAAAGCGTCTCTCTTTGTTGTATTGTGTTAATTGCTGTTACAAAAACTAACTTATTATATAGTAATAAATGTTAGTTATCCAGATATGGATTTCTATAGTCCAAAATGAAGAGATATTCATTTTGGACTACAGAAATCCATACCATATATCTTTTTATTACTTAAACTATAAGTTACATTATCATGTTATACGAGTTAAAATAATGTACATATTATGTATTTTCAACACACTGGGTTATCTCTCATATTACACTTCTTTTATTTGGTAATAAAGAAAAAAGGTAGATCCCAAACGGGAAAGCTAGGAGATGTGCCTTAGGTCTTTGGATTTCTGCCTAATCAGACCAGCCCGATCAGGAAAATCTCAAGGATAACTTGGAATCGGTACAACAGATGTACAGATTTCAAGTTATCCTTTGAGACTAAATAAACATAGCAAAACTAGTCCAGCAAAATTTGAAAGGAGACTTACAATACATCCTTCAACAAACACCAAAGCGATGACGTAGACAGTATCGACATACGCCGCCACATACCTAACATTACACACAATTAAGACGCATTAAGTTCACAATATTGTTATTGGCGATTTACTTGGAAGTTGCGGCAAAAAATAGCTGTGTGGCGCCACGACACGCGCGCGCAGTCGCCGCGTGCGTGTCTAGCGGTCGGCCTGCGTCGCCTTCCAGGATCATTTACTCGTCTAGATACAATTACATACGACTTTAGACCCACATTACAACTCCACTTACGTCTAAATATACGCCTGGTTTGAATATAGAATTTGGCGCTATATTTAGTACACTCAGGTTCTGCATTTATCGGAAATTAATAGATTGTACTTATGACAAGTCTGTGTTAAAATGTTATTATAATATATTTGCATATGTCGAACGGTTAAGACTTTTACATTTGATTAACACAGCATACATAAATAGAAAAAAAGTGTTAAAGGTAACCCACTAAACATTGGAAAAGTTGAGTTGTTTATTTTGTTCTCTTATTTATTTTGAGGTCTAGTTATCATGTACAAAATCCTGAATATCCACCAAAGAAACTAAAACAAAGCCCAACAAAGTTTCATGGAACTTTTGGCCTACAAATCATTTAAAGATAATTTAATCATTTGCCAAGAGCTATAATCACTTGCCAGGTGTGTATGTCCACATCACAAACGTCGTACTTGTAACTTTCTCAGTACTGATAGCAGCTAATTATATCACTGCTACATTGTTGCTAACCTTTCACAATTTCCATTTCACAGTCCACATGTAGCGATTAAGATTATCATACCCCATAATGACACCTATTACTTATGCTCCGCTACTTCATCCTATTAGTAAACTAGCTGCGCCCCGCGGTTTTATCCGCTTAAATGTAGATCCCGTGGAAAATAGAAAGTCATCCCATGGCATCTCATAGGAACATTTTTTAGGGATAAAAACTCCGTGTTAATCCAAGTTACTCTTTATGTGTGTGCCAAATTTCATGAAAATCAGTTCAGCAGTTTTTGAATGAAGGAGAAACAAACAAACATTAAAAATTCTGCCTTTACAATATTAGTAGAATTTAGTTAAGAAAACTTTTGTAAGTTTAGTAAGAGGCTATTGGATTGAAATTTAGACAAATTTAAAAATTCTACGCTTTTGTATAGCACAAGATATATTTTATTTCATTAAACTTGTATATACGTATTATACCTAGTCTAGTAATCATAAGTTCTGTTTCAAAGATAAACATTTTTTAATTACAAATAACGTTTATTACTTTTACAGTGTGTTAGTTTAATACACAAATATGAAACATTCAAAAATATAAAAAGCTTATTCGAAGTGGTCTCCATTGGTTTATATTTATACATATAACATAACGCATGAAATAAGGCAGTGGGCCCAAATGAAGATGATGATTATAGGTGGGTCAAAAATGATAACGCATTTTAGACAGTTGTCGCCTTCTGAAAGAGGCGTAATATACTACTGAAAAACTAATGCATAAACAATGTTCCGAAACAATATAGAATTATACTACCTATTACCCGCGGCGTAGCTTTCGATATGAGATAGTTTTTGCGATAAAAAGGAGCCGATGGCACTCTTCAGTCCTTCAACTATCTTCAAACTAAATATCACATCGATCCGTTGATCCGATTTTATATGAAAGAAGGAAACAAACAAACACACTTTCGCATTTATAATATAAGTATGGATATCGTATATAAATAAGTAGCAACATAGATGTATAAATAAGTTTGGCAGTAAATTTCAGTTCTAACAAACAAATCTAAATTAATTCCGAATATTTTCATACTTTTGTTTGGAATACATGACACAATGCTTTATGTACCCAATACTTTTATGTAAATACGTTTTTGTTTACCAGGAATGGTAAAACTTTTCAACTAGAATGATTTCAGAGAAACTTTGTTACGAAAATACCATCCGATTTCCGACTACGTAATACTTATTATATACCTACTGTAGTTATACTAATAATAGCGTAAAAAAACTGTTTGTGAAAGGTAAACAGAAGTCTCAATGTGTAAAATAAAAGGTGAAGCGCTGGTGTTACGCTCGACAGGTTACGTTTCACACAATTTTAAAAATATTTCATTCCAACTACACGCCTTAATTCATTTTTGAATATCTAAACCTACCTACGTTCTTTAGTTGGCGCTCAAAATTATTAGCTGCACTGAGTGCTTTTCCGAAAGTTTCTGTCATAGACTAAATAAATACTTTTTATTTAGTCTATGGTTTCTGTTATGAAAGCCATGTCTGAGAAAAGTGCTGGTGGACCGTCGACCAAGAGAAAGGCGATATTCGCAACATTAAATAGATATCACATTAGTCCTTGATCGAGCTGGCCCTAGCGTTCATTGAAAGAGACCTTCTACTGGATGGACAGAAGGCGGTGATGATAGTTTTTGTTAAAAAAAACCCGCGGCTGCGATAAAAACTGGAGCTAGCAAACCATAGATAAAATCGTTGTATAACGTTGCATAATCGACACTGTGGTCGGCCTGTGGTAAGAGATATGGAAATATAAGCATCATCAGTCTGCTCCTATCCAGTTCTAACGAGTCTATAGTTCGGGGAGGTAATGTTGGTTTACTTGACAGAGATAATAATCTTTGCCATCGCGAATGCAAAGGTCATATCGATAAAATAATTGGAAAAGTCTGAAGAAAAGCTTTTGAGTCCTACGCGGTCATGTTTTGTGCGGCTGGATAGAAAACCGTGGACATACTTACAAATGAGCTCGCGGATTGAATTCGATACCGCTGACGAGATGTATGACATACATTATCATCATCATAATCATCATCATCGTCCGCCGCCCCCCCACAGAGCGCCAAAGGTGACGGTCACTAGCTACGTGCATCCAGTGGCTCCACGCCACCTAAACCACCACAGAATAACAATAATTAAAATGTATTTATTTTTTTTCAATTACTCTATAGAATACTAGCTTTTATCAGCGGCTTCGCGGCTCGTAATTTTTTTAAATAAAAATTCTGTGTCCCTTATACCTCTGAAAATATGTGTACAAAATTTGATGATGATCGGTTGAGCAGTTTTGGTATGAAATCGTATCAAACGAACTTAAATTCACATTTAATATTAGTAGGAATGAGTTGGTGAATAATACATTTAGTTTAATAAATTTTAATAAGGGTTGTATTAAGAACTGTTATATCTTGTGACCACCGCTACACATGTAGTTAGTTACTTTACAATCAGTAATGAGATACAATTGAAAATCAAGTAGGTAATGGTAGAAAAAAAGCACGCTGAGTTTTACGATGGACTAAGTTACATTAATTTTTATTTTACTACTTACTATTTATAAAGCAGATAATTTTATCTTTAGGAGTTCATTGACATTGACTGCAACAGATGAATCAAGATAATGACTTTTAGAATATGGATTTTTTTTAATTTGATGCGAAACTCATCAATATAAAATTCCTAAATGACTAAATGACCAGATATGCAGATATTTTATAATGAACGATCAATATAATGAATAAATACAGGAAGTCGCTTTACAGTCTGTTACTATACCAATATAATTTGTGCTAGACATAGTAACACAGCGTGAAGTGCTGGCTATGGTAACGCTTTATGCATTTAGTTTTCGTATATGTGCGCGCATGTTGTTCATAAATATGATTCTTTTAAAGCGATAGAATCCGTTAAAAGAATCTTAATTTATATGTTTTTTTTTATGGTTTTCGGGGTAAACGAGCAGTCAGAGCTATTTTCATGACAACCGACGCCCATAGACATCCGCATAGAGGCTATACAGATGCGCTGCCCTCTTTTCTCCTCCCACCTCCATGGGCCACCGGCTACTTACACACTGCACGAAACGCGACAGCGCTGTACGTCGGTCTCTTGTAAGCGAGAGATGCCGCCCCGGTCGTGCCGGCCCAATTCGGCTGCTTGCAAACATGCAGTGTGGCACTATCTCCTTCTAAAAAATGTAGTTTGTGAGAGTCCGTATCAAATAAATCGGCCAAGATTCTGACTCAAGGGCAATCTGGTTATCTCCTAACAGTGCGGATGTCAGAGAAAGTCGAGAATCACTTGTCATCACTTAGCCGTCTCTTAGTAGTAGCACAGATTAATAAAGTTGTAATAAGTACTTCTAGAATAATCTACAACATTATCGAAATATATTACGTTGAAGCAGTAAAAAATGCAGGCGCATCACTATATCGATTCTAGGAAAAAGTACTAGTTCTAGAATAATCTACAACATTATCGAAATATATTACGTCGGAGCAGTAAAAAATGCAGGCGCATCACTATATCGATTCTCGGGAAAAGTACTAGTTCTAGAATAATCTACAACATTATCGAAATATATTACGTCGAAGGTATGGAAGTTGCGCGAATTCCTGGAAGCCACGAGGATGTTGTGGCTTATTATCAACTGTACAGGAAGCGGCCAGCTGCCGATCTAATATAGCTAATCTGCTAATAAACACCCGTTTACAGATTGTATAATATTATATTATAACAACGCAAAAATATGCGTAAAACACTTAACATGCAATCATATTTACGCATACCACGCTCTCAACTCGAATCTCTAACTCGCCGATGACCAAGTTATATATTGTTATATTAAGTTATATAAAATCATTTTAACGGATTTTATCATGGTTTATTTAATTATTTTACTAGCCCGAAGTGTCAAAAGCTCAGAAACTCAACTTAAGACATTATATATTGATTTGATTGAGCCCTACCGAATGGTCCTCTTAAAATACATATTTCCGAAAGGGAGGGTTTTAAAAATCTCCCTTGTCATTACTTAATATCAGGATTATATTTTCCATCGTCATAAATTAGCTTTAGACAAAGAGGTTCGTAATTATGCAGAAAGTACGTCACAATACAAAAACTCTTTGTCTTTATAAATAAAGTCAAACTTTACGTCAGCAAATTGAAAATTTTCCAAGCTGATTTAGCTTGGAACATTTTAAAGGGGAACTTATATATTTTTACACATTCGTGTGATCATCTGATATCACTTAGTTATGTACAGTCACATATATCGTGTTGATTAAAAAATAACATTTTCAGGACAAGTATACATTTTTGTGTAGCGATTTTCCTCGATTATGCTACGGGTGTCGTTTACTAGGAGTGGTGGAAAATACCAATAGTTATCGTTAGAGGAAATGAGTTACAAAATTTTATCCAACCGGGGATTTAATGGGTTAGCGTGTAGAAGTGTAGTAGTTAGTTAAATGTAGCTATAATTATAATATTTATGTTATATTCGAATCGATGTCATTAAAAATAAACTTAAGTAAGAACTTGACCCCCTATATTCAGGGGTCAAGTTCTTACTTAAGAAAAGGGTAATAAAGGGAGTACAAGTGTGTGATTGCATGTTTAATGCTGAGTCAATGTGAATTGGCAAATCACATGCGCAAAAAGTGCTTTTCAAATCAAAAACTCTCATTCTAACAATATTTCCAAGCTGAGAAAACCACGATAAAAAAACTAAATGAAAAGCAGCTGATTTGTCCACCCCCCAGGACTCCCACCTCAGGGTCACATGATACAGCCGCAACGTGTTAGTTGTGCTATTGCTTATGTGCGATTTGTGACTTACTGTAGTATACTATAAAAACAAAAAAATCCAATAGTCCGAGTTAGATTTCCGCTATTCTTAGAGTTGTAAGACTTTCTCCTTTTGTGACGGACGTGTGACTTGTGTATAGACGCCATTATAGGCCCATCTTCCTGGTCGCCAATTTAGACCAGCTTGGCGAAGACTGGCTCCCCTCGATACGGACTCCTTTATCTGCACTCCCGAGCACATTTCAAACCGAGCCGAGAGCACCTATTGTCAATTAGCACAAATAAAAAACCCCCAAAACGATCCCTACAGTCTAATTGATTCGAGAAAAGTTTGATAAAAGTTTAACAACCCCGTGCGTGATAAGTTGGCAATGTGACACAGATATTATAATTAATTACCACTACAAGCCGGGCTGTCTCTTGTCAATCCTAATTGGTATCTGCTTGTATTATACTAGTTATCTTATATTATGGCGAACAAGCTGGTAGCGCGACTCTCCTCGAGGGAATTCGTGTGATATGATAATATAGTACGTTAATTAATAGCGCGAAGTTTTTTGCCTTCTGATTAGCTTTGAAGAGCACACTAAGCTCAGGGTTGACGCTTCTCCGACGCTTGCGTTGGACTGTTGCCATTTACCTAATTCCTCTACGAAATAGAGCTTGCGCACATTTGCAGTCTACAAAGGTACAAATACCTATACCCTACGTCTTTGAAATACTTGTGTTATATTTCAACCGAATCCTTTTGGCAATTAACTGTTGCAAGACTGTTTAACCAAGTTTCTTATAACTTAGCACGATAAAAATAAAAATATAGAAGTTTTGGGTTTTCAATATAGTTGTGGGCGAAAAGATAAAAAAAAATAAAAAGAAAGAGCAAAAATAATAAAGTAAATAAACGATATTAACATACCTATGAATTTTATAATGTTGAGAAGCTTAAATTATATATTATTTACGTAGGTATATAAAAATGTGCGTATATAAAATTTCGGTTTCCACAAATGAAAGAAAAATATAGCTGGGAATAGTTGAGTTAATATGAATTAACACAGAAAACAATTTACTAATTAATCCAAAATACTTAAAATTGTGATCAATGCCTAGCAAAATAAAAAAAACAGTGTTAATATAAGATCAAGCTTAAAATAAAAAACGATATTCGAGAATTACATGCAATACTATATCCCTATCGGCGCTCGCGTAAAGATTTCGGTGTCTGGCCTACTGCGCGGTAAATAATGACCCAGTCGACAGGTTAAGGTAAATTTGTTTTGAACTAAAATAAATATTTCACTCTCATAGGAATACTTCTAAGAGATGCGTCTGATCTAAAATGTATCTGGATTACAAACAATAAACATTCAAGTGACCTCGGCTGTGTGAAAATATTGAAGAACGAGTGGAAGCGAACTTACGGATTGCAAGAAAAGTGAATCATCCAAATTAAAATTAATATTTATTTCTTCGTTCGTCTTATTATTGTTATACCGTACATGAAGTTTTGGCAACACGTTATGGGTTTCTGTTTGAAACGAAGCTAGCGGAAAACAGACAACTGGAACATATTCGGCAAAGAGAATTAAACTAACAAAAACTCAAATAAACATTAGTCTTTTTTAGCTTAAAACTATGAAGAACTACGCGACGGATGGGTACTATTTTCTTGAAACATACCTATTTGACGTCGAGAGTATATGGACGTACCATAGAGAACATGACTGCCCATCGGGATATGCAAATAAGGCAATAGAGAGATCACTTGTCTCTACGCAAGCACTTGTGGACTATAATATATCCCGAACTAGTCTCTAAAGAGACGGCCGCCATAGTCAAAATTCTACCAAGACGATATTTTTGTTATTAATCATTATTTTATTAAGAAGTTTCCTGTTGACGTCTGAACGAAAACCTTCAAGTATTCGCAACTGAATTTTTAAAAATTATACTTCTCACACTTCGCAGAATACTTGTAGTATGTATGTATGTATGTATGTATGTATGCGCTGTAAATTGGTAAATGTTTCATATAACTCGAACCGGTCATTTATTACAAGCCACTATTTTATCACTGAACGTTTACCAAAAGTAACACATGGTAGTCAACCATGTCTTGGTTTTGGTATTAAACGCAATTTTAGGATTTAGTTGACTATCGGTCTCCATATTTTGGCCTATTCGGCTTAGGGTACTTCGTTTGTGCTTCGTGCCCCACTTGGCCGCAATATCACCATACATTATACATAGGATTAATCCCAGTTTCGCTAACACACAAGTCATGGCACGTCAACAGGCGACCGCACGTAATGGACATCACGCCTGTTGCCAACCGCAGCCAAGGTTGGCTTTGAGGCCACGGACGCGAAACACGATGTTTGGTGTTAAAACGTCCGATAGTGAACGAATGCAAACACCGGCTATTTGGTCGTGTCTGCCGACTAATATGTTAATAGCGGTGGAATTCCGTCACCAGATAAACATTAAATAATCTCTTCCGCGAGATATTGTTGACTCAATGGTACGCTTAATTCGTACAAGTCGTTGCGTATTTTGTATATATTTTCCTCATTAGGTTAGTTTCCGCAGATTAGGGCGTTCGGTTGTACTGTTGGGGATTTTGGCGCATCGAATGAGTCACACGCGGTTTGAAAAAGTCACTTATCAAGTAATCAATTGGGGTTGGAACACGCCGCTCAGTCATCGCCCCTCATATCTCTTGCATCAAACACAACTGCGTATTCATGGATATCTTCTAACACGCACTCACTATAACTTTAACTAACTCTTGTTTAAACCTCCGTAAAAATAATGTATAGGTACTATTTTGAGTGGTAAAATTTATTCTATGTGAAGTACATATTATAATAATATTACATTGGCTTAGTCTGTAAGCACAGTAGGTAAGTCTGTAATTATATAATTGAAATAAATAAATAAATGCTCTATGCAATTTATGATCCATAAGAATCGAAGTGTATAACCATGGTCTTTAAGTAGTTTTGTATTTTTCAAAGGAAATTCAAGATAATGGTTTATGCTCTTGTGTAATTTCTTCTAAAAGTTGTAGGTAGAATCGTACTCTAGCTACAACTTTTAGAAGATTTACAGAAATATAATGTCACAGGGCCAATCTTTGTCCATAAAAACAACCTGATACTTGACAATAATTTATTATAGGTAAATCTATATTTACACTGAAGTAATCTGTACGAAAATTGCGTTGTAAAGTAATTAAAAGGTCCCGATTTTTTGCCGTCTTCAGAAACTTTATCTATTTCTAAACAATGAACTTAGACGGTGCTGGAACGATGTATGCGTTTCTAGGAGTGGTCCAATCTAACACGATCTGATACTTCAGCGACAATTAATCAACTGTTAGTTCATAAACGAACTAGGACCTAAAATCCTATTAATATTATAAATGCGAAAGTTTGTATGTTTGTTTGTTTGTTACATCTTCACGCAAAAACTGCTGAACCGATTTTCATGAAATTTGGCACACATATAGAGTAACTTGAATTAACACATAGGATAGTTTTATACCAAAAAAATGTTCCTATAAGATGCCATGGGATGATTTTCCACGATATCGAAATATACGCGGGTGAAACCGCGGGGCGCAACTAGTATTATACATCAAAAACACCCAAAATTGTACTAAAATTGCACTCACAGCTATAAAACATCTGGACAGATTCCTTTTGCACATAAATAAAAGATAAGGACTATTGAGAGTTCAAAATCCTGATGTACATTTAACATTGGTAAAATTAATTGAAAGTACTTAAATGTAGACTCCAATTAAAAATAAACAAAGGTACAATAAAACATTAAACAACTCCAATATCCATATAAGGATAAGGAACATCATAAAACCTTTTATTTATTCATACGAGTCGATGGAAATGAATCACGTTAAAAGCGAAAACTGTATTATGTCAAGAAACAAATGGACCGGAGTAGGGGCAACCAAACGTCCAGATAAAGCCGGACATAGTTTTTTTGCATGCTTGAATTGTCATGTCGTTTACATGCCTAAATCGAAAATGAATAATTATACCAACACGTATCGGTTTAAATTAAAATTGTTCACTGTATTCCTTCAAAAAGAAAATACTTTTAAATAACTATTTATTTTATATATTAACTTTTTGCAAGCGAAAGCGTTAGGCAGGGATGTGAAAAATTTTAACAGAGATAAAATCATACGACTTCGCTTCAGCAAACACACGACGTAGATCCGCGTTAGCACGCACGAGTTCATTTTGCGATAGTTTTCATGTTTTACTTCTATCTGCAGTCCTTGTGATATAGTTATTTTGTTTTATTTTTTCCAAAAAAAAAATTCTCGCTGATCTGTCCTGCTAGTTTTGGCGATGTGGAAACCCTAGAAGCGAGTGACGTCAGCCAACCACTTAGCAACGAAATTACTGAATGAGTCTGCAGATCACCATTTGACCTAGAAACCAGTGACATGTAGCCTACTTAAGGACCACCGTTCCATTAATTCAAATATCAAATTAATAGGGTAACCTAATTAGTAGCAACAAACGGACTGTTTACTTCTTCGATTACACCTAAACGTGTTCGTCTTATCTGAAATTTAATAATTGTTTCTAGTTTATTACGTGTTAATTTTGTTGTGATAGTCTTCACAAATTATATTGTATTTATTAGAAATCTTATTGCGTAGTACTTGTACATCAATGATGTTTGTTGATTGAGTATGTAAACTGTTATAAGCTTCAGCTATGACTGCAAGTGTTACCAATATAAAGATAATTTAAAAGCTTTTTCGCTCGCGCCAAGATTAAAAAAAAATATGGTATAGTGGCAAACAAGCAGTCGGAGCCATTTTTATGACGCCCTTAGACATCGCATAGAGTTTATACAGATTTTTTCTCCTCCCACCTCCATGGGCCAGATATTAATGCAATTTTTTTAGCTTTATCCTTGCATTTGTTTCATGGTGTACTTTATGGTTAGCCATAGAGAAGAAAGAGGGATTTTATGATGATTTTGTTTGTCTTTTGTGATTTTCAAAGCTGTATTTTTGTTGACACAAAATTGTACTCATCAGTTTGATTTATATTAATATACTAATAATATCATAAGATATAAATTAACATAAACTATCTATAATAATTTATATCTTATGGTATTAGTACTTTGCAAATGATTAAATCAGCATTAAATTTATATAAAGCTCTATTTTAATCAAGCAAATTATATAATAGTTATAAAACTTTGTAATCAGCTTCGTAAAATAAAGCCTTTTAATGTACTTCACGAAACGAGTATTTTTTATTTGGCAGATGTTTCGATTATTTCAGAATTATTATGTCCTTGCCTCATTAGTGTCTTGCTTCTTTATTCTTATTTTTG
Organism: Calycopis cecrops; assembly: GCA_001625245.1. Classification (NCBI taxonomy): domain Eukaryota; kingdom Metazoa; phylum Arthropoda; class Insecta; order Lepidoptera; family Lycaenidae; genus Calycopis; species Calycopis cecrops. The sequence continues at coordinate 128,906 of LUGF01045539.1, forward strand.
TCGTTTGGTCAATTTGAATATTGCTCTATATTGGCTCGAGATATCGTCCAATTTACTGACATTTATTATCTTATTAATATAGAGCATATAATATTATAACGACTATTATGAAGTACCAGCTGCGCCCCGCGGTTTCACTCGCGAAGTTTCGATACCGTGCAAACGTCGAGATAATATTATGTAACCTATATGATTGGCAGTATTATTTTAAAAAATATTCAATGCACAGTTTTGACATTAATACCATTTTGTTATATAAATAGATTTGATTTATTCAAATTTTTCCTCACGTGATCTTGAGTTTCGTGTATAAATTATACAACTGTAACTCGTGACTCTGTTTGTATAGGCTTACCTATGCCATGATGCACAGATGTTATCATATTATTTTATATATCTAGCTGCGCCCCGCGATTTCACCCACGTAAATTTCGATCCCCTGGAAAATAGAAAATCATCCTATGGCATCCCATAGGAACATTTTATGATGGATTTCTTTCTTTCCACTTCTACCAGCCATATAAGTACAATTACATTCATTCATGTTTCTCTTGATGTCATCTATATTTCTTTCATAATACATATTTTGATACATTATTTAGAACATATAATGTTACTTCTGCTAAACGTTGACGTGGAATTAAATAACGAATAGCTATCAACTTCACCTTCCTCTCTGATTTACTTATTCTTCAGGTGATTGGAATATATCAACCACCTGGTGGTTCAATTGTAATGTTGTATCCCAGGTATTATTCTACGATTGTCCAATTAAATAACCTAACATTATTTAATGTATAGATTAAATACATAATAATAACTTAACTTATAATTTATAATTGTACGTATCAAAATAGTTGTAATAACAGAAATTTATTATTTAGAAAGGAAAATGCCCACTGTTAATATTGTAAAGTATGTCTTTTTTATATATTATAGGGGGCAAACGAGCAGGTGATTAGTGACTACCGCCAGCCGTAGACATTCGCAAAACTAGGTGTTTTGGATACGCGTTGCCGGTCACATGACACTCACATAGAACTCTCCAACTTGCAGAACGGATTCGTGGAGTGCTGGAAGGGCGTGGAGGAGTGCGGCCTCATGGACGACTGCGCGGTGGTGATGCCGCGCGAGGGCTGCTGCCTGCGCTGCAAGGGCTGCTGGTACAACGGCACGGAGCACGCCAGCCACAGCGAGTGGAGCGAGGGGGGGCGGCTGCTGCGCTGCGAGGCGGGCGTCGTCACCGTCTCCCGGCCCGAGTGCTACGCGCCCTGCGATCGGCCCAAGCACCAGAGGCACACGCATTACAACTGTCCTATTTGTGATGGTGAGTACTCTACTCTCAGTCTATACTCTATACCAAAACTATAACAATTTCTATCTCTTTTATATTTATTTTCGACTCGATTTTCTTTTATATTTTCAATCTCTTTTATATTTATTTACAGAAAACGCTCGGCTTTTTAGTCTCTTTTCTTTTTCTTACTTATCTGCCCATTGCAGGGTATAGGTTTCAGGTATAGGCTTCTCTTTCCCCCATTATCTCGCTTATCTCCTTTGCGCACCATTCACTTCAGTAGCATGTTCGTCCTTATGGAGTAATCTCCAGTGATCCCCCCGGTCATGATAGCTCATAGAGCTCTTCTAGCTCATGACCCGTGTCGGCCACTTTTTAGCTGCCGCGCGTGAGCTGCTCCCCTCCGTTAGAGGTGGGGAGAGGAGGACAACCGCTGTCCTCGGCCAAGATAATAATAGTATAACCTATTAATCCCAATAGTCCGGTTTGCCTTCTCCCAGTAGCTGGGAAAGAAGGGGGGGTTTACCCCCCATCGACCACAAATACAGAGGCTTGAGCTCCCCAGTGTGCTCGCCTCTCATGTCGATAAAGCTGCACTGATCTTCTGTCTTAGCATAGTTCTACCTAAAAAAAAAAAAAGTCTCGTGACAGTGGCACGCATTTTTTTTTCTTGTAGTTTTATACATTAAACATAATAATTACAACTCTAGAAAAAAATATGACTGACTTATAAGTAGCAGATAATTTGCGAAAAGTTTCTATTTCACTAATCCTATATCTTTCTTATTTGCATGACACAGTTAACTATAATGTTTGGATAATCTAATATATAAAATTCTCGTGTCACAGTTTTCGTTGCCATGCTCCTCGGAAACGGCTTGACCGATTCTCATGAAGTTTTGTGAGCATATTGAGTAGGTCTGAGAATCGGCCAACATTTATTTTTCATCCCGATATTCCCACGGGATCGAAAGTTACGCGGGTGAAACCGCGGGGCGCAGCTAGTATATTATACTATTGTATGTTAGTAACCTCAAACGGTAGCTCAGTGTTGAGTCGTGACCGCTGGAGTGTTTTACTCCCGGGGAAGATTCCAGATACTTTTTAGCTTACTTCATGCTAGATCTCATGCCTCCAAGCCATTCGTAGCAGACCACCCTGAACGTGATTTCTCATAGTGCTCGTATCATAATAGAACGATAACTGCATCTGTATTGCGCATACACTTGAGCACTAAATGTCCTGAATTATTGCCCTGTGTTTATTATCGTAAGTCGTAAACAATTATTCAAAATAT
>LUGF01045539.1:143877-173023 GCA_001625245.1 Calycopis cecrops
TTAAAAACCCCCCCTCTCCCACTTCCCGAACTCGAATCGACCGTAATTTATTTTTCCTTTCATTTTTGTAATATTCTCAACATTTTCTAATAGGTTTCATTCTACTACGATTTTTTTGCACTTTTTACATTTTTTGAAGGCTTCGACACTGGTCTATTTGGCGTGTTTATTGTGTCATTTTAATGAAACTCTAAGTACATAGATAGTAGGTATATTATTAATACCGATAATATAAAATACATAATTATATCACTACAAGTTCATAAAAAAATGAGAATGGCATTATTTAATTTGTAATTTTAAGTAAGTACTTAAAAATAAGTACATTGAAATATGTAATAAAGTAACAGTTTAGACTTTAGATCATGGAAATATAATTATTAAACCGTTTTTCTAGTCCACCGTCGGTATGTACAAAATATTGTTCACCTCTAAACCTGTCACTACCAGCAATATTTATTTTCTCAGTGTTATAATGTAGTGCTTTTCATTAAACACTAAAACTTGCATCACTAAAATATGCATATTTAGTGGTTTTTGTGTAAAATCTATATCTAAGGAACTATTAATTTTTTCGGGAATAGTGTATTAATAATATTCCAGATGTTATAGATAATGCCATTTTTAATTTAAATTTAATTTTAAACATTTAATTATAAATGTTAATTAACTAATAGAATTAAACTATAGAACAGAAGCTCATCCACCATTATCCAGTTTCAGGGAACTCCGACTTCAAGCCGTGCGTCATGGGAAAGGATTACCACAACCATCTGGTGGCCTTCCGCGTGGACCCGTGCACGGACTGCACGTGCATCAACGGCACCTCGGTGTGCACCCGCCACACGTGCCCCGTGCTCACGTGCGGTGCCCGAGCCCTGCCCCCACCGCCGGGTAAATGCTGCCCCGAGTGCCCCAACATAGAAGAGGCGAAGGCAGCATGTGTGGTGGCGGGGAAAACTTATCAGGTATTCATTTGTTTTAATTGTGACTGTGTGACTGATTGTGACTGTGAATTTAGTATAAAATATTGTTTGATAATTCAAGTGCAAAGTTACATGGCACGCTTAAAACGCGTGAATAGGTTGTTATTTCTGCAATAAGGCCATACGAACTAAGGAAATCAAAGGTAAAAAGGTAATACGTATTTTTCAAAGGCTTGTAATAATACTAGTAATTTTCTGGTAGCATTCTTCTTCTATTGTTCCAATGCAATGGCACCATTTTTTATGCTATAATAATTAAAGTAAAATTTTATCGGACCAGTAGCTTGATACTGAAAAGCCAGCATCTGAGACCTTTATCAGGTCGCATTTAGTGCTGGTGGTAGGGCACAGATGACAGGACAAAAGGTGGGACATGTCCTGGTCTCGAGAACCGCAGTCGCACCCGATCCAGTAGTAGTAGTAGTCGCTGATACCATGACGACCATTAATAGACTTTGGTAAGCCCATTTGACAGGACACTTTTGCGGTTAGCTGATGTATGCTGTTCTACAACACATAATTTAGAACGTTAGAATTTTGCAATTATTTAGCTGACCAGATTAGGTTAGCTTGTTCAGCGCACACAAATATCTCTTATTTTCGTATATTCTGGTAATAAGGGATTTTCGATAGGGACTAAATGGGAGGCTTAAATATTTCATCCAAGTACCATGCTATGGCTACCAACACACAAATGGATGGTACATGGTTGATTCAAGGGGATCTGAACTACGAATGCAGGTTAATAAATAACTTCGTGCCAAAAACACAGTGAGTAGTTCTTCCTAAATTAGGAGGATCTACTTCAGAATTTAATTAGAATTTTTAGGAGTCCTAACACGTGCAAAATTCTACCATATGTCCTTATTGTATGATTAATACCTTTGTTTAAATAAGAAATTTTAAAATATTTAATCAGACTGTATAGTGGTCTAGTGATAAGCATGTTCAGTGAGAGATCGTTCTAGGGTCGGATCAAATAGGATTGTTCGTTTTGTAATGACGGTTTGAAGTTATCAAGTAGGTGGTACATCGTACCTCAAATAGCACGTTAAGCCATGCGTCCTGCGCTTAATTTCATTTTAGTCGTATTCGACTGTCGTCCCGTCGGAATAGGAGAATAATAGAATAGAGGCTGTATTTGTGTCTGCGCTCATACTTGTTCACTATTATTCAAATTTAATGATTCCAACAATTCATAAGTAGTATAAAAATCGCTAATATGTTCATTAATATTTATGCATGTTCCATTACAGGATGGCGAGATTTGGCAGCTAGACGCTTGTAAATCCTGCGAATGTCATGGGGGAGAGCCGCGGTGTGCTATGGAGCAATGTCCCACGCTGACCTGCCCACCGGACCAGATCCTACAGCAACTGCCGGGACAATGTTGCCCAAAATGCGAAGACAGGGACGGCATTTGCACCGTCTTCGGCGATCCACATTACAAAACGTTCGACGGAAAGTTTTACAGCTTCCAAGGATCCTGCAAGTATCAACTGGTATCCGATTGCAAAAACCACACGTTCTCAATAAGAATATCGAACGACGCCCGAAACACAACACATTCCTCTTGGACACGAACCGCGACGTTACGAATAGGATCCACCAAGATCAACATGGGCAAGAAAATGCGGGTGAAGGTCAATGGCCAGAGAATATCCATCCCTCACAAGATCGACGGAGTCGCTGACATATTTCGTAGCAACGGAGCGGTGACGCTAAACTCCTCCATCGGCGTGCAAATTCTCTGGGATGGCGACGGATTTTTAGAAGTGACAGTTTCTAGGGCTTATAAAGGGAAACTGTGTGGATTGTGTGGGAATTTTAATTCCGTGGCACGAGACGACATGAGGACTCGGGACGGGAGATTACTGAACGATACATGGCGGTTTGGATCTTCATGGAGGATCGGTGGTCGTCACGCCTGCACTAGACGGCAGGAGCGTCCCGGGGGGAACATCCGCTGCCGCCAGGCCAAGTTGACCAAAGTCCGGCGCCTGTGTCGAGCCTTCGAGCGGCACGAGGTGTTCGCGGAGTGCGGAGCCAGAGTCAACCCACACAACTACAAGGAGGCGTGTCTGTTGGACGCGTGCAGCTGTACGGGTGTGGGATGCCACTGCGCCGCATATAGGGCGTACGCTAGAGAGTGCAAGCGAGTGGGGGCCGAGCCTCGCGACTGGGAGCGAGCCGCCTGGTGCGAGGGCATTCCGCCGCCGTGGCTCAGTCGGAGGAAGGGCGCCAACCGCGCCGTCAAATCCAACGACCCAAACCAGAGCCTGTTAGAGTTGGGATCCATCCCCAAACGCAACAGCAGTCGCTCCCGGCCGCCACCGCTTAGGATTCACTAGATCATCGAAGCGACCGAAATACTAGTCATTGTGCCGTCGTGGCGCAGCAAGGTGAGCGCTTTAATATATTTTTATTAATATCATGATCGCATCTGCACGCGTCGCACGTACGGCGGATATAAATAATTCAACAGACGCAATGTTCCACTGCCTGCTGGTCTGCAGTGGATAATCGCTGATAGTGAATCCTAGATCCAATCGTCAAATTATTATTGTTCATTGTTTGTCTCTGTTGAAAAATGCCATTATTTCAAAACGTAAAATGATTTGAACAAAAAGCCTTTATTCTGCTATCTGTCTCTCAAGGTCTATAGGTACACTACATGCCTATTGCCTAGTGAAATTTATTGATGTGACTGATCGACAAGCTTAAACACACAGGAGTGTTAACTACAGAAATTAGTACCTATGATATAATAATACCAGCTATGCCCTGTAGTTTCACCCGCGTGGGTAAATACTATCCCAAGAGCTCTTCTCTCTTTTAATGATAAAATAGTTTTTGTTATTCTAAATTTTCTAAATTATAAGTACGGTCTACTCTACAGATGTATGTGCCAAATTAATTCACATCAGTTTAATAGTTTTTGCATGGTCTATGAGTACAAACGTACATAAATCTTTCGTATTTATAACATTAGCAAGTTAAAGTACTAGACTTTACTAACAATTAGTACATATTAGTATTCTTACTCGAAAATGAAATTCCTAGTATCGTCCTAGCTTGGTTGACACACATCAGATTATAACATTTTGTCTGTCTGTTTCAGAGTGCATTGAGACGGATTGTGAAGTATGCGAGAGCACAGGGATGTGTTTGTTTACAAGGAATCAAGATCTTTTTACTTGAACAGTATTCGTAATCTACTTTTATGTTAATTTTAAACTTACAATATATTGCCTTGCGAAACATTTCCTGTAAGGGCGGCAATAGACAATGTATCATAGACAATTTATAAATATATTTTAGACTAATTTATTTCAATGTATGAATGTGTATTTTAAAGATACCTACCTACTTATAAAAACTTATACTGTAACGATTAACCTTGTAAGATTTGCTCTTATAGCTTATAGAAAGCGTACGTTTTTGCTTGGAGTTCGATTTTGGCTAATTCGTGCTATTTATCAAAATGTGATAATTAGTTTTTGAATATGAATAAAGATCGGTAAAATAGTTCAAATTGAGATCTCATATTTAGTTAGTTAATGAACTCTTGGACAAAACGCGAAGCCCAGATGCTAATAAGACCTTAATTAATGTGACACAGTATTGCTTTCTATGTTGCGAAGCTAGTGCTATTGACAATTATTGTATGTTCTGTACATATGATCTATTCCACTTAACTTTAAATATCTTAAGTTCTTAGTTAAGGGAATTGTATTTACTTAGTTTCAAAGCGTTACCAATGAATTTAAATCGTTCTTAACAATTGACATGTAATTATTATTCTTCTTTTGTAATGTCATGTCTATACTGATACATATTTATAGTCTCTGATCTTTTTTGTCTTTTCCAATGTCGATTTAGTTTCTATTCTTTCTAATTTTATGGTCTGTTTTGATTTCTTATTCACTCGAAAGTATTTTTATTTATTCTACTACACTTATCAGAAAACAGTTTTTAATCGATATTTTTTATTGATTCTACAATTGCGCTGTAATCAAAAACTGTTCTGAAATCTTTTTGACGCTTCTTCATATAAATTATAATTTTAAGTTATCGACATTCTGAACAATTACGACTGCCACACATGCCTGAGTTATTAAGTTATTTAAATTATGTATACTGTTTATATACGTAGCAAGTACTAGTATATGAATGTATATTGTGTATTTTGCTCGTATTGCCAACTTGGCTTCATATATAATAATGTATATAATATATTGTTCTGTTTTAATGTAAAAATAAAATGAGATTTTTGTATGATAGTACCAACTATGTTATCTCTAACAAAAAACACATTTTTCACGCCAATTCCATTGTAGGGTAGGTAAAGAGAAACAAGTGCCACATGTCAATACCCTTACACATATATTTTTAATTAATTACTAGTATGTATATTGTACAATAGTATCTAAAGTTCAGGTATACCTGAGCATACATTCCAGCAAAGCCAGAATAGATCTTAGTTTGAGTTTATCATCATCAACTCGATGACAGCCACAAGAGTCGACATCTGGCAGACTGCCGTGTAGACCGTTTCCTGTGATCAATGTTTAAAGGGAAGTTGATATTTATTTATAGAGACATAGATAACAAATATTTGACAAATTTGACAAATTACGACTACTATAAATCTTATTCTTATCTACTTTCATATAAATCTTTTTATTTTTTTATAAGTTTAAATTAAACCCGGGTCTACGTTTTAAGTAGACTCGTAAATTATTTTTGGGAAAAGAATTATTTTTATTTTTACGTTTAGGTTTAATGATGTCGCCATACTACTGATGTATTATAATTATAAATTAGAAACATTATAATCTTGCTTACAATTAAAGCAATTTTTATTACATATATCGAAAGTTCTGTTTTATTTCATTTATAATGCTTTCCTTTATTTCTAAATTGCTCTTATTTATATGGATCAATCGATCACAACTGTATACCTAGATGTTTAAATATGATATACCTACATATAGCGATCAAACGATACACTATTAAATAAACGTTAAAGCTTTGAGACTTGACTTTTCATCAGAATATTATTTTTTATTGTATAGGGGGGTAAACGAGCGGTGAAAGCTATTTCCAGGAACACCGACCCTCATAGACATCCACATAAGGTGTCACAACAGATGCCTTCTTCTCCCTCCTCCTCCATAGGCCACCGGATACTTACACACACGAAACGCGACAGCACTGCTACCACTTTACGACATCGCGTAAGCGAGAACCTCCCTGGTCGTGCCCAATTCGGCTGCAGCATGACCCTACCACGCACATAGTACATATTCATCGGAATATACTTTTATTTTAGGAGCAGAGTATTAAAAAGCTCTGAGTCACGATGTCTATTTTGGTGTTCTATAAGGAGTTTTGTGTATAATAAAGCCGATACGCGGAGTTCTGCGTCAGGTGGTATAAATACACCACACACACACAATATGGACGAAACCAAAGTCTTGTTTCTAATATTGTATTTTAAAATTTGATTAATATCGAGTATTTTTTTCGTCAATCGGAGCCGTTTTCATAACTACCGACGCCCGTTGACATCCGCATAGTTATGCAGACGCGATGCTCTCTTTCCTCCACCCCCATAAGCCACCGGCTACTTACACACCGCACGAAACGCGACACCATAGCTTTCACTTTACGTCATTTTCGTATAAGCGAGAGTATCTAAGCGGTAGTGGCATTGTAAAAGCAAATGGATCCGGCGTTAGCGAGATTTACATCTCTCTTACATGATCAGTATATATACCCTTAAAGTGATGCCTTTGATATATCGTTCCGTATACTTTCGTGTGCATGGGGTAGAGGAAAGTAACGCATTTGTATAATCATGGAGATGTTAGTAATCATGTAGTAGTAATCATTGAGATACAGCTCTGGGGGCCCCAGGACTTGGCCACCTTTGAGTTAAGAGGGGGCCCCTTTTATGGGTCCAAAAATAATATTTAGGCCCTTAAGCCTTGCGGGGTCCGGGGTTATGATCAAGTGGTCAAAGTGGTTGCCGCTGTCGATCCTGACCACACAGAAGTCAAGAATAGCAGCAATGGACCCAACCATGATAGTTTATGACTATCCCGAGAAAATGGGGTGAAAATGTCNNNTCAACAAATACATCTACCCGCCAGTTTATAATTTATTTATATTTTTTTTTTCAGCGTGGGATTAACTTTTTTAAATTCATAGACTTAGTTAAGAAGCGTTGACAACAATGCTTTGGTAATCCGCTTGGGATCCGTTATCTGCTGTAGTTGCTTAACCTGTAAGAGGTAATGCCACACTGCATGCTTGCATGCAGCCGAATTGGGCCGGCACGACCGGGGAGGTACCTCTTGCTTACACGAAACCGGCGTGAAGTCACAGCTGTGTTGTCGCTTTTCGTGCGGTGTGTAAGTAGCCGGTGGCCTATAGAGGTGGAAGGAGAAAGGAGGACAGCGCAACTGTGTGGTTTCTAGGCTGATGTCTATGGGCGTTGGTAGTCATGAAAATGACTCCGACTGCTCGTTTGCCCCCCCCCTATACTATAAAAAAAAGAAACTTAACGAATAAGTAATAATAGTATGAGATAATGACGTGCTGAATTGCAAACAAAGTGGGCTAGCACGGCCGCGGAGTTATCTCTCGCTTATATGATAACGCCGTAACCATGCACACGAGCGCCACAAAAGCTACACGTACACAGCCTAGCTGTCATGTCACGTGTAGTTTGAAATTCTCCGGTGGCCTGTAGGAAGGGAGGAGATGGGAGCAACGCATCTGGATAACAACATATGAATTATATATAGGCTTCGGTAATCATCTGAAACCTCTGATTACTCGTCTATCGCCTTATACTTTAAAATAAAAATTAAAAACAAACAAAGCTACGGATTCGCATCCTTAGGAAATACAGGGCCACTGTCTGTTACACAACCTCAGTCCTCTTATTGTCTATTGAATCCAGCAGTGAAAAGACATAGAAAGGCTAATCTATGGTTATTTAGGTACGACAACTTGTAAAATTTTACGAACCTAATTTTGTGTATTTTGTATTAAATGAACTAAAAATATGATGTAGCTAAAAATTACCATTTTTCGAATTATTTCCTTTATTTCAATTGTACACGTATCATCTAACTTTGCTCAAATTTCATGATTTGATGTCGACGGGAAGCACCTTATTTTTTGATAGACGGACAACAAAAAGTATCCTATTTGTCGCTACTGCTCATTTGGATTGTTGTTGGTGGTTCATACAGCGGCCTGTGTACGTCCACAGTCGGTTAGGCGTCTTCTCGATAATATGCAATGGCAGATTGTTGCCTGGGGCAGTCTCTCTTGCTAAGTCTTGCTGAGGGAGGAGTTTCTATAAAAATTGGTTTCATGTCCACTTTGACCCTGATATACCTCAATAATCTTGTTCAAGAGGCCGTGAATAGTCTCACAACTAAACATCCATTCTTCTTATATATTTATCATGTCATTATAAACATGTAGCAATTCATATAGCAACGATTATTCAGATCTGGCCGCCAGCCAGAACTACTTCGTGACGTCAAAATTATCTAGGACAATTTGGCACCTAGTTCAAAAGCAACCACACAATTATTTTTATCATTAAATCTCTAAAATAATATTTCGGGTGGTGGTTTATTTCGAGATTTCTTTCACTCATATCTGATGTCCGTCTAAATAAAGGTTGAAAATGAAACAACTTGGTATATTAAATGTTTATATTAAAGTAGATATAAAGTTTTGGCTGGAAGACCAAGCAGCGCTCTGGTTAGCTGTACGTTTGTACACGTATTAGATGGTGAGTTTGCTGATTAGATTTTGTATACATTTTGAGACAGGTCTATGATTAAACTTAAATTAAAGCATAAAAAACGTATAAAATAAGAATAGAAAGGATTATGTTTATTCTCCGGTCATCATCTCCATGAATTCTGAAACAAAAACGACATAAATTAGTGAAACTAACAATAACACCAACACTACCTAAATAGGCTTCTACAATTATATTATGATTTATTACATTAATAATAACGAAATATAGAACAATAGAACGCTTGTCCAGCACAATCTACACTTATTCAGCTTTAAGTATAATACCAACACAGTTAAATTTATAATATTTCACGTGAGATTATAACTTACTTATGAGTAATCAGACGACTTATTATGCACTTATAGTATCATACAAAAACTACTTACTACGTTTTTATTTAGCGGAAATAATCAGATTTGGCAAGAAAGTGAGAGAGTGGTTATTTTATTATGCCGTTGTGCCCAGGGTAACGCTAACATTAATTCTTTGGGTGCTTTATTCCATCGAGAGAAAACAGAGTAGGTACCTCAACTGATGAAATTACCACGGGTGTCAAGGGTCAAGCTACTGTGCTGTCCAGCTGGTGCCGTGATCTGGTTTGTACCAGTGTGCTACATGTAAATATAGCCTACTCACCATCAAAGTCAACTGTGCCGCTGCCGTCTGTGTCGATTTCTTGGATGAGACCATCGAGTTCCTCGTCCGTTAGCTGCTCGTCCAGCTCGCGGAGGATTTCACGAAGACTTGATGTGGGAATGTAACCATTGCCTAAGGAAAAATATTGGTTATTAAAATGTGAACATACTCCTAGATTTTCTTCAACAGCTTAACCTTGCTTGAAATTCTTCAATTGCTAATAAGTTGATAAATATCAACAGCGGTTGGATCTTAGATAGATTTTCAGCAACAGTTATTGGCACATAAAATGTACAGATCCTGCAGAAGTGTGGCCAAGACTAGCCAAATAGAAGAGAATATGGTAAACAATGTAGGGATTTACGAGACTAGCAACAAGTTTCGGTACGTGAGCACATACATTGTTTATAATTTTCTATCATAATCGACAGCGTTTATCATATAGCGCATATCGATGAATAGGCAGGTAACGAGGTGATCGATCAGTTTTCCAGATCCTGCCGCTTTTCTGGGCCTGCTTCTTTTCTAATCCACCCACACGTAAAACAGACCCGAAAAAATGTGGCATACCTAATATCCAGACTATTTACCTATCAGCGATGTACATTTTAAAGCTCAATTGCTGAGGAAGAATATCTGTATTGTCTAAAATGATTAAGTGAAGTACGAATCGTAGCTGTATCTACGAATACCTAAGTAAAGTACTATAGACTATTTTCTTTTCTTTCGCGATGAAAAGGAGCCGATGGCACTCTTCAGTAGATAGTTGAAGAACTATCTCCATATTAAATATCACAAAGATCCGTTGATTCGATTTGGTGTGAAATAAGGACAAACAAACAAACACACTTTCGCATTAATAATATTAATATGGATTGTGTTTCCTACTTGGATCTGTACTGTTTAGTTTTTTTAACCATCTCCGTGATTTTATTGATACAAAAGATTTTATTCCATTTTAAGTGAAGCAATGTGAGAATTTATTTATAAAATTCTATGGGATTTATTAGCAAAACTATAGGAAAAATGTTAATAAATCGCATCCATCAATCGAAAAAATTATCGAAATCGATTGACCTATCATCAGATTTGGAATAATAATTAATTTATAACCGATACGATCAATATTTATTCTTAGGAGCGAGGTCATTGGCAGTTGTTAAATCTTACTCTGTTTTGATAATGTTACATTTTATATCAGTAAATAGCCACTTAGTAAATTCTGGTTACATACTTTAAGAGCTATTTTTGTAGCCACTCGAGTTTGGCATATTATCGTGTGTGTGTGCATATTGAGTGAAATTAAATATGTACTTTATGATTATTGTACATGTGGCGGAAGGAAGTAATGTAGAAACCATTTCATTACTCGTCGTTATTTTTATATCACACGATTATAGTTAAAAACTATGTATAATCTATAATAATTTGTTAAAATATAATAATGGAAAATTGCGATCAATTTACAGGTCAAACATATTTTTGAATAAAGGTGACTCCCGGGAGCCCTATCAGCTATTATCACACTTAAAAGCATCGCCTTGTGTAGACACGGATGGAATAAAATATGCCATGTAGGCCAAGGCATTTATTGTGGACTATTGACAAAACGTAGGTATTAAGAGCACAGTTTTTTTTTGAAATTATTTTAAATGTGTTTAAAAAGTATGGTTGATTTTTAAATAGATAAAACATAAATTGTACCCACCTTCCTTATCGTATAATCTGAAAGCTTCCCTCAGTTCCTTTTGCATGGCCTCAGCATCTTCTTCAACGATGAATTTGGCGGCAAGTGTGACGAATTCGGGGAACTCCAGACGACCAGACTCTGAAATAAAATAAATCTTATTAGTTTTTATTAAGTGTTACTTATGTGGCTAGAGGGCTAGGCTATAGTCCAGGTGTGGATAATATCAATTTCATCTCCTAATTATAAGAAGTAGCGACATATCTGACACATAACAATGATTATGCTTATCAAAACAATTTTTAAATTATTAATAAAGAATAAAAATATTAACTAAAATATTTACTATCGCACAATTTGAAAGTGACTCATATGTCTGTAATAATGGAATATGAGACTTTATGGGGCTAAATAATATAATAACACCGAGAAAACTAAATCTTGGTTCAAGTCGAGTCTTAACAATATCACTGAGTGTAATTATCTACCAACGATATTACATTAAAGTATAATAATTATCAGAAACTGGTTAGACTTACTGTCGGCATCAACTTCCTCGATCAGCTCCTCAAGGATCTTCTTGTTGAAGGGCTGCCCCATCATCCGCAGGATGTCGGCTACGAAGTCACATGGGATACTGCCCGAGCGGTTGTGGTCGAAGCCATCGAACGCCTTCCTCAAGACTGAAACAAGCAACGCCATTTCTAAATCTCAACTTTGATTTTACTTCATCCAAATTAAATTATGCAATTTACTCTGCTGATACAATCAACGCCTACGTACCCTCCACGTTAAGACTCATCGCGGATAATATTCGAGTATTTCTAACGCTTTATACGTTTGTCGATTGTAAAAACGGTACTGAACGTTGGAAGAGCTGCGTCGAGATTAGGACAACAGTTCAATGCTCTGAAATGCAGTGCGAATAAGTTGTGCAATGCTTCTATTTTTGGGCCTTGGGCGTGGTGCATCGCCGGTGCGTTGCTCGGTGCGTCGCGTAACGCATTATATAGGCCAATCAATAATATTAGCTCTACACATCATTGTAATTAGGTTAGCTTGGCTAGTAAAATATTCTCGGAGTTTTCTCCTTAGGAGTGGTATAAAGGCGCGATGTGAAAAAAATATTGAGTGAAAATGTGTGGATCACGTATTGTTGAGCGTATCGGTTTACCATACAATGTCACCTGCGCGTCGCTCACTTCACTTCATGTTCGTTGTAAGGTGTGTCATGTCAGGTGTTAGCTCCAGTCAGATGTCGGAGCTGTTACCCACAGTTTTCTTGTCTATATACGAGTATGTCTAATAATGAATCATGTTCCTATATTATTGTACAATTCCAATTTACGTTCATATCGATATATAATTTGTTCTCTATGTGACATCGGATACGGGTCAGGTACTCTAGTTCTCTACCGCATGACCTCAAAACGAATCTTATGCACTATCTAAATCCTATAGGGTCCTGGGTATACCCCAGTCAGAGAAAACACCCAGCAAGTTGTTGATCAAAATCTTGTCTGTCTCCGAGTAAATAATATTTTTAATAGATAGGTATTTAATAACCTTAACCACGTACATCATGTCATCTATATTATCATAATGTAACTAACATATGTATCATAACGAAGACAATAACTATTCGTGCCAGCTGGAGCATTTCTGTTGCTATGATGAGATATTATTGTGAGTCGTAAAAATAAAGCGATATAAACTTTTAAAGTGACAGGCGCGTATAAAGTTCTAGACAATATTATACAGACAGTATACCAACATTCAAATACGTTTGTAAATTTATTTCACGACGTGATTTTAAATAAAGAAACACGAGTTCCAGCATCATATCTGAAGGTTACATGACAGCATCGATCTTACACGACAGTGTTTTTTAGACCTTTATTCCGATCCGATTCCGATATCAACCTTCATTCCAATTTCATAACTATAAACAAACTGTACATTTATGTGTATGTACAAAAAGTTTTAAGAGTATTACAATTTGTACTAATTATATGTACTTGATTGTTTCTTAACTTTCATAGCTTTATTCTTCAAAAAAAAGTTTTTATTGCACTTTAAAAGTTTATTTAATTATATTAAGTTATCTTAAGTATATTAATATTGTACCTACTTTTCTAAACAGTACAGTGTAAAACTTATAGCTTTCTAAAATCATATTACTCATAATGATAATCTAATGAGTAGTAATGACTATCGTAAATGTGTATTACACTATTTAATTATTTACAGTTTTTTAAGATAATATCTCTACGGTGACCATGGGAGCTTTGAAATCTTTCTTTAATTACCTTCTAGTACTCATTATCAAAGTAAATTCTGCAATTGCAATTTGTTGTACTTTTCTGTAAATTATAAGTATTCTACTGATTCTAGACTCAAAACAGCTCACGGATACGACATCACTTAATGTATTTTTAAATTTAATTCTGTAAAATATTACTGGGAGATTATTATATTTTTACCACACCACTATATTATATCCATCAACACATTTTGTGTCCACTAATCTACGGCTTTTTATTATTTGACGCAAGCGTTGTAAAAATGGACCGAAGGACAATAAAAATATGTTAAAATAATTTATATTTCATAATAGCTTTTCCGTAATATGAACAGCTGTTCTTTTATAAATTGGCACACACTTTTCTTTATTTCGAATTGCAAAGATATTTTTTCATATTATTTATAATAAAGTTCTGGAGTTTCAAAGTGACGCATTAATATTTGTATATCAGAGTCAAGGAGTTGCTATGCCTTGGTATAATTATTGGAGCTTTCAATAATATAGCCTTAGCTACATCAGCCAGTTTTAAGGGGTTTATGAAGGTCTATCTTTTTGCTGAGTAACCCGGGTAGGTATTTAGCTATTGTGGAAAAATAAATATTTAATAGTAGAACAGTGAAAAAGATGAGTTGATTTGTGAATTGTGTGTGGTAATGAGTTGACTTTATAAATAGTAGCTGTATTTATATTATGGTATAAACCTTGTATTTAATTAATTATTAATTAGGAAACTTTGAAGTTCTTTTAGTTTCTTACGCGATGGTTTCTGTAATTTGAGCCCTGGCCAGATAGACCCTGTGTACATAGGCTCATACAGGATGTATGTTTGTAGTGTGTTGGTGTTTGTTCGTATTGTGCTTTTTATAGTACCTACATGATGTAACAGTAAAATAAAACTTTATTCTCGTCTCATGACATTAACTATAAAGACAGTAATTATTATTTATTTTTATGGTATAGGAGGCAAACGAGCAGTCGGAACCATTTTCATGACTACCGACGCCCATAAACATCCGCATAGAGGCTATGCAGATGCGCTGCCCTCATTCCTTCTCACGCCTCCATCGGCCACCGGCTACTTACACCTCGCACGAAACGCGACAGCACAGCTGTCACTTAACGCCGGTCTCGTGTAATTAGCTGCAAATTCCAGATTTACAGCTACCTCGCGGTGGTCGAACAAAAATGATCCGCTTCTTTTGATTTCCGCTAAATTGGCTGCCATCCAACCGAACCGGCGCGCTACGCGGGCTGCCGGAGCCCCGACATAAATCCCTATATTATTTTTTTACTATTAATAACTTGTGCGTACGTTTTTATATGAAAATTAGAGATAGTTCCACGAATCTGCCTCTTTGATCTTTATCATATGTTACCAGCTGTGCCCACGGCTTTTCTTGAGTATATGTTAAGGAAAGTATTATTTTCTTCGGTATAAAAAGTTTGATTTCATTCTAGGTTGTAATCTATGTCTGTGCTGAATTCCATTCAAATTGGTTCATTAGTTTTGGCGTGAAATAATAATGAAGATACTTTCAAACTCTCCTATAATATTAGGATCTTATGTTATTCTATTTAATAATTATAATAACGTGTATAAAATGGACACGGACTTTGAGTTTGGATCATACATTTTAGTTGTGGATTGTTATTGATGAAGACTAGACGTTGAAGACATTTTAATTTACTAAGAGCTCTGTATAGTAAAATAAGTCATAGACTTAACATAAATTTTTATGTTTTAACAGTGTTCGACGATAAGAAATTAGGTTTATCAAGAGTACACTTTTAGTCACTGGAGATTGTTCATCCAGATCAATAAACTAACTAAGACAAATTTTAATATGAGGAATTAAAATTAGTTTATGTATAAATGTACCTATTGAATATTTGTGTTCAAACGTAACAAATTAAATATTATTATGTTCATAGATTTTAATGCTCTATTTGAACATGCGTTTCTTTTACGATGTCACATAAAATTATATAAAAAAAACATTTAGATTCCAATTTTTTTATTACCCAATAGTCGGTCGCTACATATCTGCCTTGGGTTGCCAAATTTAGTAGTTGTTAGTAGTAATAATAATTGCCAAATTTAATAGTAGTTGTTAGTAGTAATAATAATTGCCAAATGTAATAGTAGTTGTTAGTAGTAGTAATAATAATTGCCATATTTAATAGTAGTTGCTAGTAGTAATAATAATTGCCAAATTTAATAAGTAGTTGTTAGTAGTAATAATAATTGCCAAATTTAATAGTAGTTGTTAGTAGTAATAATAATTGCCAAATTTAATAGTAGTTGTCAGTAGTAATAATAATTGCCAAATTTAATAGTAGTTGTCAGTAGTAATAATAATTGCCAAATTTAATAGTAATTGTTAGTGGTAATAATAACTGCCCTGGATATTATTAATGGTCTACATGAAATTGGATCCTCACGTCTAGTGACACAAACGTACCGAAGAAATACAATATCTCCAGATACAGAATACGTTTAACCACCTGGCATCTGCACATGGCAGCTTTTCAAATATTCTTAAGTAACGCATATTTATGATTATCCAAATGTAAAAGTAAGTAATTTGTCGAAGTTCTTAATTGGGTAAAGACAGAAAATGTTTTGTTGTTCTCGCTTTTGGACGACAGCCAGTAAATAAATGTTCGATTTTCGAACGATTTTTGTCTATTGTAGAGTAATTTATTTGTGTTTATGAGAGTTTACGAGATTGGTTGTTGTGCATTCTTCGTTCTACGATATACTTGGCTCTAAGGTTCAAAATTTCGCTATGAACAGAAATGCTGATATGATCACAAAAATACTTTCAGTGACAAAAAGTCACAATATTAACTAACAAGAGGGCATGGGCAGGCTTAGTATGCTAAATACTTAGCCTACTCGTGCCCACTTTATCTATAAAATATATTATAATTAATTAGATACTCAATTCGGCGAGTCCTTGCATATCATTGCGTTTTTATAAATAGAGTAAGTAATGTAGAGAGCGCCTCGTACCAATGGTATCCCGTAATGGCCTGAAGGTGCATTGAAGGTATGTTGTTGTTGCAGCGAATTCGATTCTCCGCAGGATGTTGACTAAGTCTAATGAGGTCCAGTGTCACGCCAACTTTGTGTATACATTTTGGCGTAAGAGGCGTAATAGGTGCGTCTAGATTTGGCTTATTAATGAGAGTAAAGCAGCCAAAATAAACTTTTCCTGTAGTACTACAGGAAAAGTTTATACTGGCCTTTCTCTTAATACTTTGTCATCTATCAGGATGTTTGAAAAATTTATGAATCTTAGGGATGAAAAGTAGGTACCTAATTTTTTACTGCTAAGGCTCATTTTTGCCAAGAAGCATTTGATTTGTCGCAGTACTTTACTTTTTCAAGTAATAAGAGAAAGAGGACTACAGGAAATGTTTATTTCGTTTAATTTTTATATACACTGTATCATAAATTAGTCGAATACATAATTTAAGATGACAGACTTGGACATTTTCTTTCTGTACTACTTTACAAGCAAGACAGCCATTTCCCATCCCTTACGATAGGTACTAAATAATATATTTCATAAGCCACTGATCTAGACCCGTAGGAGCACCCGGTTAGCAAGAGTTGTGAGAATAACAAGGCACGTTCATCAGGTGTTCTTTTTTATTCTATGGCTCTCAAGGTAAAAAGAAAGAGGGCATCGTCCGATGAATTTGGTTAGGGCCTCAAACGGTAAACAGTGACTCTACAGACGCAAGGATATCCTTTATATGTAGCGTTACATTAAATCGTTTGTTAGTATACGGCAGTGGTATATCTCCGACGTCAATCACCCCGACAGCTGGTGACGTGTAGACGGCTGCAGACGGCTGTCCGTGAGATGTTTCCGTGAGCCGCCCAGGTGTCGAGTTACGGCAGTTCTACAGATAACGTCTTTATTATTGCGCTTTTTATTTTTAATGCAACAAACGTCACTTTTCGATCGGAACATTTGTTGGTAAAATAATAAGGTCTACACACATTTTATTATACGAATGTTCTACAGCTATCGTTTTTATTATTGCGTTTTTTTTTTATTTTTAATGCAACACTCGTCACTTTTTGATAGAAGTATTTAGTAGTCATAGAGGCCTATATCGTCGACGATATTTTCATTATTACTCGTTTCTTACTTTTACATGTTATGTGCCCATCTTGGAGCTTAGCAGGTATTTGAATTGAGACTGGAATTGCTAAAATAGTATTAAAGTGTGTAAAAAGCCCGCTAAGTTTGACGATGTCGCAAGATCTGCACTAAATTTATATTCTTTATTTGTACAAATAATGTCGAGGTAACTTTACGATATTCGTAATAGCTAAATAAATAAATCAGTATAAAATATATTATATGGTACACTTGTTCACTCGTAACATATTTTGACAATACTATATATTATATACTAGTAATGTTGTAAATGCTAAAGTTGTTATGCATGTTTTTTATTATTTCACGCAAACTCTACAGAACAGATTTGCATAAAATTTGACTCAAATATAGTTTACAATCAAGAATAACTTCAAAATACTTAAGATTCTGAAAACAGGAATAGACACTCATCCCTTAGAATAGATTTTATGAGAGTGAAACCGCGGGACACAGCTAATAACGGCGTGTTGAAATCTCATAGCGCGTATATTGATGAACTTTTTTTTTATTTTACTCGTTAGCCTACAAATATGGTATTGAATTATATACGTAGAATTATTAACTTTTGCGTTCTATGTGTGTGTAGTGTGATTGGTGTGAAATGTGCATGTGTGAAAGGATAACAAATATATATCACAAGACAATACTTTTCTATATTTGTACCCTTCAACAGTGAGTAGAGTAAAATCACAGTGTAAAAAGTTAAAAAAATATTTTTAGAGTCATTGTGAGCCTGATCAAAATCTGCCAATAGTGACAGATTTATCGTCGTTATGCTATATTATCTTTATCTTTATACAAAATCACACCTGTAAGCAGATAATACATATCATCATCTGTTTACAGGTGTGATTTCGTTAACAGATATATACATAACATGATACTGCAGAAACGCGGGCGAATAATATATATAAATATCGAATTATTCGAATAAATTTAAAATATTTTCATGCGGATTTTTTTCTTATTCAGCCGTCTTATTCAGGAGTATTTGAATATTTATTCCTTCATAGATAGTACAGTCAATTTTATCAATGGAAAATAAATATAAAAAAAGCTTAGACCTCGAAATACGACATATTTTCAATAATAAGCATCGCCCTCCAGATTTACAAGCATGAAGTTATAATGCATGTTAAAATAAATAGCGGCAATTTTGTTTCTGGCGAGCAGCCAATGGCGTAACTGCCATTTTTATGTTCGCCTCGGCTATATTTCACGCAGGAAATAAATAAAAACTTACGACAACAGTTGCGCTACTGATAAATATGAATTTTGTAGGATTTACGCATCAAGTGCACTCGCTACTCGCTGTGAATATTATTGCTGGTTGTAAAAATGTTTTTACTAATGATAAAGGTGCTATGCCAGTTATTGTGTACATCAACAGTATCTTTGCATGTCTTCAGATTATGCTAAATGACACATTTCACATTTTCGTATATAAAATACTTCGATCAAACACCTTTTACGGTAGCCAGAGAAAAATCATTTAAATAGTAGGAGGTATTTTAAAATAAATACAAAGAAAATTGTATTACGGTAACACAGCGCCTATTATGTTCTCTCGTTGATGTCGGCTACGAATTTGTGACTACGATCGTAGATTGCATTAGAATTTACCCATTGATTTAGAAAGAACTGATAGAGTACAGACATTTATACTTTTATTCAATCATGTTATAACACCGTCTAACCCTTATTATCCCTTTATAAACAAACAAACAATATATAATTTTCAACGTCGCGCGTTTTACGTAGCCGCATCGTAGTGCGCTGGGGCGTATGCTCTACGAAATGCGCGTAAAAGGAGATTTCCTTTACAATATTCTGTAATATAAAAATAATATAACATAATCAATTTCATATTTATCATTAGATATAATAAGATATTACCAAACATCGTTTAGAAGTTAATATTACGTGTAGCTACTTAAATAATAATGTTTTTTTTTTATTTTAATTCTTAATTAATTTGTATAAGTCATCTTCAATAGCCAAAAATATTTTTTTTAAGTATAAGAGGGCAAACTGTAAATGTTTTTAAAGACTGCAGGTCGGGGTAGCTCTAAAATTATTTTGTTAAATAAAAGGAGTAATCGGAAATATATTTTAAAATAATGTGGTTTTGGCGCAAGAGCTGTAGATAATAAAGAGATCTAAGTATGAGTCCGGACTATGAATATGTGTGTGAAGGATGTTCCTCGGTCGGTGCACGTGTGTGATGTGTGTGGTTGTAGTGAGCGTATTGTTAGTGAAGTTTTTTTTCCATTTCGTAAGAGCACAAAAGTAGTCGGATTCATTGACTATCGACGCTCATAAATATCTGCAAATGCACGAAGTTTCACAGGTCCGTCCCGGCCAAGTGTGGCTGCAAAGCAGGCACTAACTCTTACTACAGCTGTTCATTTTTGAACTGTTCTACACCTCTTACTACATTGTATTGTAATCGTTTCGTTTTTATATAATTTCTCGATTTAATAATCAACTCGACTTACCAGCGATCTGTTCTGGGGGGAGCTCATCAGCCTGAAATCAAAACAGGAAAATATTAAGTTATTATAAACTAGCTGCGCCCCGCGGTTTTACCCGCGTAAATTTCGATCCCGTGGAAAACAGTAAATCATCGCATGGCATCTCATAAGAACATTTTTTCGGGATAAATACTACCCTATGTGTTAATCCAAGCTACCCTCCATGTGTGTGCGAAATTTCATGAAAATCGGTTCAGTAGTTTTCGCGTGAAGGAGTAACAAACAAACAAAAAATAAACAAACAAACAAACATACAAACTTTCGGATTTATAATGTTAATAGGATTATAGTTATCAGTATTCTAGGTGATAGCATGATAGATGCTTTATATTAACTAGTGATCCCGCGAATATCGAAACTTCGATCTAACTGAAAATTTTTATTATTTAAAACTAAATATCATATGACATGTTATGTCAACGTAACAAAGGTAAACAATTTGTGCAGAATTTTCAATACTTGCAAAATACACATAGAAACTTTATCAATAATTATGCGTGTCTTATATATATTAATGTGTCAAAAACATGGAAGTGTGTGTAAAGTTTCATTTATTAAATTTACGTACTTTGTAAGCCTTATTATTAAAATATAATAGCGTTCTGCACTTTTCTTACGTATACATATATAAACTATAAGTATACCAAATTTCAGACTCCTCCTTCCGCGCATTTGTCGGAAAAATGTTCCCAAACATTTAGCCTCACGTATTAATATATGGAAATAGTTTTTATCGATGTCTTTCTAAAAACTGTTATGTCCTTTCTAAAATCTCTAAGAATATGTGTACAAAGTTTCCTGATGATTAGTTGAGTAGTTTTAGAGTCAAAGCCTAACAAACAAACTTACAATCACATTTTGAATAATACAAGTAGGAATAATATTTATTTAACAATAATATTCTTTTTTCAATATGTTCTCTTTCTTCAGTTTTTAAATTGTGTAATTCAAACAACTAAAAAGTAACAAAATCGTAAATTGGTGGTTGTGTGATGTTAATTATATAAATAATATGCAGATGGTAAAATAAACAAACTGGCGCGTGGTTCAAGATTGTATCTAAGTGAAATTTCAAACTAATTCGTTTTGTCTGAATAGATAACAAACCTACATGCAATCTTTAATATTCATAGTGTTAGTACGATAAGAATTGTTTAACTTACGTAAAAGAAGAAAAAAAAAACTAGTTGTGAAACACTACTAAGCTATAATTTATATATTTTAGTATAGGGCAGTAGCTGGAGTAAAATATCAAAACTTTGATGCACTTTGCATTAAAGTTTTTTGCGATAAACCATCAAGTTTCGGTATGTTTCCGAAAAAAAAAAGAACTAACATTTGTAGCTAATGCTTGATAAATATAAATACCGTTTAGAAATTACTTCCTTACACACTACATACACTTCAATCGGGAAAGAAATAGCGCATTCATTAATGAACAAGATTCGAAGCCGAGAATGCACCGTGAGTCAGTGTTATGGCTGTTAGACTCGCTTCAGGTTACATTTGCAACCTTGCACATGATATTCTTGTTATTTTGCTAAATTCAAAAATGTTAGAGCCCATCAAACTTGAATTTCATTGAGGATTTCAAAACAGATGTTGCTATGTTTTTATACACAAATATTATAATGCATATCATTTATTTACGGAGACAAGGAGAAACAAAGCAATAATATTCACGTAGGCAGATATGTTTACGAATATATTTGCTATTTATTACTTGTTTTATATTACTTAAGCCCTATTTTCAAAAGGAATAGGCTAACCTTAGACTAACCACACGTTTATAACTAATACTACTCTCTCCCGCGAATCTTCACGTTTATTCAACAGACATTTTTTTCTCCTCTTAACTTTTCTACACATCTATGGTTTTTCTTTTCGTAGAAAAATGATGAGGGCAAAAATCTTATTGCTATTAATTTATTATAATAAACTTTATTTCTATGCTACTTAGCATAAACACCAGACAAATTTAAATCATTCATCCATTCGATGGAACCATGATTGCGTTTGTACGCTTGAAATAGAACGGGTGAAAGAAATCGTATAATTTCGTTGATATTTTTAGCGTTCACTGAATCGGAGGATGAATTCAACATTCTATAAATTTAGATCGCATCTGTAACATTATACCGCATTTATATTTCGAATAACTGCATGGAATGGAATTCTTTACGGATATTATAAAAGACATTAAGTTTGCTTCATAAATAATATGAAAGTTTTGAGTTTAATCTGCCTTTATGTATCTTTTCTTTCAGATATATGTAAGTTTCACAGCGTTTGATATTTCAATTATAATTGTGAAGTAATGTTTATTTATTGATAATGACCACATACATGATATTCTGGGAATTTAAAGTGACCTTCCCTCCATAATAATTAAGTGTATTTTGCGAAGTTTATGACTTGTATGTAGGTCATAATCCCGTAGACGCCGGTTTGTGGAACGTAATAAATTTATTTTACTGCAATTGAAACTGAAATAGAATTATAGGTCTTGCGTCAACGTGTCATTTATAATAACATTTTCTTCATTATTGTGTATAAACTTGTAATGAAACGTCTCGCAAACGAATCGTTAACGATACAAAAAAACCGCATGGGATATAGAAATAGTTTTTATGTAGAAATTTTTGATTTATATTAATAGATAACGTAGTACTATCAATATCGTTTATTATTTGTAAGTTACCTGGATAAACAATATGTAAATAAGATAAATGTAGTTCTTTAATATTATTGCAATAATATAAAGCTTAACATAACATTTAGCTATAATTAGTCGATTTCATATGCCTCTGTAAATTAAAGTATCAACTGCAAAACTATTGTAAACATAATATGGAAAAAAAAATTATTATTGAAATACAGTAAAAAAATAGATAGTATATTATATTTATAATCCATAAATGAGATTATCTTTTGTTTTATAGTTAATTCTGCAATATCTTACAAATAAAATATCAAACTTTTCTTTTTTTTGCATGAAAGGTATTGCTATCGTTATCAGTGTAGATTTGTTTAAATTGCAGTGAACTTATTGATTGATTATTCATTATCAGTAAGTGATCAGTACAAAGCTTATCCATATGTTAGTGTTGTGGACATCCAACGACATCTACACCGACTCATTAGGGAGCAAGCGGCTGTTTAATTGCGTTGTTAATAGAGCTGGTCAGAAGCAGAGGTCCCGTACTCCATGGGCCAACACCTACCCAGTCTTCTGTGTCGAGAACCATGTCTGATGTCACTAGTTAGCACTGTGAGACGCACAACACGACTGACCGCGACTCTGCTGGCTCCAGCGTCCAGGGTTATTTTCTGCTTTACGAGTTTGGCCTTTCGTATACTTTCACATAAAACTGGAGGCGGCGGGGGGCGGCTGGCCCAAGTCTTCCCCGCTCTCCGACCAATCGCGTCGGACTCAAACGGCAGGATGCTAACGTATTTTTAGTCGGAAACGTGGTCAGGAACAACGTAAACACGGGCTGAAGCCTGTCCTTCGCTGTATCAAACATGATGAATATTTCGAGCCGTTTACTGTGCAGTTGTTTCGTATTTACATTACGGCCGTACAAGATATATTGGACAAGTATACGGCGCGAGACTGAGACGTGCGAATGTACTCATGTACTAATTTATTGGACATTCAATGCGCGGTTTTATGGAACGTTATTAATTGTTTTGCAATATCGCAAATATTATATCGTACATTTCTTCTGTTTATTAGACATTTTTATACTCGAAATGAGACCAAAAAGTTTATCTTTTAGACTTTTTAATATTTATTTTCCGTAGTTTTTACATGCCTAGTAACACATATTGGCACATTGTAATTTTTTTACAAGTTGTAATTTGCGTTTTCTATTACCGTTATATCTGATTTTCATTGCCTGGGGAAAATATGGCTATGATAATGCGTCTGCTTGTTACAAAAAATTACGAGGGAGGTTTAAAGTTTGTTGCGTTTACGAATCAGTGCTGTGTCGCAGTAACAGCACAGCAGACACTGTGTCTCTTTCTCTGCATCAAAATTGTTCTTTCTTTTTATATAAACTGTACTTTTTAATGTGGAAATAAATCCATGGGTAACATCGTTGAAATAGAGGATAGATAAAAGATGAGGGTTTCATGTTTGTTATCTTTACAAATAGATAGGCAATAAGTGACATGACAGGCATAGCGCGTGTCAGGCGAGGCAGCTACGCTAACTACTTACTGGCCGCGCTCATTTATCTCAATAAGCGCCGCGGAGTGACGCGCCTGTCGCCGCCCGCTGCAGTGTCATATTCTCGTCTCGTTACCGCGTGTGATGAGATATTGTCGCAATATGGACGTTAATCGAAATACACAATACAGCCATTACTTTATCCTACTAATATATCATATCCTACCCTAACCTATTATATAAAAAAGCGAAAGTTTGTATGTTTGTCTGTTTGCTACTCCTTCACGCAAAAACTGTTAAACCGATTTTCATGAAATTTGGCGCACAATTATGTAACTTGGATTAACACATGTACCGAAATATATAGTTTTTATCCCGAAAAAATGTTCCTATGGGATGCAATGGGATGATTTTTTATTTTCCACGGGATCGAAATTTACGCGGGTAAAACCACGGCGTGCAGCTAGTATAATAAGAAAGAAATCACACATATGTACTAGTTATCACAATTCTTACACTTGAAGTATAACAGCACCCGTGGTTTCACCCGTAACTCCACTCATATTGATCATAGTGTGAAGCTTTTTGAGCGAAACGCCACCTAACCCATTGTATTCTATAGCCATTTTCGAAACTGAAAGAGTTTTTCAATCTGACCTGTAGTTCCTTAGATTATAAAGCTTTATAAAATGAAATGCATTTGAATAGTGTCTGCCGCCGTCCTTTAAACACTAAGCTCCTTATTTTCCTGCAAAACATAAAAAATACATTGAAAGATTATTTATCAATAATAGTAATATTACTATTTTAATAAATAGTAACTTAAAATAGCTTATTAGCTGTATATTAGGTACTGTAAACTATTTTAATATTACTATATACTACACCGCCGAGGGCAAGAGGCTCAGATGCGGAGGTGGGAGGAGCACATAGCGCAGCTTCCGTACGGTACCCTATTCTGGAGCGCTGGATGTGTCGGAAGCGAAAGCCTCTGACCTTCCGCCTGACACAGGTACTCACTGGGCATGGCTGCTTCGGTGAGTACCTGTTTCGGAGGAGTCTGAGGGAGCCCGATCCGATCTGCTTGTGATCCGAAGCTTGTGGCTCAGCAGAGACACCCAGCGTACCTTCGAAGTATGTACTTCGTGGTCGATGCAGCGTGAAGACCTGCAAACAGTGCTCTGGAGAACCTCTCGCTGCCGAGGATTGTTCATTCTATGCTCGAGACGAATCCTGGCCGGCCATGGTCTTATTTTGTGAGGACGTGATGTCACGAAAGGAGTTGGGGGAGCGTGTCCGACAGGAAGCAGCTGGCGAAAATCCACTCGGTAGAAGTAGGGTAGCAGTTCGTAGGAGGCGTTATAAACGCCTTCTACCCTAAACCAATTTCAGAGCCGGGGTTCTAGGATGGATACCTGACTCCACCGGGCTACGATGTCGTCGGGGTCGCTTTAATAGCCTAGGCGACCTCCTCTCGTGATGAAGACCGGTCCTTTACCTGTGACCGGTCAGTCGCTGGGGTGCCCTGTTGTTGATAGATCCAGGGCACTCCACCACAGCGGCCGAAGGCTCTCGCAGTCGTTTTTAGTCGGTAGGGGCCCCGTGCTGAGTCTGACACACCCTTCCGGCTCAGGGCCGGTTGGACGGTGCCTAAAAATATTTTCCCTGCATGAAAAAAAATACTATATATTAAGTACTATAACTCGTATATCTGAAGTAAGTAGTTACACAAGTTTTAATAGTACAGGGGGGCAAACGAGCGATCGGAGCCATTTTCATGACTACGGACGCCCATAGACATCCTCATAGAGGTTATACCGATGCACGATGGGTTGCCCTCCTTCCTCCACCGGCTACTTACACTCCGCACGAAATGCGACAGCACAGCTGTCACTTTGGGACATTTCGTGTAAGCGAGAGCTACCTCCCCGGCCGTGCCGGGCGGCTACATACCTACATACCTACATGCATACAGCGTGACACTAACTCTTACTAAACACATAACATAACATGTAATGTGTTTCGTAGCACATTTTATTTATAATGGTATGGATGACCATACATGAGTTATATGCCAACAAAATTTAAACTTACCATGACCAATGATGGTACAGTACGTAGAGACTAGAGTGTCTTGTACCTAGCCTGTTAAGTTACCCATTATACCGAAACATTATTTTGTGCCGAGCTCGTAACAATTCCTAATTTTTCTTCGCTTAGTGATTAATTCGAAAATGAATCTACTTTAGATAAACAAATATACATACTTACTATATAAAATTTTACTATAAATGACTTTAATTTTGACCTACCTGCCTGAAGTTAAAAAATATTTAGTTTGTATTTATATTCTTATTTATATATTATATTGTCCATAATTTTTTTGTGTTTCGTCGGTAGATATGAAAATAAATTGTAAGCCTACTACATTAGGCTTACAATTTACTGTTTATTTCAATAATTGAATTTCAAATTTACGCGAGTAAAATCGTACAAGGCAGCTAGTAATATATATTATCGTGTTGTTGGCATGAATTAATTGTCTAATAATAAATTCTGTCTAAAAATTACCACTCAAACAGTTTTGCTTTTCTATTTTAGGTATTCCTATATTTCGGTGTAGCCACGAAGTGTAACAAACTTGACTATTTGACTTACGAGAACACTTGACCACAATGTAGGTAATGCTTTCGGTATGTGCGCTATATAAATTTAACATTTACATTTTGTATTGGATTCAATAACAGTAGAATATTACGTATGTATGTAGAATATAATTTATGGTAAAAGAGAGCAACGAGCAGTACAAGAGATTTTTGAGAAGTTGGGCAACTTACTAGGCGCTTATTTGAATGAAGAATTGGAAATGGCAGACTTTAGTCCCAAAATGATTATTCAGAAACATGAAGACACAGTCATCGTTTATTTATTGCGATATTCTTTTTTAATTCCAAAGGTTGAATGACCTGTTTGACGGAAAAGCGCAGATGAAAGTGAAATATGTCAAATGAATGATAAAAGAAGTCGGTCCAAGCAACCGCCTCTTCGTTTTTTTCTTATACATGACTTGATTTATTAATTAGATGTTTATAAGTGTAACTGTTATTTATAATAATATCTATATATTAATTAATCTTTCGAGCTTGATGATGCCTTAGCAGTTAGTATCATTGTTGGGTGTCTGGTTGGGAGTGGTAGGCAACGATTACTCAGTAGGTGGGTTATTATAGTAACAATTTGTGGTGACGACCCATGGAACAAATCAAAGGGAGAGATCTCGGAATAACAATTAGCAAGAAGTAGTGCATGCAATGCAGCTGAAATTGGACGGCATGTCCAGGGCTGTGCCTGGTGCTTGCTGCTTACACGGCAACAGTGCTGGTTTGTAAATTTCTATCAGCTCTCAGGAGGAAATGACGTACGGAGGGAGGGTAACAACACCTGATACCTGTATAACTAATGGTACTGTCTGCGAACAATGCGACGGCTGAATTTGCAATAAAATAGCTGCTGAAAACGAAAAGAATGTATATATATCTCCTCCTTTTGTTGCCCTTCTAAATTTTTTTTATAAAATGTATACCAACTTATGAATGATATTTTAATCGGTAAGGTTCAAATGCTTTGGTGACGAATTATTTTTGTTAGTATTTCGATTCGAAGAGCACTTTCATGTGTGAGATGCCAGCTATCATATTTTGGCTGCAGCCCAAATATATTATCGTGCGAATGTATTTAAATTTCTTGAAACTGTATAAAATATAATATTTTCGGCAAACAAATGAGTTGACAAAGAAAAAATGTAATAAAAAATATAACAAGATGCTATAATTCTATTTTTTAATATTGCCTACTCTTATTTTAGTATAATAATCATAATTATAGATATTAGTAGCTGTGCTGCACGATTTCGCCCGCATATATGTCGACCACGTGGAAATATCGAGATTCAAATTCCCATATGCACATACAGTTTCGAGAATAGTCCGAGCCGTATCGGAGGAGTATGGTAACGAACGAACGTAAAATTTATATATAAGGTAGTCCGTCTGTTCCACTGATGTTCCTCTTCCCTTTTAAATCACACCGCCTCCTTTGGCATCAGCACAGTTTCTTAAAACATCTAGCAAGGTCTTCTGAAGTAATTATCACACAGGAGTGTCTGTGATGGAAACTGGCACATTATACAATATAGTTAAATTAAGTAACATAACAAAAGATAATTCTCATTGAGGTTTTATGGTAATTAAAGGTTATTCTGACCCCGATAAATTAAAAAATGGACAGAGCGCCATGGGCTAGAAATATTATAGGGATTTTGTAGTATTGCACCTGACTTGCTTCGGCACCATTGGGGAAGTAAGTATACGTCTTACTACGTCGTAAGTAATTAATTAATTAACTATAATTACTACTACTATACTATAAATATAAAAAAAAGTACTACTCTTCTACTAATAGACGATTTGAAGCACGTAGTACGTAGTACTTCTAAATCGTCTATTATGTGAATGTTTACTGATCCGACTCACGACTGCACTCTGCAACACAAAGAAATATTAATAAGTGTATAAAGACTCTACAAAGCATTTTCGGTGTGACATTTACCAGGATAAAATCCGGTAATTTACCAATTTTACTTACGAAGACCAATTAATCTTTCACTGTCGTCTATCTTGATATAAAACATAGAATATTGACGATAAATTAAAAAATGGACAGAGCGTCTTGGGCTAGAAATAGTAAAGGGATATTGTAGTATTGCACCTGACCTACTATGGCACCATTGGGGAAGTAAGTATA
>LUGF01045539.1:182403-210528 GCA_001625245.1 Calycopis cecrops
GAAACTAGAAATAGACATAAACTTGCTCTAATCCACACAAGGCTTCAAAAAGTAGATAAATCATTTAAAGGACAATGCATACGTTTTTATAACAAAATCCCTGCCGAGATTTGTAAAGTAAATCCTCTAAAGTTCAAAAAATGTATTAAACAAAAACTTGCTAAAAAATCATATTACACTGTCAAAGAATATCTTGATGATAAGAATGCATGGGACTAAATAATGTGAACATTGTATGTAACTAACTAGATTTATCTATACATAACGCCATTATTGTTACTTTTTCTTAGTATTTTGTTGACGTCAAAAAAGTGATTTTAATCCTATTTTTGAGAAATAAAACTATGACTATGACTATGACTATGACTATGACTATGACTGTCACTGATATTTTCTATGAGCCAGAATTCAGCTTCCCCCAATGTTAGAGCGGGGGAGGAGTGACTCCTCAATCCCTCTGGTCACTACGGAATACGAAACCGAGATTAAACATCCCGATATGAGACTGTTCGTTCACTTCTGATGTCTATAAAGAATGAAAAATTCTTGCCGTCAGACAACAATTTGTCCTGGCTGTGATTCTGAAGAAGCATTCACAATTAGTCTTATATTAATGCAACCAAGCGACAGATCAGAACAGGTATTGTCTACTGCAGTCCTATGCAATTATAGCATTTCACAAAAATGTTACTGTCTAAAGGAAGAAGTGGTGCTTTGTATAACTTAATTAAACAATATTATTTCATTATATGCAGTACCTAAAGCTGGTTATAAAAATAATCCGGTTTATAGGACTAACCTATGATGAAACTGAAGATCTACTCACAAAGGTTAAATAATTAGAAAACTCATGTACATAAATCTTTTACAGACATACATACAACCAGACACACGCGAACATACTTATACACAGTACACCCATAAACATACACACACACACACACACACACACACACACACACACACACACACACACACACACACACACGCAAACACACGCAACATACACAGTTACAACTCATTCATTTGGCCTTGATTACTATTTAGTTATTCCATTTTAAATTGACTCTATTATATTTAGTTTTTAAAAATGAATTGCTCGAATATAGTATTTTATTTACATGTTACAAGAAGGTGGGCCTGCTGACTTGTAACATAAGTAATTACCTTGCACATATTGTATCAGTCTCGCAAACATTAACGATATTTCCTAACGTTCTCTAAGCTTCATGTAAACATTTGTGTTGAGAAAATAAAGATACTTTTTATTTATTTTTATTATCAAACACTTGGAATGCTACATTGCCTGGTAGGGCTGCAAACAATGTATACTAGCAGTGGCGTACTTAGAATATTTGTTTGAGAGAGCTTCTAAGCAACAATTTGAGAATTATAACAGGAGGAAACAGATGCTGTGGTCTGTGGATAGGGCAAGAACCTCCTATTTGTTTACCTTATAGATACGCCACCTTACACAAATTAAATAATTTATTCGTAATAGTATTCACCAGCTGACTGTTTGACTTGACTTTGTTGAATTTAAAAAATATTATAACCATTCCATTTTTACCCATTAAATTTCGTGTGGCAAAGACTAGTAATGTGGTGTTACTAATTAAGTATTCAAAGAAGAAGAAGAAGACAAACATTCCTAACGTCAAAATTGAAAATTAATGTCAAAAATAGTTTCTTTTGAGTTTGAGTTTTGTTTTTATTTTAATCAGATAAATAAAAATGCTTTGATGTAAAGCTTATTTCTATTAAATGGAACATTTCCTGTAAAAATGGAAAGTTATATAGTATTGTCATTCATTGGAGAAGGATCTTTTGGTCGCGTTTTTAAAGGCAAACATAAAGAAACTGATGCTATTGTTGCGTTGAAAGTTATAAGAAAGGTATGTTCTCTAAATCTTTACAATTCTAACATAATGCTAATGTTTAATCATATATAATTTATTATATTTCTACAGAAAGGTAGATCTACAAAAGACTTGAAAAACTTGCGGCAAGAATGTGACATACAAAGGGAATTAAATCACCCAAACATTATACGAATGATAGATAGTTTTGATACGGAAACTGAACTGGTAGTGGTAACTGAATATGCTGAAAAAGAACTTCATAGCATTTTGGCGAAAGAAGGTTCCTTAAATGAAGATCAAGTTAAAAAAATTACTTGGGACTTGGTCTCTGCATTGTATTATCTACATTCACATAGAGTTCTCCACAGGTAATCAATTCTTCTGGTTGATCAATTTTACAAAATATATAATCATAAATTTATATGATAAGGCTACAATCATATCATAGCTTGTTCACGCTGATGCTAGAAAAAAAATATAATACCACACTTTGGTATTATATTTTTTTATTTTATCTTAAATTATATGAAAACAATATTTAATACATTGTATTTCAATTACACATTATGAATTACAGATATTATATTGATAGTAATAATTATTATTTCTATAAATTTATTTCTTATTTCTACAATGATAATTATAAAGAAGGTATATACAAAATTACTATAATATTTTCCAGGGACTTGAAACCACAAAATGTATTATTAGATAGTTGTGGAAGAGCAAAGCTGTGTGATTTTGGCCTAGCTAGGATAATGACTAATTCAACACATATATTGACATCAATAAAAGGTACACCACTTTACATGGCTCCTGAATTAATTGACGAAAAGCCGTATGATCACCAGGTATGTTCTTTTGAACATGAAAAAAATGTAATACTATGTCTTGAGGCCTGTGTCTTATTATGAATATTTGAATAATTTCAGGCTGATCTTTGGTCTCTTGGTTGTATTGTATATGAACTGATGGCTGGGCAGCCTCCGTTCTGCACAATGTCAATATGGCAACTTGTACGAATGATTCGACATAAACCTGTCCAGTGGCCGAGTTTCATAAGTGTGGAAGCAAGATCATTTTTACAGGTTTGTAACTTTCAATAAATATAAATATGAAAATATTAATTATAATTTTACAACAGCAGCCTGTAATTTATCATGCAGGTGAGCAAAACACAGATATATATGTAGTCTTTAAGATATTATAGTATATTATAGAACCAAAATTAGGTCCTTCATCTGAAATGTCGTTTTCATATTAGCTATTGATTTTTATTAAATAAATTTCCAGGGCTTACTCCATAAAGATCCAGCAAAAAGGATGAGTTGGCCTGAAATTTTAGTGCATCCATTTGTTGCTGGACACATTCACATTTTGCCAGAAGATGTTCAAAGTGACTCACCATTCACTAAACCGTTATCCTGCAGTCAACAAGAAGCCAAGTTCCTTCAAACAGAGAAATTAAATAAGAATACAAAGTTAGTTCTACTTTGTTGCATGTTGGGTAGCGTAAACATCATGTTCTCTTAAACAATAATCTTGTACAAATTAATATACATAACTCAATTGCCTAATTAAGACTAATTGTATGCTATTACTATATTGTATAGGAATCAGATCAGTGGAACTGGAGAAGTACTGCTTTACCATAAAATATTTAATACTTGTTTGAGACTTTCACCGCTGTGATTACGAGCCGACCAGTCGGCTCGTGATCACGGCTGGTGTAACCCATTCGAAACGTCGAGCAAAGGTATACGTTTTAGCTAGTACCTTTAATAAGTCTTATCGTGTTAAAACCCGTAAAATAACCAAAATATTTAATACTTACATTCTAACCAACTATTCTATGCTTGTAGATCCAGAATAAAGGGTGTGGCATTAAATTTTTTTAAAGTTAAAGAACAAGTAGTACTCTGGAGTCTCTTTTAACTTTATGAACATAAATCCATAATTTAATATGTAATTTGATCATGATATAATGATGCTATAATGAAGTAACAACTTCAGTGTAACAAAGAGATCTTATTTTAATTTTTACTCAATTATTTAAAGATGGCAATGGTGCTGTTCTGTCATTTAGTATTCTACTAAATCAGATGAATGACCCTAAGTCTTATTTTAGAAACTTTTATATAACAGGATATTTCATCATTTTGAATTATCAATATCACAATCAGTCTAATATTTTATGTTAGATGAAAAAAGAATAAAATGTAACTAGTAATTACTGTATCCACAGAAACATAAAATTGGGTGGTGATACAAAAAGAGAAGGACGTGAGCATGATTTAAGAAATGTAAGAGTGATGCAGGCTATGGAATGTATTCCGATGTCTGATGATGACAGTGTTAGAGCTACAAGTGCCTTCAGCGTACGAGATAGCCTTAAAACAGATGACGAAGACCAATCACAACCCATAACTGCAGCAAATGCGAAGTTGCTACGTCATGAATTTAACATCATGAACAATTCTAATCTGGTTGTATGTAATCTTGAAAAAAATATGGCACAACTTATGGCCGGCAATCAAAAACAGGAAAAAAACAAAATGCACAAAATTGATGAAGAGAAAAACGATTTGAACAAAGATAATATTAATGAAATTCAAACACATGTCAGCAGCAAAACACAAGGCAGTGCAGATAGCAAACAAAAAATAAAACCTACAGATACAGCTTCACAGAGTTTGGAAAATCCAAAAAGTTCATCAAAATGTAGTAGTGAAGTAAGTGCTGGTCTCAGTAAAAGTGTTCCCCCTTCTTACAAACAAAAGCTTTTACAATTTTCAAAAGACAAACTTCGGTTTGCCAGTGGTGGAAATAGATTGACTAGCAGTATCAAAAGATCCTTTCGCTTCAGTAAATCTTTTGAGAAAAATAAACCCGAAATTGCAAGACGCACAAGTGAACCCAACATAAGAAAAGAAACATCTAGTTTAACGGACACAAAAAATGAACTGCTGAAGGAAAAATATTCTAAAGAAGATAAAGACGAAGATATTGAAAAATATGAAGTTATAGAAGAAATTGTTGATGATAAAGATGTTTCAAATAATGATTGTATACCAAATGATAATGACAATCATGAAGGTATGACTAGTTTTGTTTCTTTTTTTTTATTTTTTTTTTTTATTTATTTATTTATTTTATATAATCAGCCAAATGCAACACTAAAGAAAATCTTTTTGCCTTCTAAAATGCCATATATTCATTACAATAAAAGTAAGAAATTGGTAGTTTACAGTGCAACCTGCATTGTATGCGTACAACACATTTTTATATGATTTCCTAATCGTTCATCTTGTTGATGTAATATTCAAATACAAATATTATAATCATCAGATTTAGTACAATTTCCAAATGTAGTAATTATTTGATATGCTTTTTTTATAATCTGTTTCTAGAAAAAGAACCGACATCGCTAGAACTGGAAGAATGGGAGGCATTCTTAAATTCTAATATTAACGAAGTGATGGATGGTGACGTCGAGTCTCTTACACAACTAAACATGGTAGGTGGATTTATTGCAAAATAATGCCATTGCTATTACGTTTCGAGCAATTAGCAGAAGCTTAGGATTGCTTGACCAGAGATAAGATAAAGAACACAAGGCCATATCCATTCCAAAAGTGTTGAAAAGTTAGAAAAAATAATCATTTAGTGAGAAATTACAAGCTTTGTTGACATTTTGTTGAATGAATGAATGAATTTATTCAATTTGTTGCATACTTTGAAAACCTTTATTATTAATATCATATATGCAT
Organism: Calycopis cecrops; assembly: GCA_001625245.1. Taxonomy (NCBI): domain Eukaryota; kingdom Metazoa; phylum Arthropoda; class Insecta; order Lepidoptera; family Lycaenidae; genus Calycopis; species Calycopis cecrops. The sequence goes on from LUGF01045539.1 coordinate 188,036, forward strand.
AATTGGAACATTGCAGACAAAAAGGGGAAGATGGATTATGACCAATGTTCATTAACACCCGTTCAACCAGAGCTTGTGTAGATGGTTTTCGTCCCTTTCAAGGAGAGTCGTCTCTCAATATGTCCAAAATATGGTCACTAGAACTCATGTGTCCCTTATGTCCGCAGGTGAGTATGGTGGTGCGAGTGGTCTCGAGCGCGGCACGCGGGGTGCGGGGCGGGCGCGTGTGCGGCGCAGTGGCTGCGCTCCTGGCGTTGCCTGCTCTGTCGCACTCCCTGCCCAGGCATACGCTGCTGAATATACAGGATGTAAGTTTATACTATTTGTTGAATTTACATTTATGATTTGTCAACTAGTAACATTTGAGCCGTAAGTTACAATTTATCGATATTTATAAAATAACGCATTCAACGTCTTAACTTAAAGTAAGATCGTATGTATAGGTTGAAAGATTGTAAAAAACGGACATAGCCTTTTTAAAGTTTTTAAAGCTTTCACATTTCATTTAAATATGAAAGCTTTATAGTTTATACTAATATATATACTATTATATTGCAAATAATGTCGTTTACATCAACATTTTTTCTCTTCTACTTTCAGGTGTATCTGGAGGCGAAGGTTGTGTACACATTTGTAGCCGCCATAAACTCTCTGATGAAGGATAGTAAGGACTCTGACGAGGGAGCACAGGAGAGGTACCACACTCGTTTTAAATTATGCACTGTCCATTTTGGTGGTAATTAATTATGTGACGACGTATGTGTGTGTCGGCAGGGCACAGTAGAGTCTGTGATTGTGCGCGCGCCAGTTCATTCTAAGCACTTGTACGTACACCTTATTCGTATGTGTGTCTGTCGGCAGGGCTGTGAGCGTGGCGCGCATGGTGGTGTGCGTGGGCCAGTTCGTAGTATGTACATGTACGTACACGTGTGATGTGTGTGTGTAGACAGGGCTGTGAGAGTGGCGCACATGGTGGAAGTGTGCGCGTGGCTGTGCGTGCGCCAGCTCGGTGTGTACATGTACGTACACGTGTGACGTGTGTGTATGACGGCAGGGCTGTGAGCGTGGAGCTCGGTGTGTACATGTACGTACACGTGTGACGTGTGTGTATGACGGCAGGGCTGTGAGCGTGGCGCGCATGGTGGAGGTGTGCGCGTGGCTGTGCGTGCGCCAGCCTGTTATGTGTACATGTACGTACACTTGTAACGTATGTATGTGTCGGCAGGGCTGTGAGCGTGGCGCGCATGGTGGAGGTGTGCGCGTGGCTGTGCGTGCGCTCGTGCCGCGGCGTGCGCCAGTTCGCGACCGCTCTCGCCGCGCACCGTGCTTATCCGGTTTTCACTGCACTACTGGCTGACTGTAAGTACTAAGTATACTACCTTGACAATACTATTTCGCTGAATGATCTTAATTGTAGTGATGTAACCCACATAAATTTAAACGATTTTAAAATTTTCTTGCGTTACAGTTAGCAAAGGAAACTGCATCGAACTACCGCTTTTAGATTTCAGATATAAAAATAAATCTATATCGGTTTCATGTCATTCATAGTGTCAGTCCCTTGTGAAATATGTACAGTTCAACGCATTTGTTATTAAAAATATTTTTTCCTTTTAGTGTGTTTAGTAACTTTAAGACTTTAGCTGTCTTTATTTTTTATGAAATATTTTTTTTTAAACTCTCACACATTGTAGTTTAAGTAAATCTTTTAAAACATCTGAAAAAAGTCTATAAACTATAATATAATGCCTGAAACAACAGGCCAATAATATAATTTCACCAGTAAATAGCTGTGCTCCGCGATTTCACCCGCGTAATTTTCGATCCAGTGGAAAAGTCGAGATGAAAAATAGATGTTCAGACCTACCCGATATGCGCATAAAATTTCATGAATCGCTCGAGCCGTATCGGAGGTGTACGGTAACTAAAATTGTGAACGAGAATTTTATGTAAGTATATAGAAATAAATCGATTACAAACTCACAGGTGATGTACATTTTAATTTCCAGATCACAAATCATCACGAATAGTGTTGAACGTGATAGGTATCTTCATCACCGTGCTACAAGATCTACCGGAGCACGCGGACGTGGTGGAGAAGATACTCTTCGAAGACGAGACCTTCAACTTCCTGCGCCTTCTAGAACAGCCCAGCGACGCTTTGAGAATGAGAGTCTGTATTTTGATAAGTCTGCTGTGTACATTTTCGTGTACGGCTTTCTCGGCGGCCATGGAGTCTAAGTGGACTAAAAAAGAGAGCGATTGCTTAGAATCGCTGCACACTCACTGTAATGTGACTCTAAACCGCGCTGCCAGGTTGGCTACTAAGGAACTAAGCAATATGCCCTTTTATATGAGTTGAACTTTTACTGAATGTCCTGCGACAAAATTTAAATTGTGTTGTTTTTTTGCATTAATGACAGACTAATTGTTATAATTTTACTTATTTTAATGAGTACAGAGTTGTAAGTGACTACACAAAAATGCAAAAGGATAAAAAAGTGCCTGTCAGAAGTGGGATTCGAACCCACGCCCACAGAAGTGGACTGCGACCTGAACGCAGCGCCTTAGACCGCTCGGCCATCCTGACTGCGTGCTGTGTCTCTGAAATTTTGAATCGTAATTGGTTTATTGCATTTATAAAACAATATTTGATGAATTCTAACATTAATTTAAAATAATAATTATATAAATTAGGGATTTTCAAGATAAACACGTTTATTTCAGTCTGAGAGGCCGGCGACGCATCTGTGACACCTGTTATTAAAGATGTTTGTGGGCATTGGCTTAAGCTAGGTGCTAGACCGATTTTAATAAAATATTTTAATAAATATTTGTAACATTATCTTACTTAAAGTTATATTTCGACATTTATGGCCTGGTCAGCTAATAAATATATTACTATCGCTTAGATAAGTGTCACCCATCAAAAACTAAAAAAATATAGAAGATATAAAGATGTTCAGACGTCTATGCCGTGGACGAGCAATAGTTTAATTTCGACCAACGTAACAACTCGCCTGCGACTCTAGATTATCGATCGCCGAAATTGCAAATAGGCTCGTCAATTGACTCAATTCGCCGAACGCGGCGCCATTTTACAATTGACAATTTGTTCTCGTTGTTTCCATGTGGAGTGGTTTGGTGGAATAAAGTGGATGGCTTTTTGAGTTTTATGTCTATTAAAGATTCGACCCTATTTCCGACGGGTGGAATTGTATCTGGTGTGACAATAAGAACGCAAGCCACTTGAATCGTCACGTTCTCTCGCTGCGACGTCTTTGGGCGTGTAGTGTGATACATAACGAATGTTACTATTTATTAGTAAACCATACCAACGACTATGCTGTCGAGTTTAGTGCGCTTTATATGAGTACAGATCGTGCTTGGGGTGATTGGGTGGAGTGGGATCCCGGATTCGAATTCCGGGTCGGACCAAAAAGTGTTATTGGGATTTGTCAATATCTAGTTCAGTCCGGAGTCAGGAAGATGGCGGTGGTACATGGTGGTGCACCCCCGTGATCGTGTCTGATTTCTCCGGTCCTGTCGGACTACCGCACAAATATGATTCCCTTGCAGAGTTACGTGTATGTACAGCTCTCGCGTTTTACGTGGTTTGTGAGTTATAATAATAATAATAATATCTGTGGACTTATCACACCACGTTAGTCTAACTCCGTGCTAAGTACCGTAAGGGCATGTGTTACGGGTACTAGACAACGGAATATATTTAATATGATTATATATTTAAGATATTTATCATAGAAATACCTACGTATAATTCATAGATAAACATCCATGACCTAGGCGGAATTCGAACCCGCGACCCCTGGCACAACATGCTCCGCTTATCCGAGCCCTGTACCACTGCGCCAGCCTGGTCGTCAGTATCTGGTAGTCCATTAGACAGAAGAAGAGAAGAATGAAACACGTCACTGCATCTGCGGAATGTCTTAAAAGAGCTCTGATTGCTTGTTTGTAACCTTTGCTATATTATAAATTTAAAAAAAACTCCCAAGTGATCCAATTTATGGTTTGTATATTGCGTTTTACAAAATCAAAGTCACGCAAAACGATATAAGAGAATGAAAAACGCGAAAACACTGCCATACTTACAATATCAAACTCTTGTTCTCAAACGTAGGTATAAACTAATATTACTAAAGGCTGCATCAAGAATATCCGCCTATTTCAACTTTGCTTTATGTTAAGTACCACTTTTACAGATTATTATTACGTAAGTTACCGGTATATCTATTATATGAAACATAAGTGGCAAATAAACTAGAAATTTGGATTTTATAAGTTCCGATTACATGTATGAAGCATTTAATAGACAGTTAAAGAGTTAAGCATCGACTAGCTAGCTTGCACTAGACTAGTAGCCTGTGAAAATGGCCCTAAGTTAGTTAATGCACCATGTTATTTTACATTCGTGTCTTAATTAAGTCTGTGATAACATTTAAGATATGGTAATACCGTTTAATTGACCCACTAAAGGTTCGCTGGCTAATATTATGGATAAACTTTAAACTTATCTAATAGGTATTGAAATATTGATTGACAGTTTAATCTTTGTGTATGATTGGTGTTTTTAATGAATTGTGGGAGAATGAAGGGGGACGGCACACGCGCTACTTTTAGCATCGGCGATTTGCGATTTTGCGACTAAATCGATGCTGCATCACGATTTAGCAACTCTCTGCGAATCGATTGAAATCGCGCGATTTAGCGACTGCTCCGATGCTCGAAACGTAACACTCGCAATCGCTTGGCGACGAATTCGCCACGTTCGGCGTTATTAAGTGTGCGCTGGGGAACGAAAAAGCGACTAAATCGTCGATCGCCGGTGACGAAAGTAGCAAGTGTGCGGTGGCTGTAAAAGATCAAGGTTTTTATAAAACGAATGTTGCTTTGGAGGCTTTACTGTTCCAATTTAAGAGTAGTAACTGTCTAAGTCAGAGAGACTTGGTCTCTTCGCCTGGCCAATCTAAAGAGGAAACAGAATGGTCTAATTGCGGTCAAGATGTGTGAATAGCCAGGTCTACTTTACGAGGGTAAAGAAGACCTGGTTTCTCACATCTTCAGCTATCACATGTTGAGAGACAGCATGAGTTTGTATTCATAAGAGGTCATAAAATGGTTAACAGTAAAAGTCTAAAAGCTGTGTTTTTTGTAAAATTTAAATTGTAATTTTAAAACTATTTCTCATATTTAAAATTAAATATGCTTTATTGTGAACTTGAATAAACACTCAAATAACATAGGTAACATTTAACATACAATGTTCATGTACAGGTACAAAAGAGATGAAAAAGAATTGAAATTATCTGACTGTATATTTACAGCCACGTTACTGTTATATGCTGCCTTTTATACAAAATGATAGTTTTAAAAATAGGGCTGGCTAAAGGATTAAAAAGAATAATTCAATGTTGCTCTCTAAATGAATATTAACGTGATCTATTATTTATTACAAGGACCAAATATCTTACACAAGACTACGAAAAACAATCGAATTGTATAATGAATATAAGTTTAATGCGACGCGCACAGCGAATACTAAATTTTTTTTTTATAATTAAACTAATATTACGCGCACAGCGAATACTAAATTTTTTTTTTTATAATTAAACTAATATTAGATAGACCTAGATATTATGCTGTGTAATTTTAGGATTCACAGGGTTAGAAATAAGTTTTCTCACCTTAAATATGAATAATAGATATGTAGATATTAAAAGACTTCATGTAAATGCACGTGCCATATTATATACTTATTTAATAAAATATTGATGACTTTTTGTATTGTTGTTTTTTTATTATATTCTTCTAAGTTCAAGGTATATCCAATACATTTAGTATTTAAAATTTAAATAATTATTACCTAATCAGCGCTGGTTTGATCTCTGGCGGGGCCCGGAGGCTTGGAGGCCTTGGAGTTAAGGCCCTTAAGCCTTATGAGGTCCGGGGCTGCAGCCCTTTAAGCCCCCAGCGGGATTCGGTGCTGTGCCAAGTTAATTGAACATAGATATACTGATAAAAACCTCTCCTATATTCTAAATATTTTCAGTGATTTCGTTGAAACGGACGAAAGTATAACAGGAAACGGAAAGCGCACTATTTTTTATTTTTTTTATGCTAAAGGGGGGCAAACGAGCAGTCGGAGCCATTTTCATGACTACCGACGCCCACAGACATCTGCATAGAGGCTATACAGATGCGCTACCGTCCTATCTCCTCCCACCTCCATGGGTCACCTTTCATTTGAGTAGGTATACGAATAACTATTTCAGTTCGGATCTGTTTCACGCGTACGTTCTTGTCGCTGTCAAGGCTGTCAAGCCCTTGAAGTCATTGAAGCCAATAAAATAACGGTGATGATTCATACTAGTTCTGTAAGTAATATAAACATTTGTAGTATACTTGTAGCCACTGTGCCCAAATTGGCACACCAATATGTAAATGAGTCTATTTATATATTTTCGAAAAATATCTAGGAGAAAATAACTATACACGTTAGGTTAGGTACTGAATTTATAAAAAAATAAACAAAATGTGCAATATTCTCTATCTACCATAAGTAATAATTAGACAAATATACTCACCTATTGTGACTTGCAGGTAACGAAATTCAGTGGCTTCCAAAATAACTATTTTTTAATAAATTACAAATAACCAGTATTATAACCCAATGAACACAATCTCCATTACATATTGTCATTTTTATATCTGTATACCCTCATTTATTAAGTGTTCCCATATTGGTACAGTGGCTAAGAATGGGTTAATATAAATTATAATATTTACCTATAATTCACATTATTGATTCTCATTCATTTCATTCTAATTTTATAGCAGTAGTACTAGCTGCGCTCCGCGGTTTCACCCGCTTCGATTCCGTGGATATATAGAGATGAAAAATAGGTATTGGCCGAATCAGACCTACCCGATGTGCATACAAAATTTCATGAGAAAATACCGACCCCTTTCGGAGGAGTGTAGTTACTAACATTGTGACACGAGAAATGTATGTAGAAGTTTGTTATTAGATGTTACACATCACATGCGACAAAACATCAGCTATAAAAAGTTTGAGAATAATAAACTCTGCTCTTATAAGTACCTACTTACTAACTTTTGTGCCTAACTGTGACTACGTGATCCATTTCATTTGTCTAGATGAGAAGGCTATAAGGCATAATAAGTAACTTTGGAGCTAGTCCAATGCAGAAGCAGATTATTTCAGTACCTACCTAGTTATCAGTGACTTTGTTGAATAGAAAAGTGTGTATACGAAATTCCCCTGGACAGGATAATAATTGTTAAATTATCAAACAACCTTATATGTAGGATGTATTCCTCCCATCTGTGGGAGAAAGGGGTTAGTCTACTCCAAAACTAGTCTCGTCGCCTCGACGAGTCAGTTGCTTGTCGGGCGACAAAACTAAGTATGGTACTCACAACAATACGATGGAGCTGTATTGGGCTTGTTTTCTTTTCCACAGCAAAAGTTCACATCTGAAAATACTTCGGTGAATATGCAAAATATACTTTGATAACGAACCACAACGTAAACATTTTATAACATATTATTTTTATTACAATCTTTGCAGTACCTAACAATCATTATAATTGCTGAAACGCCTTAATATTCTATAATGCAAAGTTAAATCTACGCAACTTTGCTTTGACATAATATGTAAGTGCCTACCATAGACTACTTTTTATTAAGTCTATGGTGCCTACTTATTCAGACCAAATAAAAAGCTTAGTACAACATTAAATATAACGCTTCAATCATTTCACTTTAAGAGTCTCAACCAAATATTTATGATCAAGAAAAAAAGTTCCGTGGACAATTAGCATTTTGGCCTACCTACTGTCCATGGTAGAGATCGGTTGTGGATTTGTTAACCTAACCATATGGGAGCAAAATAGCGAATATAAATTCTTCTGCGTAAAAAATACACCTAGGAGACTCATAACTATTTTCTCTTAATTCTGACCTAAGAAATAAAAGAAGTTACGAATACCTAACTATATTTACCTATCTACATAGAGTTTTGTTGTAAAAATGTTCATGCAAACTTCATTAAAAATCTTACCAGTAGGTATTTTTGGGTGTAATATTAAGAATGACCAGCTGTAACAGGTTCTTATAGGTACTATTAAATTACACAAAGTTGCGTAATGCCAAGTGGTAAAGCCACAAAAAAAAATCGTAATACTTCGAATAGTTTAGGTACGTGTATAAGATTATATCAATAAGATGTTTCTTAAAATGAAAGCGAAGCAATCTTTCCATCGCAGGTCTACGCTTACGCACTATAACGCAACATATCCGCTTGCGTCTCGCTCAAATGGTGGAAGCAGCGCTAAGCGCTTTGAGCAAATGTCACAGCTGCCCAAGTTACATAAGGCAGGGGGTGATCGGCCGGCCTCGCGCCGGTCGCCCGTGCATTCACCGACTTTAAGATAATGCACGTACAAATCCTAACTGGCTGACGTCGCCGCCGCTAATTTATGCGCCTGATAACTTGTTATTGCGCATGATAATAATTATGAATTGAATATATTAATGTACGTTTGTAACACATTTGAACCTTATGATTATTTTCATTCACTACTGCTATTATTGTACTTATTAACACTGTTTGCCCCAGTTTCGCGTGGGAATCTGTTTCTTTACTTTTTTAACTTCTAATATAAATTATACGACTTTTCTAAAATAATTACACGCTACAGCTCGTTTAACTATGTTATGTGCACCAACTAGGTATTAAAGTAATGTTCCTCAAGCGAATATAAAATAAAGTGCTTACCTAAAAATTACAAAAGTAAAAAAAATACCTACTTAGACATCTATATTGTTTATTACCTTATATCTTTCCTGGCCAATAAGAATTTCTTTAAATGCGCATTATTTTTATTTATTTGTATTTGAACACAGGTTGTCTCCGTAACAGCTTAAAAAGCGTAAGACCACGAAATGAAACGAGACAACGATTTACAGATTACCTACTTACCTAATTCAAATCATTTACCCACTGCGTAGGTAAAATTGTTTTTTTTTTAATACTAATAGATAGGAAGATAGATACCTAATCTAATGTAGGTACTAGGTATTCCTACCAATTACCTATTGTATGTGCCTAATCGTATAGTATAACGTTTTCGTTAGACGCTCTGTCCTATTTTCGCAGCGGAGACTTACTGGGGATTACGACGGACAGATGTATTGCAATAACAAGCAGATAATGGCGTATCTGCAAAATTTTCCTTACAGTATTGATACCATCGGAAACTTTTGCACTGACATCGTTTAGTTCAGCACTAATTAAACAAAGTATGTACGAGTAAGTATTTAAAAACAAAACAGACAGTGGAACGAGGAAAAGAAGAATGTATAAATTTCTCCGGCTATCATCACAAGTGATCATTACAGTTAACTCAAAATGATATCAAATTCTGAATTTGAATGAATAGAAAATAAAATATTAAAATTTAGATCGGTATCGAGATGACGCTCGTCTGTTGATTTTTATGGTATGTACTCTTCAAGCTCACTAGGCTTACTACTTTTAATGTGAATTTCTTGCTTACGTATTGAAACTCTATTATGAGTTTTCATCGGAACTGAGTGCGGTATGTCTGATTCCAAAACTGCGGTGGTTTTTACCAATAGTCGGTCTTTATTGGCTAAAATCACCACAGGTTCCATCGGCCGCCTTGGTTACCTCCTACCTCATTAAGGCACCCTGTCTACCGATCAGTCTCTAATATGGGGTCTTGCAGCTCCTGAGGAGGCTGTTCCATCCGACGTCAAGGTCTTGCAATGGGTTAGGTTTCTATTTGGCCGCGTACTCAGCCGTATTCTTGGCCTGATGCAACTTGGCAAATTTCACATGTCGTAATTATTCTTCAGCCATGCCGATGCTTCTATATTTTCCTTCTGTTCTGTACCGTAGAGTATGTGACGTACAAGTTAACACATGAAAATTAAAAAACTAATAGAGTTTTATGCCGAAGTGACGATCTAACCTGACCTGCTCTGCTCGCACTAACACTATTAACTTAATTCATTATCTTGACATATTAAATTAGCGTATCATACATAGGTAACAAGTATGCTTATTATTATACCCACCTATAAAGTGAGTATCGTTCAGATTGATGGCTAAATCATACCTAATATGAATTTCCATCAAGAAGTGACAATACATTCCATCAACTTTAAAAGTTGATGGAATGTATTCTCACTTCACACACAATTAAGTACTGAAGTAGGTAGTCCATTACCAAGCTCACACCTATCGATATGCCCACAATGGTTTTTTGCCACGGGTACATTGAATGTCATGGTGCTGTTGGTCTTCCGTGTCCTTGTTCTTGTCTCGTGACCCTCAGCGTTTCCTGTTCAGATGTCATAAACAACCTTTGAATAGCTAAATTTAAAACAAAAAATTGTTTTGCCAACACGGAGTATTGTCGAAGCAAACAAATAAAAAAGTTGAACGCGGCTGGTTCGAGTTATAAAGCAAACCTAATTCAGCTTTGATGTGAATTTCAAAACTAGAGTAGCACTAACAAGCTCTCGAAAATAACGTAAAAGTTTTTAGTTGCAAATTTTGTGAATTTCCTCTATTTGTGATTTTTTTTGCGTTTGCTAAAAAAAATAAAGAAATTTGTAGTAGTGCAGTGCACCTAGTTAACCATAATGTCAGTTTCTATTTGGTCCCAAATTAAATGATACCAGTTCTCCTTAGGTTAGCTATTTCTCTTACTACTTAAGTACTTAGCTTATTGGCTAGATTTATGAAGCTTGATTCATCACAGTTTATAGGTTTAATTTCCAATGATTTAAGGTACATACCTACGCAAAGACTTTTTTTCAAGATCGCATGTAAGGTATCATCAAAAAAAATTTTGTTTAATGTTATCTAAATTCTGGAAGTGGTTGATTTTTAAATTGTTACGTGTAGATTTCGAATATCCATGACTGCTCTTTAGCATCCGTCGATTGCTTGAAAATACTAATATTAACCAGCAATAGGGAAAAATACACAATAGAAGTAGGTAACTCAATAAAATAACCAGGTATTCATTGTACTGTGTTTCCCCTACCGCATGTAGGTATTTGCATTGTAAAGTATTGTTATGATTATTAAGGATAACTCACTTACGCCATCAAATATACCGACAAATGTCACCTATTGGTATTTACCAATGCATTCCAGCCATTACCGTGTTGTTGAACCCTAGAAGTGATCTAATACTCTAACCTAGGCGCTGACGTCAGCTCGAGCCGTGCCGCCCGTATACATTATTCATGAGATAATTAGTTAATAACTTTATATTTCCTATGCGCAGGTGTTTGACCTGCATAAGCTCGTATGTTATCGGAACCTAACACAACAAGAAGGTAGATGACATAGGTGTTCGAACTCGCGCAGACGGGGTCGGGTGGGGAAAAAATACGAGGTTGAAGATAAAGGCCAGTGGTTCCACACATATCAGCCGAAATATGCTGGCACGGTCGGGGAAGAACCTTCCTCGTATGATACCGGCGTGAAGTACCAGTTCTGCTTTCGTCAATATCTGCTGGCTTATTAGAGGGGAATAATTATACCAATGTCTATGGCTGTGTAATGATCAAAAGGCTTTCAAAAATGTGTTGGGAGTCCAGTAGCGTCGTCATCATCTGTCTGTAGCCAGTAGCGTAATTACACAAAGTCGTGGCAAGTTCGTTGTATTCGGTTCTCTTTTCAAAGAAACACAAGAAATCTTTTTGACGTTCAAAGAGCAATTTTTTAAATTCTATTTTGAATAAAAATATTTTGATTTTGATTTTGATTTTGATCAATGCTTTGCTTCATTTTTCTGTTCTCAGGGCCTTTTTCAGCCGACAGGGATGATAGAACAATCAATATGAAAGAGTGCATTTCATCCAATTTTTTCCGGCACGACCAAGTACATACTTCTCGCTCAAATAATGCCACTGCAGGTTTGTGAATTTCCGAAGGCCCATTGAATAGGAGGGAATGGGGTCCACAAATTTGTACAATTATTATGTGGATGTCTTTGGTCGACTTTTAAGAAACTGCTTGCCTGACCATAAATTATAAGAAAATACCTTTGTAATATATTTATGTATAGGTATTATGTAATAGGTAGGTAAGTTCACACGCAAACCTATAACGACAAAAATATTTGACCCCTATTCAGTGCTCATTTACATACCTACCTGTATTTTCCCAAATTGACAGACATAATGGGATGATTTTCGGGCACTAAGGTTTACATGTTTTGATGTTTGTTTCCATGTGCATTCAGTTTTACAGCTACAATTTATACTGTATATTACATAATAATATATAAAATCATACAATTTTGGTATCTCATATATACCAAAAGCAGCAGCAAATAATATAGTAATATTTAATATCAATTTCCACCCGCAGCCCCGCCCGCGTGGATTTCGGACTTCAAAAATGGTTATCTTACATAAAAACCTTCCTCTTCAATGACTCTGTCTATTAAAAAAAACCCATTAAAATCAGTTGCGTAATTTTAAAGATGATACAGACGGCGAAAAGTGACTTTGTTGACAGTATATAGGGATTTATTATATTGAATAGCATTTTTCAGTAAATTACAGCCTTGTTTTGATGATGTTTGTGTTTAGGTTTCATAGGGTTCATAAGATAGATATTTATGACCGTTGTTAATAAAAATAATATTATAATGCGACGTTCCGCCATTATAATTCTTATCGTGGTATCGATTTCTTATCAATAAAATCTCGCTATCAATAGCTTCTAGCAAATCACCTGTGAGTGTCCGATAATACCAAATTTAAAGTGGACCAGAATAATGTCCTTGCGGAAAAAATTATCTCGCGATAAAAAAACCTGATAGCATCGCGTTTTGAGCGTACACCGCTCACGTATTTGCGCGCGAGTTCATTGACCATATTCACTGTACCATTGGGTCATGAGTATTTTGACAACGCACCAATTATCTAATCAGCACGCGAGGACGCGAGGCCAACGACTCGGGGACCGTTCGGACCGGTCGCGGTGCAACGAAAGTGAAATTTTTAGTACCAGTACCGAAATCGGTAATTTGTGTGGGTGTGGCCGCTAAGTATGTTTCACTTTCGGAGATTTCTGCTCATATTTTCGACCTGTGATCAGGTGATAATACTCTTAATTCTTCCAGTCGAAAATTATCATGGCTATTGGAGAATTATAGGACTTACATACAGTCCTATTTTCTCCATACAGGTACACAGGTAGGCAAGTTAACGCGAGTGAAAAAATATGACGAAGACACAAATGCATGCCCGAGAGATGACTGTTCGTGTGAAATTCAGTAACCCGTATGTTCATGTTCACAATCTGCAGCGGAACATGCTACTGAAATACGAGTAAACAGTTGATACCTCGGTTGCTTCCGCCAGCAGCGTCGTACGCGTGGATTTTGGACTTCAAAGTGAAGTTATTTATACACTAGCTGCGCTAAATTTCGATCCCGTGGAAAATATAAAATCATCCCATCAGAACATTTTTTCGGGATAAAAACTATCCTATGTGTTAATTCAAGTTACCCTCTATGTGTGTGCCAAATGTCATGAAACTCGTTTCAGCAGTTTTTGCGTAAAGGAGTAACAAACAAACAATCAAACAGACATACAAACTTTCGCATTTATAATATTAATAGGATATAAAACTTCCTCTTGAATCACTCTATCTATTAAAAAAACCCATCAAAATCTGTTGCGTAATTTTAAAGATCTAAGCATACAGACACTCAGACGGAAGAAAGCGATTTTGTTTTATACTATGTAGTGATATGTTGTTTATGCATAGTGTTGTGGGCACAAAAAAGAAAAGTAGGGAAAACGGAGTGTTGTCAGCCCTTAAAAAAATCCGTTGGTTGATGCTACTGATGAATTTGGGTTCATTTTGGTTTTTTTTCTGCGATTCTTTTGAGTTTACTATTGTTACATTCGAAATGGCCTTAGATACAGTTGGTACTTTGGATAAACTTCTTCGCTCCCGATTAGGAGATCAGTTAAAGGTAGCGGAGAACATAGACGCTGGTGAATAATTCCATAGGTACTTTTGCTGCACCTCTACCTAGCCTTACCTCTCAAAATATGTTAACTCGAATTTCTTTCTACTATATACTACTCGAGTTACAGACTTGACGATATACATGTCTTCATAATTAATTAGCGTTGAATTTACGTTACAAATCACATTGATGACATAATTTGGAATTATCATTAGGAATGTGTGCTAGTGTTGGCATTAAAACTAGAAGATTTTATCACCGGATATCGAGTAAGAATTTACATTTCCACCCACACCGAGTCAGAGATTCCACAGGCGCTCGGTTCACACGGTATTCCCTGCCGCACTGCCAGCAGCTAGACCAGGTATTGATCCGAAACGATTAATGGATTTTCCAGAAATCCTCCCTCTTATTAGTCCAAGTAATACGTTACCCCAGGGCTATTTATCATCATGTAAAAAACTTTTTTGCAGATATGAGACTAATGACCAATTTCATATTTCATTTATAACGTCGTCCCATATATTTTTAATTTTTAATTAATTTTCTGCGATTAAATATCGACAGTAGCAATTAACAAAGTCGGATCTGCATTTTGTTATTTTCTTTTTATTGCATTAAATGTCTTAAAAATGCTCTCTCATATTATATTTTATTATTTCTCACATATTGAATTTCTATACTCGAACTTGAAAAAAGAAAGACGGTTGACTTGAGCTTTTTAAATCATTTTAAGACCTTTCATGCAATAAACAAAAAATCACAAAAATGCAGATTCGACTTTTTTTATTGTTACGGTCGATATAATCTTTAACTTCTGAACTAACCATCCTATATGTACCTAAATTTCAATCGTTGCACTTACGAGCACTGATCGAATGATCGAAAGAATTTGTTCTTAAATTAAGTGCTTACCTAGATTTTAGGCAAGTCATTGACCGGGCATTATTCCATCAAGATATTGCATATCGTATCGCACAATCATACATTTAGTAACCTACATTCGGCATAGGCATAGATTAAATTTGGAGCCGAGTTTGTAGCTTAGCAACGACTGTGCCTATTACGTAATGAAACTGGTTGGTGATGATATGTAACGCCCAAACCACCTCAGCTACCTGGTTACTCAATATGCTATAGAATAACTACGATAGGAGAAGGAGAAAGAGAATTATTTTATTGAAATTCGTACTCATCTTAAATACAGAAATGAATCAGGAAATCTCGTAGACAGAAATAAAAAAACATGAATCAAAAAAAGACTGAATCATTTCAACAAATTTGAAGTTTATGAGATTATAAAGACCAGAAAAGAGTTGACATATTCATAGCCCGACCTAGTGCACAGATGTCCCTCTGCATCTCATCTCATGTATCCTTTTCTTATAAGAAAGTTACCTACAAACAGCAGCCTCGTAAGTTCAATTGATTTCTAAAACGCTAGGTGTTAAGCTAGGTTATTAAGTGCTATCTGAATCATCTACATCTATTTACTAATAATTATTAAACACATTTGTATTCACTTGGTTTATAAAACAATGAGAATATAATTTATTTTATGCAGTTAATACAGAGTAGGTACTTATTGAAAGTTTTACATCAGCCGTGGAGTGAGAAATTAGCAAATCGCAGACCAAAATCCATCAAATCGTCAACTTTAAAAGTTGACGGTTTGATTATGTAGAATATATATAATTCAATATGGTTTACCTGTAAATATTGGTAGCGCCTTAGTTTATTGTACTGTGTTATTCTGGCAATATACCTATTATCAAATATTTTAATTACATTACCATAGAATTTAGGGAATCCTATTAACAATTGCATTAATTTGTTTTATAAAGTAAGACATAAGTATTTAGTTTTACACATAGATGTAGGTAGGTACCTATGTATTTTATTTTTTGTTTTAAGTAAATCAATTATTTTCAACAAAATCTTTATTTTCAATTTTCATGAATTATATTATTATTAGTATTTAATTTTCATATATCTACATAGATTTTAATTTTAAAAATTTTAATTTTAAAATCTATGTAAATCGACAAAAAATTATGTTTTAATATTTTAGAATTTAAATAAAATTATGCTATTATTACTCTAAGAAGAAGAAGGACATTTTAGATTCGAATCTCTACATTAAACTTTTGGATCAGAGTTAAGCTTAAGTCAGCTTATTTAATTTTAGATATCTATAAAAGATATTAGATAGCTATAAAAGAAATAGAAAATATATCAAAGTTGTGTAAATGAAAATTAAACATTAAAATAGAGCAACGTTACATTGTAATAATGAATAAACGTAATAAAATATCTCGAATACAGTGCCTTTATCGTAAATATGTCGCGGAAGTCGCGTTGCGTAAATTTAAGGAAGCTTGCGCCAGCTCGTAAGGTCTTGGAATCGATTCCTGGTTCGGACCCAGAAGCGTTACAATAGCAGGGCAAGTCGGCAAACTGCCACCGGCTCTGGTTAGAGAACAGGGCCCACAGGTAGATCATATAACATTCAATTTTTCATAGAATAACGGGGCAAATTAGCAGTTCAGCCTTTTTTTCGTCTTTTGATGACTACCGACGTGGAGAGACATCTGTATGGTATATCGGTAGGTACTAGGCGGATGCGTTGCAAACCTTTTCTCTCCTCCTCACAGTGGGGTTTTTTTCTTTATACTAGCAGACAAACAGGCCACATCCTAGGAATATGCGCCACTGTTCGGAACAAACAAGGGGCTAGAACCATTGTAGTTACGCCTTTTCTTTCTATTTGCGGCTGTTCCCGCGCTAACGCACGTACTCACTAGAACCTCGTTACTGTGTCACAATTGTTGCAGTTACAGCTCGCTCATGAGTACTCAGCTTTTCGATGCTCATGGGTGTGATGGTGACCTTGGAGACTGTGAAGCTTCTGAAACTTCTAGATTGAAAAATGCTGAAATAAACCGCGATTGATTCCGTTAAAGTAGTTTTTTTACAATGGTCATGGGGCATCAAGCATGTGCGGCAGGTGTGATTCAAAATGATCCTTCGCCAGCATTTTTATTGTCCCATAGGAATTTGAGAATTATATATTATAGTAGTATATATACATAGTATGTAAATCATACGGAGTGTCTACAAAGAAATGGCCGCTGCACTCCAGACTAGAGCACTATTAATACTTAATAGGTATATTAGATGCAATGCAAAACCACAAACTACCGAATTATCAACAATGCGTTTATTGATACAAGTGCATTGACCCCACAATAATATAAAATCGTTAGAGCTCTCATGCCGATACTTACGTATATTCAAAACGTATGTCAGGCGTAATATAAAATATGTACGTCAACAATTGACGAGAGGACCATGGTACGGGGGAATATAGATCTTAATACGTGATATTGGAGATGAAAATAGCGTGCAGGCGATATGCATACACGTGTTCATTTTGCTGAACCAAACACATTAATCAATCCACTGAACGTACGTCCTTGTGAGAGCAACGAACCCGGAATGGTGATAATACCAGAAGTTATTCAATGATTAGGTACTTATGTAAGCCCTTGATGGTCGATAGTGATGACCTTCAGTCAATAATGAAGAGTCAACGACATCGATTTAATTTGCGCACTAATCATTTATTAATATAGCCACATCATAATCGACGTTCTAATCGATTATACAATAATCGTTTGCCGCTAATGTTTTGATCGAGATAGAAAATAATGTTAACATTCACAAGTTGATTTTCTGGAAAATAAAATCAATTAAATGTGAATGTGTACTAATTTATTTTTAATAGATGATAGTTTAAAATAGATACCGTGAAATTTGAGTCTTTAGAAATGTGAGCTATTAGTTTCTACCTATAACCTTTTTGTATAATATGCACCCTTTAAATGGACCGATTCTCAGCCATCTCATTAACCGCATAGAGATTGTTATGAAATAAATATAAAATCTTTCAAATGTGTAAATTGAAATTATATATTAAAATAGAGCAACGTAACGAACGTTGAATCTTAAAAATGAATACAACGTCCTTTGTCGTTTATAAGTACCTACTCCGTGTGCTGTATCGGACGCGCTATTAGGTTAGATACCAACGCTTTTACCAACTCCATCTTCCAGAATTATATTTTCATGATACAAAGCTATCTTACCAAGGGACAGTGAAATGGGAGGATATTCCCATCTTGAACCCATGGTCCAATGCGCAAAAGTATCTCTTACGACAGTAGTATATAGACAGTATCATAGTTATACTATTTAGTTTGTTATGTTAATTATTTCGTTCATATTATAGTGATCAATAAAAACTTTCATTTATTTCTTCTTTCGTCTCCTTCATTTGTACCATATTATGTCTATGAGAGGGGAATACACAGAAGCTTCTATGTTTCCGTTACATTTTATCAAATGCGTATTTTCTTTTGCGTACTTTTTTTTAAATAGTGTGGATGGAAATATTGCGTTACTTTGAGATTATAATTCGAATGATAAATATTCAGCAACTCTATTAAGGTAAAGAGCGCGCTTGGGACTCTGGCTCTTATGAATATTGTATATTCACTGTTGTTGAAAATTATGTTGTTATGAGAACTTTAACCATGTTCAATTAATTATCCTGATGTTATAAGTATTTAATGCACTAAACGCGATGTAGAGACAGTGTGTAGTATCACTTATTTTCTTTTTAGAAGCCTAGCTCATAGCAAGGTTGTATAAGCATTTTTTGAAGAAGCTTATATATTATTACTTTCAAGGAAATCAAACAATGAAGCAAGACTACTTTCAAAACCTGTCATAAAATATAGGTATGGTAAGTAGGTAATATATTTTATTTATAACATCAGGCAAAAAGTTCTAAAAAGATTTTTCATTTGGCGCAGTCAGTTAATAAACTAATCATTGCACTCTTATGCTGGGTGTTTCTTCATTCGTTCCTCTAATAACTTAGGTAAAAAATAATGTCAATCGATTTTAGTCGTATTTAAAAAGAAAAACGAATTCCCTTATTGTCCGTCCGTCAGTCTGTCTAAAAATACTTTCTTTTCAGGAATTCGTAGGAAAATTAAGTTAAAATTCATGTCAAATTTCTTTTTTTTTATAAAGCTTTATAAAAACCTATTTTATTATTAGACATTCAATCGCAAACTAAGAAAAAGCTGAACTGGGATGCTTAAAGAATAGGTTTTTGATTATGCTTTGATGAGTTTAAGCAATATCGGCCTCTAGGAAAAAGGGATTTAGTAGTCTTAAAAGTTTTTGTAGATAAAATTTATGTACGACTGGGTAAATCGGGAGATTGATCTCATGATATTATCCTAATTATGTTATTAACGCGAAAGTTTGTATATAATATGTTTGATTTTCTTTCACGCAAAAACTACTGAACGATATTGAATGATATTCGCCACAGCTTTTTATCTAAAACACATTTTATTACCATGCGAAAAAGCCACGAGGCACAACTTGTGAACTCATAAATGTAGTTACATAAGACCTTGAATGAAATGCTCTGTGTGGGATTCAATTAAATACAGTCAACAACAAAGAAGCTCACATGAGATGGGGTTTAACAAACTGGATTATATAATGGTCGTGAATGAACAAACAGTGGACGATTCTGCGAGTGGCCTTGGGGTCTTTGTGAATTCAAAGGGCAAAAGGGAAGCATTGAACAATGTTCGATCAATCTGACCTCAGCAAGTTCAAGGTTTTGGGTGTTTTAAGCGCTAGTCCCATTAAAACGGCTGCTATTTTAATCTTCTATGGGTGGGAATAAACACATGTTCGTCTCCTCGCCGAATATTGTCAACGATGGTCTTTTTTAACAAGCAGATTAAGTTAAGTAACTGGGCAGGACATATTATAGTGCACAAGTTATTCTCTTAATCCACTCGTTTCTTTCTATCGATGTGACTTTTGGATTGGATATGGACAAAAATAAATATACAACTACTGTTTCTTTCTGACAGTGGTTTGTCTGTACCTTTACCGTATCTCTTTTTATGTTTGTTTTGTCTAGACACTTCATCTTTTATACTCGGTGCAAAATGTCCAGCAAATTCCGCCCATATGGTAACCCCAGATGGTAGTCAGAGACCGACCGAGTACCGTCGGCTTTTCTTGCATCTCTTGGGCTTAACAGTTAACACTAGCGACTTTCGGGCTTTACACAAGGTAGTGTACTAATTAGGCAATACAGATCCTACTTTTTGTACAAGTAGATCCTCTAGGCGATGGACAGTCAACTTGATATTTACGTACTTCCCTTCTCCCTGCAAACTAGACGAACTTTACGGACAGACCGCATGAAACACGAAATAGCTGTCACTTCACGCTAGTAGTCGCCCAGCTCAATTTGGCGAGAATACAACATGGCCTTGTAAACTTTGGTAACGATAGCAGCAGAATTTTCTTCAGCACGCGAATATGCAATTTGTTAAAGTAAGCAATGAAATGTGGCACAGATATGAATTACAATCTGGAATAATTTACTGTTTACCCAACTTCGTCAGGGAAGGGTCATGTTTTTCGACCGTATGTGGTCTTTAGATTCATCGTCACTCCAATCCACTCCAGGTGAATATAAAGACATCATACTACGAGATGAAAATATATTTTAGGAAAATATATTTAATATATTTTTTCAATTTATTATTATTAAGCGGTTCCAAGGCAGGCTGCAACCGAATTGGACCAGCATGACAGCGACTCGTGCGGTGTGTAAGTAGCCGGTGGCCGAAGTAAGAGGAAGAGGAGAAGGTACGCATTTGTATAGCCTCTATGCGGAACTCTATGTGCGTCGACAGACATGTAAATGCCTGTAACTTTTCGTGTGCCCCTTTATACTATAAAAAAATATCCCGTAAGTTGATATTCCCTTGAGATAGATTTTGCGCATGCGACACTAGCATATCTAATCAGGTGTAACTTACATTTCTCTTTCGTCTACTTCAATTCTTGTTATTATTTCGTTAAGCGTCACAAGCGAAGCCTAACGGAACATCAAAAGCGTCCGTATTGTTTGCTAATCAAATGTTAATTATCTGCTTATTAAAACAACTGTTATTTTAATTAGATATATAAATGCAACCTATTTTGATTCATAATGGTTTTTTATCATTGTTGCCTAAAAGAACTAGGAAAGTTCACCGTTTCGTGTTTATTGTTTGACAATGCCGTTACAACCTCCTTGTCGTCACATATGTATTATAAATGTATTTTATGACATAGAGGGAAAACGAACATCACGTCGGGGTGTCACGTTCGCGTTACGCAGATACGTTACGTCCTTTTCTGAAACCTCCTTCTTGGAAGAACTTGCAGAAAGTGTTTGACAGTTGTCGTCCGTAGAAAGTTTCTGGGACGATGATCAGTGATTGACACACTGTTTGGATTTAATAGTCTGTTGCATATTCATATCCCAGAGTGGAAGAAGGACAACCCTGACAGATCGGCGTGGACAGATGCTGTCAGATAGGTACATATATATTGTATGTCTGCAGTGTCTTGCGGTGATAAGCTTGTAGCTCTCACTAGCTAAGCCACGGTCGTACTGTCAAAGATCCCTCCCATGTCATCTGTACCATCTATGACGGCATAGAGCGGCAAGCGCAGGACAAGCGCCACTGGCTCGTGCACTACGCTTGATTAACGATTTCGTACAGATTGATAACAATTTGGATGTATTTTACATTCCACCAATTCAATTAATAAAAATTGTAAAACCTATGTTAGAAAATAAGTAGAAAATAATTAGTAGATAAGTAATGTTATATGTATAAACTTAACTTTATTTAGTTGTATTATGTAATTATTGTGAGTTAAACTGTAGCCTGTGGAGACGCATTAGGCAAATACTGTAATGTCCCCTCCGGCATGTACAATAAATAAATAAATAAATAAATGACGACAGGCCGAGTGTGACGGACGCAATCGAGGTAATCGGTTGAGAAGTCTTTGTATTGCCCTTTATGGCAATGGAGGGCAATTCAAAGAACAATGCCGGACGTACCACGGACAGCCAGTGCTTTTTTCAGCAAAATCTCTATGTGCTCAGCGTCAGCGGTACGGTGGAGTATGGCAGTACCTACCGTAACACTCCTCAATTGTCAACAGTCCACGGTCCACCAGAAATCCAGAAACTGCATCGAATGCAACACAGCTGTCACTTTAAGCCGGTTGAGCGAGAAGTACTTGTCTGGTCGTACCGGCCCTATTCTGATGCACTGCAGTGGCAAGATAGAGGGGAAACGACCAAGGGAACGTTCACCAACTCGCTGGTCTGACCAAATCAGAGAAGTAATAGGTCTCACTGTGACTGCAGCAATCAAACAGACCGGAGATAGAGCGGGATGGAAGGAAATAATTAACAACTTCCAGATTTCCAGAACGGGCACGACCTTCAGCAATGAAGA
>LUGF01045539.1:210720-221239 GCA_001625245.1 Calycopis cecrops
AAATACAAAAATACAGTTATGAAAATTTTAGAAAATGTACAGAATATTGTTAATGAAAATTTGGGCGGCAGAGAGCCATACAAAAGCAGATCCTCGGCTTCTGTTAGGATAAAAAAAATAACTAAACCCTAACACCGATTTTCAGGAACGCCTGAATTATTTTATTTTACTTTGGCGGCGGCAAATAATACTTTAATAAATTTTTTAGTTTTTGAGAATAGCTTCTCTCTGGCGTAAAGGTGTGTCGTTGTTGTTGTTAAGGATCACTCATCGTTAGGAGCTATATTCATGACATGGGTATTGACTGCCTTGTGGTCCAGTGGTAAGCATGTTCAACCACAGACGTGAGGGCCCGGGCTCGAATCAATAGTCGGACCAAAAATTATTTATGGAATTTTTCGATCTCTAATAACAGTTCAGAGGCAGGAAGTTCGTGGCGTCAGAGCCACGTGCCTCGGAGAGCACGTTAAGCCGTCGTCGGTCCTGCGCCTGATTTCTCTCCGGTCGTGTTGGACTGCCGTCCCTTTGGAATAAGGTAACAGAGAGTGTACTTGTGTCTGCGCGCACACTTGTGCACTATAATATATCTGGCTAGGACGACATTATTATTATATTATTCCTAACTATGAGTTTATGTATGTATCAGCGTAGCACCACCTCTAACTCGTGGCTTGCCAGATTTTAACGTATTATGAAAATGAAAAAAAAATAATGTTAGATTCCTCTCAACAACATGAATGAGAAGATAAGCAGTTGGGTTTTATGTCTTTGAATATCATGTTAGGTTATTTTATTTACTGATATTAATCGCTCGTTAATAACTCTACAAAAACATTCTTCATTCATAACATCATCATCTATGTATATGAAAATTAATGTGTTTCTGTATGTTCTTTATAGAATCGTAAACTGTGCATTTTAGCATATGATAGTATTTAGCAAAGTTGTTGTGCATGAGCCCACGAAGGTTTCTCAGTCATAATTTTTAAATTTCCCCCACTAAAGGTGTGAAATAGGGGGTGAAGTTTATTAATAACCGCGGCACAGCTGATCCTATATTATACACAGTTCATCCACTTGTTACTAGGCAGGCTTATTTGGAAATCCGAAATACACACAGTACGCGATATGAATAAGAACGGCCCGGCTAGGTCTGAATTACAATAGATCTAGGAACAGAGGTTGTGTAACTCTGTCCTTGCGACACCGGTGCGTAAGGTCACTATCGTCGTATTTTTCATTTTGCACGCTTTCATAATATTCATTTGATGTAATAACTCAGCGGTGTATTGCGAAATATTTTTTATTTCCCCTAAAACATAATATACAAATATTCTTAATACAAAGAAGGATTTTAATCATTCGCTGGGTGCTCTAGATGAAATCTTACTTAGCTAGACTTAGTTTTAGGTAATTGTTACGCGCTTGTTCGATATAAATCATTTAAAAGTGACGTTTAGGAACGCAAGCAAGCAGCAAATGTGAAAGAACTTTCAGGATTTTTTAAAAGTTATGTACAGGTAAGTTGACTCGACCAGTTTTCGACAGATGATGTCACTGTAATTCCAATGAATTTCATATAGTGCCGCGATAGTTAATGCTGAATTAACAGTTGGCGGCAACGCACGCAGTCCACTACTACTGGTTAAAATAGAGACTAAAATGGAGACTCGAAAAGTAATTGGCTTTTTGTCCACCATCAGATCTACAATGGTAAACATATTCTTCATAAACATCTCCCAAAAACAGAAACAGGTACAATTTTACATTAGCATTTAGCAAATTACATATTTAGTTGGTCTTAATTTACTCCAATGACGTAGTGCACTATTTATTTCCTTAGTTAAACTTACGTAAAAGGTGACCAGTGATTTTAAAGTACCACTCCTCCTAAAAAATATGCAGAATTTCATAATCAACGGAAGGTCACCCCATAATAATATTTGGTAAATAATAATAAAAAAGGAATTAGAAAGAATTATGAAAAATATAAAACTGTCTTCCTTTACCTGCCGTGTGGTGTCCTACTGAACCTCGTTTCGAAGGCGACCGGAGCAACAATAAACGCAATAGTATAGAATATCATAAACGGCCAAGTGCGAGTAGGACTCGCTCACGGAGGGTACCATTATCACCATAAAGAAAAAACTGCTTAAAAACACGTTTATTTTTAGTATGTGTTGTTATAGCGGCAACGGAAACACATAATTTGTGAAAATTTCAGCTTTCTAGCTATCACTGTTTAAGACATACAGCCTGGTGACAGACGGACAGACGGACAGACACACAAACGGACAGCGAAATCATAGTAACAGGGTTCCGTTGTTACCTTTTAGGTACGGAACCCTACTAACTTTATTTAGCTAATTATTACACAGATATACATATAGGTACGCGTCAACATCACTGAATATACTGTTGCATGTGATGATTATGATTAATAATTCTAAATAAAATTGGCTGCCATCAACGGAGAACTGTGGCTTAGAAATTATTATTTTTGCAACAATGTGCTGTTCAAATCTCAAGGTTAGGTTATTTGTTACATTGCGAAATATTTTTTATGGTGTTTTGCTTGTTAACATTTTGTCCGCGATACAATATTCGGATTTGTTCTCAGTTTTTGTATTTTCCCTTTAAACTTTAGACGTGGTGATGAAAAAACTTAAAATTTTTCCTCTTTCAACACTCGCCAGTGCGTTTCTAGTTGAAAAATGTGACGAATTTCAATATTCACATTACTACAGATATGCTAATCGACTGTCCTCTGCAATGCCAATAGTGTGTACTTGGCCGTAACACTATTGCTTATGTATACAACTCACATTTGGGTCAAAGACATTCGTGATTCAGATGCCACCTAGAGGACAGGCAGGCGTCTAGCCGAGAGCTCCCCGAGTGCCTAGATTACAAAATTAGTTATGGCAGTCTGGCGAGGATACTTCGATTCGCAATCTGTTATTAATGGATCATCCGCTCTTCGTTGATTGCTGCGCCGTATATGGGAGTGGCGTGATAACGCCTTATGAATAGAGGAACGCCGGCTGCACGTACGAAATAGTGTCACGTTTGGCATGCAAGCGGGAGCGTTGAACAAGTGATGGGATAGGCACCAATTGTCTAAGCGTTTGGCTTGTGGCGCACCTGTCTTTCGTCCAACGGACAATACATGTGATGATCAGGTGAACTGTTTTCTTATGATATTATCACGTAAAGTCCGTAAACCGACTTTACAGACCACCATTTTTTTTTTATTGATTTCTATTCGACAAATAAAGAGTGACGTAGTCGAAACGACTAAAAAGACGAAAGAGTTCTAAAATGGCCGAAAGGTTTGAAAACTTTCGTCCATTTTAGAACCTGGAAAAGGGTGAGATTAAAAATATTACAATAAATGATGGGAGATTAATAACTTTCTAGTTTGAATTTTCTTATTCAATGTCAGCAACCTGTCAGATACTTTTATCCTATATGCAAGTAGGTCATGACCCCGTCATCACATATGCACGGTGCATGCATATTGCACACGTGCTACGCCACGTGAAACAAATGCATTAACTTGCAAATTGCCAATTGTTTGTCTTACGTTTATAATTTTATATCGACGAAGAACTTCACTTGTTCAGATTATTAAAAATTATATCTTATAAAGTGAAATATTTTCTCATGGTGCAGTGGAATAATGAGCAAATGTTTTCATACCACTGATCGCTGAGTATTTAACCTAATGGATACGCCACGAAAGCGTATGCGTATAACACAAAAGTAAGATAAATTCCGTGAGGGGCGCGGTAGCCACCCGCCATACACTTATGCAATTCAGCTACATTAATATACATACACAAAAATAAAGTCTCACACTAGCTTATAAACCTTTCATTGTGTCGCTGAAATGGACCATTGGTCCATTTACCAAACGCCCGTAGGCGGCCTCTCCGTTTGGTTAAGTAGAAAAAAGTTCTAGTCAAAGTTGCCCTCTTATACTATAAAAATACCTTAGATTTTTTACAGCAAAAGAAATATCCACCTCAACATATGTTATATGTACCTATATGAGGGGATATTCTTAACACAAGTTCCGATGACTCAAAGTCGGAAATGGTTAAAAATAAAAAACTTCAGTATTTATTACGAAAAAATACTTTTTTAGAAACCTACTTTCAAGTTTTAAACTTTAATTTGTTATTTTTTTATTGCAGATGCTCTGCAGGCTTTCAGGCGAAATAAAGCACGACACGTACTTCGTACGTGATCGCAATACGTTGCCAATATTGAAAATGGGTTAATACATAAAATCTTATTAGCATTGGCAAAAGCTCTGACATTGAGTTTAAAAAATCTAGAAAATCGTGTTTGAGAAAACACGAGCTTTACGAATAACATAACAACCAAGTTTATATAAAATTGTGAAAAGTAAGGACAAAAATATTTAGTAAAAAACCGGTAAAGTGCGAGTCGGACTTGCAGACGAAGGGTTCCGTACCATCATTATCATCATAGGCCGTTACCTAGCAACCACCTCGTGCTCACAACCAGCGCGGCACTCGCACCGGGTTTAACGCTCGGATTATATCTTCATTTTATGATTTTTTTTATGTATTATAAGCTTATTTCTACCTGTATATATTCAAGTTTCTACCTGTATATTAAGATCGGCAAAAATTGCTTAAAAGGAACTTGGTTTTCCATAGCGTTTGATACGATTGACGCTAGATTCAAGTACTCTCGACCGCGGCTTCATAGTGACAGCACCGAGTATTCCGTCGAACGTTGTTTTTTAAATGGGTAGGTATTTTATTTGTTATAAAAGCTGCTATGATTTTGTTTTTTTTTTAACTTTACATAGTTTGTAAATATTATTAAAAACGTTATTTTTAACGTAATTAACAATTGTCAACTAATTTTCAATAAAATTTGTATGCCCACGGTTTCACCCGCGTAAATTTCGATCGTCTGTTTGTTTGTTACTCCTTCCCTCAATTCTTTCGCATATATAATATTAGTAGAATTTTGCTTTTAGCCGAGTACATTTTATAAGTTGGTAGTTTTATAAGTTTTACTTCCTACTCAGCGTGACATGCGCTTTGACATGAAAAAATTACTCCCATTTTACATAAACGCAACTCCATAAAAAATTAAGGTTTTTTTGTACCACTTCTTTACCGTCATTAATCTGCCACACCATACCAAATAACAGCTTTCTAGTACTTATAGTCGCTGAGTAACTGCGGACAGCGGTTCAATATGAAACTATAAGTGTTCCTCGTTTATGTTTACGTTACGGAACCCTAATGTTTTTTTAGGGTTCCTAAAAACAGCTGCGAATATTCTTTAAAAAGTTTATATTTCATTTTTAATTTCCATAAGTACCTATTTAAAGTAAGTTAATATTATATTATTATTAATAACAAATATTATCAAATTCGTATGTATGTATGATATCATCATTTTTTTTAAGTTATGTCAATAATAAATATTTGTGAGTCTGTTGTGTAAAACGACCGGTTTTTTTTGTTTGTGTCCGAGTAATATCATACGCAGATAATGTAATAAAAATATTGACCATGCAGAAAAAAAAATATTTGTTTTTCTTTTTTAATTCATACCTATTATGTATTATTTATATTAGGAACCCCTATTATATCCTGCTTTATTTTCTACGGTTTGAACTATAGAGAAGAATATACATTACAGACTGTACCCCACTGTTTCCCATAAGTGTGGACAGGAGAATCCTTCATTTTTTCGGAATAACCAAAATTAAATTAAACCAAAAAAATATCAAATTTCGACTATGGTTTACGAAATGAGAGGCACACAAAAAATGTAAGCGAAGAAAGCACAGTAAACCAAGTGCTCAGCGTTATGCTTCACAAGATTTTACTCCTCATATTTTTCATACTACATGCCTTTAATAATTTCATAAGGAAAACAATTATTGTATATAAAACAAACATAATTAACTTTCACATATCGCGAATGTGTGCTAGTTATTTTTAAATGCAGTATCGTGCGCAGTAGTGACGTCACCAGGATAATAGTTCGCCTTGACCTTAGACTAATGTCAGTGTGGCGCCGGGCGGCGTCTGCGCGTGCCGAGATAATTATGTAACTCCACGCTAATAACCTCACAGGAAATCATTTTCAGCACTACTGTTCTAAATTCAAATGAATGAATCCATAGAGTACAGTTATTTTTTTTTCGAACCCAAACTATGTAAGCGAAGAGAAGCGCAATGCAGCTTCATTTGATTGCTAGTCGGGCGACGATTTCCACTGATCTATGGTTGTTGTTCGTATGTTTTTATTATTTTTTATCGCTATCCATTTCAAACGAAGGTCAGAAATATATTTTATTTTTGCCAGATATACTTTATGATGATTATTCCTAATCGATTTAACGTGCGGTATTAAAAAACATAAAAATTGAGTTATTCAACATAACAATTATTTATCGCGCTAATGATACTTTAAACGTTCTTTTTTGCACCTTCACGTCAAAATCAAGTTCGTTCGAGGAATCATCACTTGCAGTTTTTTGACAAATCATAACAAGATAAAGATCCCTTAAAAGTTTCCTATTTTTACTTATTATTACTAGTCATTCTTATTTAATTTTAAGATTTTTTTTTAATAAACAAAGGTCAAACAGTTTCTATTCAAAGTTACTGGTTTACGCGTTTGCTATAAATAGAAAAGCCGCAACGTTTACAATTTATTATGTACAGATCGAATGGCGTGTACATATGTATATGTAGAAGTAATAATATAAGGTCGTTAGATGTGGCGGCGACCTCGTCTTGTAGGAAGCCTAGGCTAGTATATCAAGTTTCATTGACTTTGATGTGCAGTAATTTATACATTTATACTCTGGCATTGGCAATGTGTTGTTTTATTGATAGAGATTTTCAAAGTTATATAATATGTTTTTTAGAGTTGCGCCAAAACGGCGTTGTCCACAGTATTGGAATGTCACGTGAAGAACCTCTCCTCCTAAATTTTTTTTGGTGTGCGTCCTTTATAGGTATTGCGTCCATTACAGGCGTTTTTTACTGGGTACAAACAAAATTTTCTTCCTTTCACCCTAAAATAAATTTAGAAGGAAAATTTATTTTAGGATGAAAGGAAGAAAATGACGTGAAAAACACGTGACATGACATAAAATACATATATGACTTCTATAACTTTACATATTATATAACTATACGTACCTACTTTATTAGGTACGTATAGTTAAATATATATTAAATATATAATTAAATATCCTTAAATCTAAGATTTTTTAAATCTTTGAGCGGTCCTAGGATATAAATTAACTTAAATTGGTACTACAAACTGAACGGATTTTTAGTAAATATTTCCTTACTCATTCTTTTTCAAAATTATAATCGAAATTCAATAACCTTTTTTTCTAATTTTCAAAAACATGACTGATGACATGAATTTGGTTTTATTAGAAGCATACATTTAAAATCTACTATAATTTATCTCTAAATGGTTTCAACTTGAAAATTTCAGTTACCTTTTTTAGTAAGTTTTAAAATAACAGAGCACATCTAAAAAGTTAAATTTATTAAAAGTCAGAAATATAAAAGAAGTGCTGTTTCAGTTACTTCAGTTACAGGAGTACCTACTTTCAAAAGTCTCGAATGCAAACCATCGGAGCGTAAAAAATCTAATTACCCCGCAAATATTCTAAAAACAATATGCGACCTCGCGATGAAGTAATTTACACAAATAAATAACAGTCAAAAAATTTATTTTGGCAACCGTAAGGATGGCAAACGTGTTAACCTTGGTAGTCTGCAAGCGCATTATTCGGTAGCCGGGGTTGCGCAACGCCGGGTCAAGGGTGAAAAGGGGCCGCCCTCAATTTTGCCAATAAAATTTCCTACGCGCGCCCAATGCAAAGCACTCGTAGTGTTAAGTATTACGTTGGCAAGCGTGGCGCTTTTTAATTATTTAAAAAAAGAACTATTATATTTTTTTTATTGAGCGAGTTGTAAGACTCGGCAGGAAGTCCCCCCAATGTTGCCACCTTGCGGTGGTTGGGGTACTTACGTGCCTCTGTGCACCAAAGCTGTGCCCGACAGGGCTACCCATAGCGGACAGGCTTGGGGGGAGAGGCCAGACTAAAAGAAGCTCAGCTGAGGAGTCCTTCACATGTCCCTATGAATCAGCAGACGGTGGCGTGGATTTGGACGACTGGCACGGCATGCTCCTTGTGAGTATTGGGCCCAGGGATCAGGATGGGAACCTGACTACATTGCACGGTTCCACGTCGTAGTAGGGACTGTTCAGAGGCAGCCGGATAGTCGCCCAGGAGAAATCTGGTGTTTTGCCTGCCGGGGCCAGCCTGACGCTGGAGGGATTCTGTTGCGGGCAGATCCAGAAGACTCCAATTATAGCAGCTGAAGGCACCCCCAGGGGTTTAGTCGGTATTTCACTAAGTGTCGAGTCCGATATAGGTCTAGGGGGCTACCCGGGCTCCTAGGTATCATACGTCAATGTATTCCCCTGGGTCAAGAAAAAAAAAATGGAAAGACCGTGCTGTGATAGAGCCGCGATGGATGCAAGTGGAAGGAGATAGATTGTTCATTGATGGAGGCCTATGTCCAGCATTGGACCGAAAAAGGCTCATTCTACTAATATTATAAATGCGAAAGTTTGTATGTTTGTTTGTTACTCCTTCACGCAAAAACTGCTGAATCAATTTTCATGAACACACACATAGAGAGTAAATTGGATTAGCACATAGGATAGTTAGTATCCCGAAAAAATGTCTCTATGGGATGTTATGGGATGATTTTCCGCGGGATCTAAATTTGCGCGGGTGAAACCGCGTGATGCGGCTAGTGATAATATGATTATGTGCACTGTGAGAGTATTCGGGGGACCAATATAAAAACTATGTAAGTGCATATCTATAGGCGTGGGTAGTAGTACCTTACCGCTCCTAGAGCACAATTGCCCACTAATACTATAAAAGAAACAATTCTCCAACAGATTCTTTATGAGGCGACAGATAATAAATATTCAAAGACACCTGCGGTAATGGCAACACCAACGAACATGTTCCACACCATGGTATTCGTATTATGACAATTGGTTCGTGATTTTATTGATATATGAGCACGGGTGCTAAGAATGTGCCGGGGGCCTCAAACCGCTTTTTGTGGCTCACACACTGACCTTGACTGATCACAAAACGAGTTACGGCAAAAGTAAAAGCATTTAATAACCAGTGAGTAATGCGTGAGTCACGTTAACTGTATCCCGTGGGAAGAGGAGCGAGTCAGGCCACATCGGCCTTTGAATGTCTAAATGTTAGTCCTAATCTCAACGTAGAGTATCTCTATCTCTGTCTAATATATAAAATTCCCGTGTCACAATGTTAGTTACCATATTCCCTCGAAACGGCTACACCGATGCTCATGAAACTTTGTGTGCATATCGTGTAGGTCTGACAATCAGCCAACACCTATTTTTCATCGTGCGCGTTCGTTCGTTCCGCGTCGCGCAGCTAGTGATGTTATAAAAAAGTAAAGTTTGTAACGGGTAATCTTCGGAAACATTGATGCTGTCATGGAAGTTCCTTCACTACCAGAAAGGTACACTATTCAGGAGTGACATGTAACATAGGCTTTTTATTACTAGCTTATTACTAGCGATTTTACCCTCCTAAAATTTATTCTACGGGAACTAATTAACGCCCCACGAATCGCCCACGGATCGGCTAGTCGTATGGTAAAGAGGCAAAGTTTACAACTTTGTTTGTATGTAATCTTTGGAAATACTGGTCTAATCTTGAAATTCTTTCACTAGCAGAAAGCTTCAAAAGTTACGAAGGCTATATTTTATTACACATCTATGGGTTCCTCAAATATCTATGGGTTCCTCGGTTATTACATAAAATATATTCTGTCTACCGTATGTATTTTTTTGAGAATTAAAGCTCCAAAGAGCACGGCGTCGATCGGCGAAATGTCTACGACTTGTCTACAGAATATAATACTTCGATCGTAAATTTATTTAATAATATCGTTATAGTATAACTGGTTGGGGCTACGCGAGTGGATGCCGTCTAGTGCATTAATTATCCACGAAAAATGCAACAAAGAACAAGATAGGCCGGTTTCTCACAAAAAAATGTTGGAAATTCAACTATTGAATTTAAATTATTTAGGGACACGTTAAGGCTAAGACCAAGTTGTGAGAAGCAAAACCTAAAGACATTATTTGATTTTTACCGCGAAAATATTCGTACCTATGTCGTAGAAGTGAGATTATTAAAAATTCACAAAGAAAAGGACATGATATCTCAAAATTGATACACAATTTACGTACATTCATACTTTTAGTAATACAGAAGTCACACAAGAGATCATTGATCAGGTAGACGAAACCCGTCGAAAACAGGTGACGTCAGCCTTATGATTGCTATAATTCCAGTAGTTTTTGTTGAATATATTTACTCTAACACTCGTATTAGTATACAATATTTGTGTCAAACATTTAC
>LUGF01045539.1:228065-241219 GCA_001625245.1 Calycopis cecrops
TAGAATATGTCTGTGCCCACAGACGCTTTTCGGTAAAATATAAGTTATCTGCGTAGTGTGTGGTGCTCCTTGAGTTTAGTATAGAGAGCGATTTTGACAGATATGTGCTCTGATACAAGATATCTTGCCGCATCTGCATAGTGTGTGACAGCCTTTACTCAATAAAAGTCTACATAAATGTGCACATATAAGATTTACCGCAAACCACCCGATTACTGTTCGTAATAATATATTGCTGCAATTTTTATACTCCGCCATCTTGTGTACAACTGAGAAATAAGATATTTCACATTTACTTTAATTCGCGATATATCATTTCGGCCGTTAGATGTCGCGCCTGTGCATTAAATAAATACTTATATAGTAGTGATGTAACGAGTCCCATTTGCATGTTTTTTTATCATTCTTATTCGCAATCGCAAAAATTGATGCGATTTGCGAATATTAATAGCCGAATAAGACAAAAGAGACGAGTTCCTAAGCGTAGAAAACAATTTATTCCAACTCAATAATACGTCTCTTTACTCTTTGTCAATACTATGTTTGATATTATATTTGATATCCAACTTAATTGAACCGTTTTTAGACATAACTTTTAGCCACAAAAGAAAATTATATAAATACTAGCCGCGGTTTCACGTTAGTTTCGATCTCGTGGAAATATCGAGATGAAAAATAGATGTTGGCTGATTCTCAGACCTACTTAATATGCACACAAAATTTACTAGAATCGGTCAAGCCGTTTTGGAGGAGTATGGTAAGTAACATTGTGACACGAAAATTTTATATAAGTATACAAATATAAGAGTTCTTATTATATTTGGGCATCATATTAAGAAAAACTTTTGACCCTACTAATTGTCTATCTCTCGACCGTTTGGATACACGAAAACTGGGGATGAATATTAATATTATTAACGTAGAATTTAGAATATATAATACATTCTAAATTCTACGTTACATCACTAATACAAAATATATTACATATATGATCATCTGTAGCCATCGACGTCTTTCAATAAATAAAGATTTACTTCCAAAGTTAGTTATTTTCTTTAACTTTAAGGATGTTACGATCAATAACATCCTTAAAGTCTAAAATCCTAATATTGTAAGTGGTAGTGCCACACTGCATGCTTGCATGCAGCCGAACTGGGCCGGCACGACCGGGGAGGTACCTCTCGCTTACACGAGACCGGCTTGAAGTGACAGCTGTGCTGTCGCGTTTCGTGCGGTGTGTAAGTAGCCGGTAGCCCATGGAAGTGGGAGGAGAAAGGGGGGTAGCGCATATGTATATTCTCTATGCAGATGTCTATGGGCGTCGGTGGTCATGAAAATGGCTACAACTGCTCGTTTGCCCCCCTATACCATAAAAAACAAAAAAAAAAATTGGAGTCTTTCGAAGCCTTCAGATGAAATGCTTATCACTAGACCACAGTAGCTCTGCAGCAGAATAAGGCGATAACAAAAGCTTGTTAAATGACTTAGAGCGTTCCGACTTCGTTAACGCATTCTAGTCGATTTTTGATGTTATCAACTTTATGAAGATAGTTATTTCTATAGTTCAAGATTCAAATAAAAAATAGCTATTATATTAACTAATAATTAAAAAACAAGTATTTATGTTAATTAATCATTCTAAATTATATTATGAGGAATGCGATACATGTAAGTACATATTCTACGATCGACAAATTATTTTGACTCGACTTTGATTTTCTTAAAGTTAAAATTTCTTTATAGGCAGATTGGGTAAGGACCAATAACATACTGAACGTAGCTGAGAAATGTGCTATGCGCCTCGTAGCGGTCACGAATTAACGTAGCCACACTTTTCTTTACTACTTAAAGCATTTTAAGGTAGTTTTAAGTTTTCACTTCTATTGGCAGTCCCTGTTTCTGTCTGTTTTGTAATTTGCCGAAGCTCGGTACATCTTTAAAGTGCATCTTCCTCAAAAGTTTTCAGTATTCAGTATTTCTAAACTTTTTCATCGTCTTAACCCTTCAAAAAACTTTCCCGTATGTATAGTTAGAAAATACATAGACTGATAACAGTAATCCAACATTAGATTCAATAGCCAAAAAACTACTATTTAAAGTACCTATACTTGAATGTATGTGTCACTCGCATTACGACGTCGATTCTAACGACACCACATAAGGTAATATGCGTCAAACCTTTCAGGATGTTGTGAACATAGGAATCTACATGCAAACTTACGCTCTAAAACATCTCATCACACTCATTCTTATGTAGTCGGGTAATAAGTATTACCAATGGTTGTTTTTTTAATCTTCTGAGAGATAATTAGCTCTTCTACATTTTTAAGTAACATTCATTACTCCAAATCAACTGGTTCGAATCCGAGTTACAGGAGTCACGTCAAGTGGTTTGTGAGTTTCCGGTGTCCCCGGCTTGATAGAGTAGGAAAAGGAGGACAACACATCTGCATAACAATCATGTGGATGACTATGTTATCGATGATCGCTAAAATGCTCTAACATAGCTCTAGCTTTAGGTTTGCCCACTTATACTATAAAAACACTTAAAGATGAACTGTTACTTAGCGGTGGTTTTCAACTGCTCGTTTGCCCCCTGATACAATAAAAATACTCTCAAAGGTTACTTAACACACTCGCCGATGGAGGTCAACTGTCCCACCCAAGTGTGTCGGGGGTTAAAACCGATTGTGATTACTTATTATTTATATCGTAAATATTTACGCGCTCGCTCGTAGTTACATCATGTCAACATCACACCACGAAACGGGAGATAACGCTCTTCATTCAGATCTCAGTCGCGACCTTGAGAGTACAGATAACCAAAAAAAATGTGTGTGTTTTATACCACACGACTAAAGTAAAACTACATAAACAAAACATAACTGGCTACGAGCGGGGGAAGGAAAATGTGAACTGTACATATTGCATGCTGTTTTTTTTTGCTTCTACAGTAATATAAGAAACGTAACTCAACTCTCCTCTCAATTTCCGTTCGCCTCTCCCAATCACACTTTTCGTAACGCTCTCGTCACGCATTCAGCAGTTGACTCCCAAGTCAAGCGCACGTAAAGAAGTTTAACTTCAAAATAATTCATACAGACCGTAACGTATTAAGATGCATACTTCATCTAAGTTAAGAACTTTGCCAATCACTTAATTTTAAACACTCCGCCAGTTGGCAGAAAATTGTTGAGATTCATTCGCTTTGAGTGATAAGATTCACGATTAATTATCCTTATAATTTTCTTATCAACATTTCATAATATTTTTTTTATATTTCCAATCATAACAAAATATTGGAAAAAATCGAAACTGTCAAAGATCAATATCATTTATTCTGCTAATACGAAGACTTTTTATTTCTATGAAATACCTATGTTTCTCTCATTATCTTCTTTACTGACTATTTTTGAAGAGTCTATCTCATTTGCATAATCATCTTTTTCAATAATCAAAATCTTTGCAAATATTTTTTTCATAATTAATATTTCATCGAATTCAATGTAATAACGTGATGAAGAAGTAATCATTTGTCTGTGAATTCGATAAAATCACGTAGTTTTGTAATTTATTCTGTGTAAATTTGTTTAATATCTCACGTTTATTTGATTTAAAGCAAAATGATAACAAAGATAACTAGGCGATTTTGATTGAGAGTTCGATAGCCCAATACTCCGGTATTAGTCGGGTTAAGAATTATGGAGGAAAATTATGAACGGAAAATATATAAAATACTAAATGAAAAATGTTGGTAGCCTTCTAGTAAGAATATCGGAATTTACCTAGGTTAAATGAAACTTCTGTCAGTTGTCTAATCTAGTAAACAACAGCCTAAAGTTATCGCACAAGTCATCTGCGTTTTGTTTGAAGTTTAAAGCTGCTTTACTAATTTTAGTTTCAATTTTACTATTGACTGCCGCCAGACATTGTATATTTTTACACGTAATTTATGACAATGTCAGATAAGTTCTTGTAGGTGGCTTATCGACTAATGAATATCCCAATGACTTAATCGTAAGCGGTATTATACTCGTAAATACGAGTGTTTCGGTGCACAAAAGAAATGATGTAATCGAGACGATTCGAGGAAAATTTTGAAGATCAAAGAACTATACCTAAAACGAACTTGCCAAATTCTATACTCAAATACAGCATGTGTTTTTTAGAACTATGTAGAATGAAAATTACAATTACAAAAGAGAACTTAAGTTATTTGGGAATTAATGAAATTAAGCTACATAAAAGTACCTACAAGTTTTTATTTATTGATTTTAGATAAGTCATAAATATCGTTGTAGTTTTAGCATTTAGCCAAATTTATTTGAAGCCAAATAGTGCAATTACTTATTTCATGAAGTTTACCAAGAGCTTTTGTGCTTAAAGCTTAGTTTGGATTTTATAGATGGTAAGTAACACACTGGAGACCGGCGCGTAAACTCATTATTCCTACAAAAACGAAAATATATGCCACTCATTTTCACAATTAAAATCAATGATATCATTTAATAATGCTAATAAAATAAATGAATTATTCTCAGTTGTACCATTGTCAGTTCCTTTGGAGGAACTACTGAGATAAAAAATGCTCAGTAGTTCCTTTAGTCCCTCTGAAGGAACAACTGGGACACAATATTTTATAAAAAGGCTCAGTAGGTAGTTCCTTCGGAGGAACTGAAGGAACTAGTGTGATCATGCAGTTCCTTTATCGAGTATTAAAGAGCACTTATTGTGTTGTTTATGCACACAAATATTATGAGACTATCGTCTTCTTCGTGTGACATTCAATGTCATTGTAATTTGCAACTATTTAATATAAAGATATGGCGACTGTAGACAATGTAAATAGTTTTACAATTTTTCAAAGAGGTCGAGGATATGTACTTTTATACGCGGGGCGTCAATTTTATAGGCACCAAACGTACCAAAATTGCACACATTGGCGTTGTGCAGGGTTCAAACTAGAAAAGAAGCGCAGAGGTAAGGAAAGGTAAGTCTAAGTACTAAATATTCAAATAAATTCATAATATCTTAATAGTGTAACTTAAAAATATGAGTCATGGCCTAAGAAAAACTTGGAGTATTTTTTATTACTACTGTATTATATAGAATATGTATAGATGATACTTAATTAAATGTTTATACTACCTACTATACTTCTAATTTATCTTGTATGCCTATATTCTATTTATTTTATTTATACTAATAATAGTAGAAAAGCCTATAAAAAATGTATATATGTGAATATATTTAAAACTATGGGTCCATGTAGATACGTATATTTGCCGCAGCGGTCGCAGAGGCTACAATGCGACGTCCTAAATATAAGAATTATATTTTTAAAGTACTATTCAAAGCCTCGTGCGGACAAAATTCCGAATAAACCTTATTCATATTCGCATATTATTGTCATGGACTCGGTTTTTTCTTTTTTGTTCGAATGATTAAACGCGCAGACGTCCTTTAGGCGAGAGAATATGACCGCCGGGGTCAAAGATGGCGCCGTGCGAGATTTGAGGACGAAGCGAAGGTCACCGTCATTTGAGAACTAGAGGGTACCTGATAAACGGAACGTACCTACCAGTGAAACTAACGAATCGCGTGATAGTATAGACAACTGAAGGGTAGTTATGAAACGGAACCTGTGAAACCTAAGAAATGGAAACGTGTTATAATAATAATATCTGTGGACTTAACACACCACGTTAGCCTAGCCCAGTGTTAAGTACCGTAAGGACTTGCGTTACGGGTAGGTACTAGAGAACGGAAATATATTTAACTAGCCGACGCCCGCAACTTCGTTTACGAAAATCCGTTTTTCACCGCAGTCGGTTAAAAAATAGCATATAGCCTTCCTCGCTAAATAGACTAACTGATACTGAAGTAATTTTTCAAATCGGACCAGTAAATTCAGAGATTAGCGCGTTCAAACAAACAAACTCTTCAGCTTTATATTATTATAAATTTAAGGAATTTTACATAATATTTAAGATTTTATTATAGAAATATATATGTTTTTATAAATTTAGGAATTTTATATATTTAAGATTTTATTATACAAATATAGCGTATAATAGCATAGATAAACATCCATGACCAAGGCGGGATTCGAAGCAACATTCTCCGCTCATCCGAGCCCTGCGCCACTGCGCCAGCCTGGTCATGTGATACCTATTTTTGGGGAAAATGCATTTACTTTTGTTTTGATAGTAAGGGGGCAAACGAGCAGTCGGATACCGTTCATACCATATTATATCACACCATTCGATGCCGATCGAACCGCTTAAACCGCTTAAGACGCTTTAGATGCTGCCGTCCAGGCCGCAGCCTTATAGTAGTGATGCGACTCGAGTCATCTTTATACTCGAGTCACTCGAGTCAGATTGTCAAACTCGTACTCGAGTGAAAAAAAATCCTACTCGACTATTTTCACTCGAGTGACTTTTTTACTCGAGTGTAACTCGAGTGAGGGAACAATCTTACTCGAGTGACTCGAGTCGCAAATTCCTACAGTCGTCACAAAGTCGCAATATTATAGTTAACATGCAGATACTACCTTATAGTATCTGCATGTTAACTATAATATTAGTAGGATTCGAATGAATGTGGAGTATACAAGACAAGTTAATATTTGTACGAATGTAATGAATAACATTAGTTCATTAAGTATCTACTTATGTGTACTACCACACTACACACAGACCTCTGTGGTCTAAGTAGTATTATTAGGGTTAGGTTGCGCCTTCCTTGCACGATTGCATAGCCTGACCCTAAAAGAATGATTGTATTTTTGTTTTTAACTGTTAATAAATAAAACAAAAATAAAAAAAAATTAAAAGTGGTATATCGTCATATGTGTGACTCAGTACTCTCTGCCCGCCCCAATACCCTAACTGGCATGAAGATCTGTTGTTGTTGTGGTCACAAGCGTCACCGTGAACAATCTGCTGCTGGGTTTGTACGTAAATAAAACGGTCGCGTACTCGCGGTATCGAAATATCGCGAGTGTTTATGTTCCTTATCAGCTCCTTATCGGCTGTGACGCACACAACTTTATTACTTTCTATCGAAATGCATATCTCGGGTACTTTTAATAGATTCTTTAAGTAGCTCTTAATAGATCTTTTATGTAGCATGAAACGCGACAGCGCGGTTGTTGAGCGGTGTGTAAGTAGCCGGTGGCTCATTGAGAGAGAAGGAGGAAGGAATGCAACGCATCTGTATGACTTCTATGTGGATATCTATGAGTGTCAGTGGTCATAAAAAGTGGCTCCGATTGCTCGTTTGCTCTCTTAAGCTATAAAAAAGTATCATAATGTCCGGTCATTAATGCCATTAAAATAAAATAAAGATTAGGTACATGTTAATTCAGATCACGGTATTTACATATTAGTGTCCAAAGAAATGTTGTGTGTTTGCGTCTGTCTTATTTCTTCTCCAATAACCACGGGAGTCCCTCTGGAGTCGAAGAGTTGAAGACCGAGCTCGGCGTGTGCACTTAAGGCGCCCTCGGTATCTACCGACGCTTATACTACCCACATTGATATTGTGCAATATTCACACTCATTGTACTCCTTCCTCCTGTTCTTCGGGCTTCCAGAAACACAAAGCGCAACACAGCTGTCGCCTTAAGGAGGTGTGTTCCTTACTCGGCCGTGCCGGCCCAAACAGACACTGCAGCATGGCACTACCTCACTCTGAGCTGATAAGCATGAGGCATACCTAGTCATGAAATTGTATAAGTGAGGTGTATAGTGTAGTGGGTTATTTTACGCTAGTCGAATCTCGCCTAGCAAATCTGGGCAACTGCTATCTCAGTCTAGACAAATAACAGCAATTATAGTTCAAGTACATTGCAGTAAAATTACTTATTTCAACGATCTAGATCGTTCACTCCGGCACCGGCTACTCACACGCCAACTAAAGTCGATAGACTATAGAGGCGGGACGATAAACTTATTTTATTTCACACACAATATTGTCACAAAGCGTCTGCCACATACGGCTACTCACACGCCAACTAAAGTCGATAGACTATAGAGGCGGGACGATAAACTTATTTTATTTCACACACAATATTGTCACAAAGCGTCTGCCACATAATAACAACGAACTGAAAATTCAGTTCGTTTACATTTTTAATGAGTTTAAAAACTTTCGACTTTGCCAACATTATAAGACGACCTTAAATAATTAACAAGGAATATATAAAATATAACAGCTAATATAAAAACTAAAAGCATTTAATTATACCCTTTTAAACACTCACTTATGGATATGAAATAAAATAGAATTATCACACGAATTTAATGGGAGTTCAATGTCCATTAATACATATAAATATGTAATGTTATGGTATACCTATATACAACTAAACCACTAAACCACTGAACGCATTTCGTATCCTTTAGACTTTACACTTATTATGTATTTTGAAATAACTTAGCTAAGATTAAGAGATATATAGATATAGGGGTTTTCGTTGTAGTGTATGCAGGGACGGACTTAAGAATCCCTTTACAAAACTACAAAATGTGAATGCCGCCCAATCACGGAAATTTTACTCGAAGGCCAGTTTTGAAGTCTAATTTAAAAACCATTAAAATCTATTTTATTGCTTCAAGTTTATTATTTTTTTATATTTATACTACAATACAATAAAAAATATTCCATTTTATTGTAAGAAAGGTAAATTTTAAACTAAAGGTGACACAATAACATTTTTTTAAGTTTTGTTTGGTCTTCTTTATTTTTGTGCATATCTACATTCCACGAGTCTCATTTTAACAAGGTCCGACCGAGCTTTTTCCCAAACTTTACCATAAACACCATTATTTATCTACAGCTATTTTCACATAATAACTGAATTAAAATCCGTTTAAGCAATTAACGTATAAGATTTCATATTTTGTGTTTTCCGCATGTGTATATTACTAGTTAAAGATTTAGAAATATAAGACTATGCGTTCTTCCTTAGAACGTCTCATCCAGTTTACCGAGCTTAGCTCAAAAGACTTTTCGACGTGCGGTGCTAAATGTTTCTTTATCGGATAGAATTCATAACGAAGTCATGTGGTAAAGAACTACAGTATCCGATGATACGCAAAGAATAAGCTTGCAGAAGTAGCATTGTGATTAGGAGAATAGATGGCCGACTAGAGCCTCTGGTAGGTTCTAGCGTGGAGACAGAGCTTAGGAAAACGAAGTATCAGACTATAATTCTCCAGGCTGGAAGACGATGCAGTAGCTTGTCGGGGATGGACCAAAGAAGTAGGAGATCGGTTGTTTTGGCGTTCATTGAAAGAGGGATATGTCTATTAGTGGATAGATAAGGCTTGATAATGATGACGATTGTAACAGATACGTATTATATATGCATGTATATGAAGTAGTAGAATTGAATTGAACTTTTTACTTTGATAATACGTAAAAATATTTCACATTGTGCGGTCGAATTATCACTAAGGCGACACGGGTTCAATACATTCAAATCAATATTTATATAAATTATTTTATCAGAGGGCCTAAAGATTGCTGCATAGTAGTAGATTTGTTTATAGTATAAGCTGCCAAACGGATCATTGAAGTCTTTAGGTGACTATATATAGAGGTTATACAGCTATGTTACCGTCCGTTTGACTTCTTCTCATTGGGCCACCGTAAACACCTAAAATCGCGTGAGTGAGAGGTACCCTCCGGTTGTGTTGATTCGATTCTACTGCAACGCAGCATGCTATCTAAAACGATTAGGCCAGTTCTACTAAAATGTAC
This sequence comes from Calycopis cecrops, assembly GCA_001625245.1. Taxonomy (NCBI): domain Eukaryota; kingdom Metazoa; phylum Arthropoda; class Insecta; order Lepidoptera; family Lycaenidae; genus Calycopis; species Calycopis cecrops. Next base: position 237,837 of record LUGF01045539.1, read on the forward strand.
TCGGCCACATGTCGCTTATTAGAAGGACAAGCAGATGCTATAATGCCTTCATCCCCTCTCTACTTTGGGGGGACTCGCAAATTTCAAACAAAATACGCCAGCTTAGAATTTCAACTTCTTCATTACACTGAGGCTTAATGCCTTCTTCAGGTTGCATTGGGCATGCTGAGCTTCGACCAAATCCATAGAGCATCTACTCCGGCGCCCAACATTTGCGGCCTTCTCGCATATAAAGATGCTAGAAGATGAAAATTTACTGCCCTGAATAGAAGTTCCCGTGGAGTTTACTTCCCCGAGAAGTTACGACACAGTTAGGTATACGAGATCTGAAAGTGTTCGCTTGATATTTTTACAGTACACTTGTAAAGTGGGTTATCGTTTGACCCCCCAACTGGCAACTGCGCTGTTAGATCTGCGCGGTGACGTCACGGGCCGAGAATTAGAATAAGCACAAAATCTTAATCATTTACTGCAATATACTTATTATTATAATCATTTACAATGTTTTCAATTTAAATATATTCTTGAAATTTTTTTATAATACCTAAACATGATAATGTTACCTATGTACCTAGCTAAATTAATAAATAAATAAATATATCTATTTATTTATTAAACTTGAGTTATTATAATTATTTATTAAATTTATTTAACGTTTCGTTTAAGATAGTTTATATTTCTTGTAGGTATATTTGTGGAAGAAGCACGACGTATATGCGACGATTGTGACGCTTGGCACTCTGTTCTCTTTCTCTACCTCATTAGAGAAATGGTGTGGTGTGTCGTGTATGACCGTATATTTTGGTTTCCTTCAGTTAGGAATCCGATTTTTTTTCTGTGCTTCAAGGGATTGCAGACCTCAAATTCTGTCATGAATTTTAGCTTTCCATTTCTTTTCTTTCCACACGTTTCTGCGAAAAAGGATCTTAATAGACAAACAGTCAGTCCTACAATAAATTGATCTTATAAAGCTCAACAATTTCCACAAAAACTAAATAAGTACGAACCTATATAGCAGCCTATCATCATGTACTTAGATGATGATGATGCACGGTATTTTCAGATATTACACTGTACCCCATTTGTGCTCTACCCAGGTTCACTGGAAGAGTATGACTTCCTAGCGGTACTTCGTGTAATGAATTTAGAAAAAGCAAGACAAGTGTGCACGGATTGTGATATATTACTCTGTGCTCTCTCCCTGCCCCGTTAGAGAACACGCGTGTGTGTGTATGTGTGTGTGTCCATCATGTGGAGGTCAGCGCGACGTCGATGTAGAAACCTCAAATTTGGCAACATACTTTTCGGATTTTTCCTTAACTTTCGCTATGAATCTATAATGGCAACGTTTGACGTCATGAAGATATTTTAACTGTCCAAAACCAATTTGGTAATTTTATTTATAGTCTATAAATTAAATAATTAATAAGACGCAGGAGTGAAACTTCGATGGCGTAACCATAGCAGCACAGGGAAAAGGACCAAGATTTTTAGAAACAAAATCTTAACAAACTCTATTTGCCAGAATAAACTAGCTAAATAAATATTGTATAAACTAGAAGGGCCTTATTAATAAACATAGATTAACTTTACTCCAAGTATAAAACTAGAATCTGTCAAATTCCTTATTAGTAAACCATGGAATTTGACAGATAATTTGACAGATGCTAGTTTAATACTTGGAGTAAAGGTAATGTATGTTTATTAATAAGGGGGCATGAGAGCAACCAAGCTGTAGAAGTTTTAAGATGGCTACCAAAATCTTGCCAGATTTGTATTCCACTCCTCTTATCATCCATTGAGATACAGCGTAACTTCAATTTGCCGCGGTGTTCTGTGAGCGAGAGGAAGGCTGGAGTAGAGAAACTGAGTAGAAGCTCCTGCCTCCTTACTCGTGCCGCCCCAATGAAGCATGGTATTATCTCTTACAACGTATATGTAAATTGTCTTGGCTTTCTTTCACCAGGTGGAAAATGGCAACGGCCTCTCTTTCCAGCAGTAGAAGAGTAATACTACAAGTATTGAATTCGAAGACACATTTCAATAGACGGATGTTATTAAATTTTCAAAGTTGCTATATAGATAAGCTACAAGTAAAATTTGAAATAGCTTGTAAGTATAAACTATTTTAACACATTAATATAATATTTTGAAATTAAATATTAAGTAATACATACCTACTTTAAACTTAGGAAGTTATGAAGTGAAAAGAAGTATCACATGGAAAGATGATCTACGCGCAGTAGCCAGCAAGGGTGTGAATATCGGAAGATGGACCGTCTTGGAGAACATTAGAAGAAGGTTTCTGTTAAGCTGTGCCGATGAAGGCTGATTATGATAATAAACCTCATTAAATTCACCAATAAAATTCGCCAATATAATAAATAATACAAAAATCTCAACAATCCATTCAAATTTCAATATGGAAAATGATAATCATAAGTTGTATCGAAGCGCACTTTGAATAAAAAACAATAGTCGAGCAATGCCAAGCATCTCACAGATGTGAACTCCGATGGCTCTTGGTCGTTTGGCATTCAACTGAAAAAGGTCAATAGACAAAAATAAAAACAATAAAATGACATTCGTATACCTAACAAAGGCCTGATCTCCAAATTTTATTTTTATTGTGTCTACGAATGCTGTGTTTAGAATATTCGTTTTTTTGTGCCGTCTGCTAAACACCGATACGCTGAGATGCCAATTTAATCAAGTATTTTGTTTTCTTTATAAAATCCTTAGGTATACCCATAACACATTCTAGCCAAAATGAAAAAGGTTTTTTCCATTGTTATGGTCGCCGCACACTTATCAACTCGGAAAGGGATCGTAATTGCCTTGCCTAGAAAAGCAAAGACGTTACCATTCCCATTCCCATTGGTGTGCGTTGCAGTATGAACTTTCATACAAAGAATACCGACCGACCGACTTGAGGTGATACGGTTATGATCTCTTTCCGTGTTGATAAGTGTGCGACCATTAATCTCCTAATTCCTGTACCATTTTTTTATTCATTACAAATTGCACTGCTGTTTATTTTAATCCAGCCATGATCGGACTCAGTTTCATTTTTTTTTATGGTATAGGGGGTAAACGAGCAGGTGTTTAGTGACTACCGCCGCCCATAGATATCCGCAAAACTAGGTGTCTTGCAGACGCGTTGCCGGCCTTTAAGGAAGAGGAATGCTCTTTTCTTGAAGATCCCTAAGTCGTATCGGATCGGAAATACCGAGGAAGGCAGCTGGTTCCATAGTACTGTTGTACGAGTAAAAAATGGCGTTTATACCGCTCAGTACTACATTTAGGAATATCGAGATGGTGGGCATGGAACTTTGTGTTCTGTCGCAATGTCCTATGATGGAACTCAGCTGCTGGTATTAAGC
>LUGF01045539.1:242970-266366 GCA_001625245.1 Calycopis cecrops
GGCGGTTCGGGTTGCGGTCCGGGAACACGTTATCATTTCGACACGACAACTTTTCCACGTACGACCATTGGAAACCTCCGTACGCCGGCTTCCGCGTATCGTCTGCGATGTTATCACTATTGTTTTTATTGGAGTGAAACTTTTTGTTGTGATTTGAAACATTTTAGCTCCATGCATTTGCAGTGTGTTATGTCGTTCTACCTGACTTCGGCTACGGATTTACGCAGGACATAGTGCACAAGTGTGCGCGCAGGCACAAGTGCACTCTCTGTTCCCTCATTCTCATATTCCGATGGGGCGGAAGTCCAACACGACCGGAGAGAAATCAGGCAGTGTGTAGTGACAATAAGACTGATATCATCTGACCTCTCTCTCTGGAACGTAATTCCTTATTGCACGGTGCACGCATCGAGAAGGGTGTAAGTGACAACAAAAACGGCGCATTTCATCCCGCGCACCATTTCAATTTGATTTCAAGACGATCTTCAAGAAAAGAGCTTATTCTTTCCTCAAAGGTCGGCAACGCATCTGTTAGACCTCTGGTGTTGCGCATGTCTACACACAGTTCTACTCGGCTTCTCCATGCAGCACCCTCTGCTTGCTTGCACAACGTATTTAAATCACTAGCTTTAATCAATATAAATAATTTAATCATAATGAAATATATTAATACTAATAATATTAATACCTATATTATATACCTGTATAAGAAATCAATTGAGTTCTGAACATGAAATATAATAATTTATTTTACAATTCAAAATACAGGTTCAGCGAACTTCTGCTAATATGCAAAATGAACTTGTATTCGACGTGGGTCCATAGACCTTCATCAGTTTTTTATAGTATAAGAGACACATGAGTTGTAAGAAGTAGGCCACACTGTGAATTGAGCCAGCACGACCGGGCGGTACCTCTCGCTTTTTTTTCTTTTTTTTGCGGGGAAATACGTTTACGCACGGCCATCGAACATGAGTGGGATACGACGGGCGTGTGGGGCTCGTGGTGAAGCTGAATACGCACTGAACTCCTGCGGGTACCATCGGCCGCCTATGTTGGAGTGTCCAGGATCTGTCAGCGACGGGGCACCCCGGCGGCTATCCAGTCCTTCAATCGAACCGAACTCCTTCAAGAGAGGCTAACACCTGTATGAGACTTTCGCGTTTTGTAATTACTTCACGGGTTTTAACACGACAAAATGTTAAAAGCCAAAATCTATACCTTTGCTCGACGTTTCGACTGGGTTACAGCAGCCGTGGTCCCGAGCCGACTGACCAGGCAGACTCAGTCGGCTCGGGAGTAATTACAATAGGCTTTCATTGTCGGCGCCGGGCTGGGTGCCAGCCCAGTGCCCAGCTTGGCCCCTGGTCCTAGTTTGGGAGGCGACATATCTTGCGCATGGCGCATGCTCGGTAAGCACCTGTGTTCTGTCACCTCTCGCTTACACGAGGCCGGCGTAAAGTGACAGCTGTGCTGTCGCGTTACCCCGCGGTGTGTAAGTAGCTGATGACCCAAGGAGATGGGAGGAGAAAGATTCTATGAGCGTCGGTAGTCATGAAAATGGCTCCAGCTGCTCGTTTTATTTTACGGTGTAGAGGGGAACGCCTATACCTTAAAAAAAACCTTTCAGATCGTTGCTTTATTAACCCATATAAGAAATGAGAAGATAACAATGAAAAAACCTATCATCTAGAGAGAGGAAAAAACCTATCATCACCTCCCCGGTCGTGCCGGCCCAATTCGGCTGCATGCAAGCATGCAGTGTGGCACTACCTCTTACTAACTACACTACTACTAATACTAACTACTCTTATTGATACTATAGTATGGTTGGTCCAGTGCATTTTTGTAAGCTTATAAAGTGTTAGGTTACCTACAGTGAAGGTATTGTTTGTCCGCGTGTTCGTTGGATTGCATTTTACTTGTTTTTTAGTTCTCGACATCCGTGATAATGAAATGACTCATAAGTCTAATGAGTCAAAAATCGTGCATCATGCAACTCCAAAGACCTTGCGTATGACCGAATTTTTTGTCAATGTCAGGCTGTAAAAAACTGTAACTGATGGTTTTGGGTTTCAAGGGTAATCGTAAAAAATATAAATGTGCTGTTCTATTGTTGAATAATATAGATGGTGTGAATAAGCGGAGCGCCTCGTGCCAACTTATTCACAAAATAATAACGTAAGTATACAAATACGATCAGCTGGCGCAGTAACATAGCTCGGGTAAGCGGAGCATGTTAAGCGGAATGTCTATAGGAGTCCCCTTATCCTATATTACAAAAAAGAAGGCAACTTGTCAGCATAGCAATATTGTGAAAGTTGATAGTACATCGGTAGCCCTCAAAAGACGCCTCTTTGCACGTTTGTCCCGTTTGTTTTGTATATTATTTATTTTTGCCCCCTTATGAAGAAAAAAAGGCGATTAAGAACTATTTTTCACGTTGTGATTTGTTGCTGTTTGCCAATAAGTTAACATCGAGTCTAGAAATGAGTAATATACGTTTTGTACTACAGATAACCATTAACTTTGCCCGTAGGCCAAAGTTTTATTAAAGCGCCAACTCGACGCTTTCATTAAATTATAAAGTACATGGTATTATGTGCAATATGCTAAGTAATGAGTGAGTCATTAAATGACTAAACGCGGGCTTACTATGTTTTATTAAATAACATACTAACAAGGTATTATCAAAGGCTTGCTGTCTATTATCAAATAAATTATTAAATAATAGCATCTATAATATAAAGTGTACTCGTTTATTAATGAACTAATTATTACCATTATCCACCGCCTTTTCATTAACTGGTGTAGTTAACCACTAATTATGTAGCTCGTTCCTTCAGCCTTCATTCGTAACGACCCCATAAAGAGAATAAATCTTCAGTAATTCGGGAATTTTAAAAATAAATCTGAACATTTTTTTTTAAAGCGATCATTGAAAGCGAATGATACTGTGGAAAAGAACTACCATCCTACATCCGATTGTATCCGACAAAATAGGAGGGTAAAGAATGTCACCGATCCCGTCGATTCTATCTGGTGTATTATGTGGAAGTCACTTACTAGTTCACTACCTTCACCGACGAAGGCTTTTGACTATCAAAATAGTCTTTAGAAGAAGTCTTGTAAAGGTAAAAATTCTGATTCTCTTGACTGAATTCAAGTTATTCACAAATCACCCCGCCAGATGGTGCTACAATCAGCATATCTAATAAACAATATTGTAGCGTAAGTAAAGTATCTGGTTGACAACTCAGTCACATAACATTACACGTTACCATGACAATTGATTTTGCAATAATGACATAGACAACGTCTGTCGGGCAGCTTGTCCATATTTATATAAAACTCAAAGGTGACATGTGATCAAGTCAGTCAGTCAAGGCACAGCCCAAACCACTGGGCGGATCGAGCTGAAATTTGGCATGCAAGGAGATGTTATGACGTAGGCATCCGCATCGTTTTTAGAAATTCAATCCCTAGGGGGGTGAAATAGGGTGTTGGAATTTATATGAATTTCTTAGAAATTAAACGTGGTTGAGATGACAGATGCCCCGATGACATCATCAAGATTCTAAATATCTTTACATAGTTTTATTACAGTGTGTAACATTCACGTAAACTCGAGAAATCATTAAATGATATAAGTTTAATTAACGATTGATTGCTTAAGTTCAATAACACCAATTCATCAATCGTCATTGCCATTTTTCTGGAGCTATCTTTTATAGTTTCACGCACATAATGAATGACTGTGACCTTCGTTGCATTGTTTTTGAAATGACACATTCATTTTTATTTTTTTTTAATAATCTCAATATCAAACCAATATAAATGTGAAAGTCATTGTTTGGAATTTTGGATGTTTAACCGTTAATCACGCCGAAACTACTAAACAAATTTTGATAAAATTTGTTATACAGATAGAGTATTAGCTGACTTAGATTATAGAACACTTTTTATCCCCTGGGATAAAGCAGGAAGATTTAAATTCATAATTTTGCCAATCCCTTACAAAATCATATGTAGTGAGTTTTAGAATTTTTATCTGTAAACGTTTGTATGTCCGTGCTAACCTCAAAAATCACTGCATGGATTTACATCAAATTTTTCATGAATAATTCTAACAAATCGTGTCAACATATAGGCTACATATTATCACGCTATCACCTACGAGAAAGAGCTGTGAATCTTTCATTCTGAAGAATTGAGAACCACCATTTTTGAAGTCCGTAATCCACGCAGGCGAAGCTGCAGGCGGATGCCCGTAATATATAAAATTCTTGTGTCACAATGTTAGTTACCTTACTCCTGCAGAACACTTTGATCTATTCTCATGAAATTTTGTGAGCATATCGAGTTGGTCTGAGAATCGGCCGACATATATTTTTCATTTCGATATTTCCACAGGATCGCAACTTACGCGCGTGAAACCGTGTATCGCAGCTGGTAATATATGAAGATCATGGTTCTAAGAAGTGAAACAATAAGCGATCGCCTTTTTTTATGTTTCCCTCGATAGCTTCGTGGTAAATCATATTGTAAGTTGACAGTCTTAATTGATCGAAAAATACCTGCTTGAAATGAACTCAACCAATTCACCGAAGTGATAAAATGATGACTAACATCCACCAAAATGTATCATCCCAGAAATTCCGACATATTTTTTTGGCGCGGGGTAACGCGTTTACGTGTTGTCACCGGCTTTGGGTGGGATTTTTTGGACTGTGTGGCTCGCAAAACTACCATTAGCATCGGCCTTTGGTGAAACGACCCCTAACTTTAAATCAATAGAGGTCCTCGTCAGCGAGCCAGTTCCGTAAGTTTCCAGAGATAATGGTCACTAACCACTTGCATCCAGGCTCCGGGTGACCTCAATCAAGTCAATTCAGCGTTCAGATATACAAGTTCAAAAAGTGAACAATAAAATTAATATTTTCACTTTTTCACACAAAATTAATTTCACTATTCTCATTTCATTCATCACGAATGCAAATTTATCATTAATATTAATTTTATTAAAAACGTTCATAGGGCGCCATGCGCCGGGTCGTAGGGCCCGGTTATCGCGCGCTATCGTTTCTAGAGGTGCTGCAAAAATGTGTCACCCACTTTTTGCATATTGAAGGTCACCGAGATAGGACGATTTCTGATCAATTTTAACGTCGATCGAAATTAAATCATCCGACATACGGGTCACGGACAAACGGACAGATAACAGACGTCCGTGACATCATTAATTATTCTTTAAAAATTATTATAATCGCATTTTTATTATCTTTATTATTATCTTAATAATTATGCTTAATAACTTACAAAGTTTAAGAATTAGCTCCAGCGATTTACTTATAATTAAAATGTTTCTTTAATTAGTTTTGTATATGATATGCCAGTTACTATGTAACCTTAAAACACAACTATGCAAAGTGTTTGATTTTTTCAATGATTGATATTGTGTGATATGCATTGATTTTTAGTTTATTATATTAATACACTATAATATTTTTGCGTGATCCATGTACCTAATAAAAAAATTATAGAAATTACGTCTAGAAAATTATAGAAATAATTTGCTTTTGTGGGACCTCTGAAGAACCCTAATGCATTGTATCTCTCTAATTAAAAAAAGTAGAGTTCCCAACGTAGCTGTCGCGTTTCGTGTGGTGTGGAAAGCCGGTGGCCCTTCGTGGAGGCTGTGTTGGAAACTAACGCATCTACATATGCGGATGACGAAGCGTCTGTGTCATGTAATTACTACGGTTACTCGTTTGACCCCGTATACTAAAAAAAAAAAAAAATCTCACGCACACACGCGAGCCAATTTGGCACGTTTTTTAAAAAAGATACCCACACATACAATAATTAAAACTTGCACTAGAAAAAAGTTAAGTTGTTTGACGCCGCACCGTGCTAGTTCCCAGTGCGTGTATCGTTCGTTTTATAACAGTAATCAGTTTTGTTAAAATCTCGGTTTCAGTTAAAAACGTGGTTAGATGAGGTCACAAGCAGAAACTGCCTATGCGATGTTATTCAGATCTGCTTACAAAAGAAAACATTTACTTTAAACGTTGTACTGGCAAGCAACAGATATATCTTAATGAGGAGACGCGGCCTAAATGTAATTCTAATTAATCACAATCACCCTTCAAATGAAATTCTAGATATCAAGAGTTTTTCGAGTGACGCCTCATCCCCTACTAATCATAACCAACTTAGCATGATAATAATTAGTAATTTGAAACAGTATTAGTATTTAGCACCTATAACATTTTTGTCCACGATAGTTATATTGCCACGTGTGGTTTCGGATACTTATTTATAAAAAATTATATTCAATAGTGACTTTTTATTCTGACTAACAATATATATTTAGATAAATAATAATTAACAAGTGTATACATAATTTATTTTAATTTCTTGTTGTTCCTTGTAGTACTAATATCTAACATAATATATTTATATTATGTTAGATATTCTTCATCTTTAATGTAATAATTCAACAATCAATATTAATTTTAAGGAAAGTATAATACCTTTATAAGCTAATATTTAATTATTCTAATTGTATTGTAAGGCCTCAAAAGCGATTGTTCTACGCGCTTAAGATTAGATAATATTTTGTCTAGCTATGGACTATTAGTTAATAATTATTTTTATGACTTGTTATTTTGTAATATTAATAGCTAATGGTTATAAAAACGATAATATCTTTGATTTATGATATTGCTCATAACAGAACATTCGTAAAACTAATATTCACGAAAAGCATAAAATCGACGATTTGATTGAGTATCGATTTGCCGGCTGTTGACTGTTCAGGAAGCGTTCCACATGGCCCATTCGGCCCCGCCTCACCCATAACTCACGGTTTGTTTCCACTTCTCCCGCGGCGTCGTACAAACAAGTGATGAGGAATCGCTTTTCGCAATCGGCAACACGTACTACAACAAAAGTAGAACACTCATGCGTTTTGACTAATTTCAGTTTTATAGTCAGATAAGCAAATATTTTTACTGCCAATTTATTTCGGCACTTATCTCAGATTTGTTTAATATAGCTATAAAACTGTAGCGATGTCTGACCTCTATAAATGGGATTTTTAGACAAAAAATATTAAAGTATATGGGTTTTAATGGCCTAAATTATTTTTAGAATTTGTCTGTCCCTTTTTTGTTTACAATTTTGTAATGCAAAAATGTCTAAATAAAAATTGAAATTGTTAGTAAAGAATAATTTAATATTCTACATAAATAACATGAAAAGCAAAAGCTGTATTAATTGTAGGTATATTTGTTTCAGGGAAAACGATTTTACTTTACTGCGCGCACTAGAAGCCTTCGAGTGACGTCAATCCGCTTTGTAAGGCAACTGAAATGCTCATGAAGGTTATATAACGCTTTTGATTATTATTTTTTTTAGTATATGCTATACGAAAAATATTTAAGCCTTTTAATGATACCTCTATGAACATATGCAAAGACTTGCAAGGATATGGATAGAGCGGAGGACTCTACATGCGTATATTAACTGACCCCGTGAATTGGGCTGAATTAGCTATACTTTATACCACACATTATACACCAGAGCATAATGAGAAGAAGGACGGGTAGCATTTTTTATGAGTATCCCCGGCCTCACCATACATCTAAAATGTTTTTTGTAGTATTTCACTTAAACCGGTTTCCTCTATTTTTTATAATATGCAAAAAAGAAAACAATACATATTACAATATAAATACAATATACAAAGAAGAAAAAAAAATAAAAAATATGGCGAATCGTCTAGCACAAAATGATTTGATGATCTTTTACTTATTTTTGATGTACAAATAATGCGATGTGAAGCATGCGATGTCCAAAAAAAAAATTGTTACTATTTGTTTACGCAATTACTGTTAGCATATATTGTTATTATCTACGTATTGAGTAAATAAATATAGTAAAATATAGTTCGTTGTCGTGCACGGATAATGAGAAAGCGACTCCTTAGACATCAGTAACTTTTATAACTCAGTCACACTGTCACCATGAATATAAATAATCTATACGCGGATATAATATGCTAGTAATTAAAATATTTTTGCATTGATAGATATCATGATCTTTTAAATAAGAGCGCATTAAGAGCACGTACTACAAGTTTTAATATAGACTATTAAGCATAACGCACAAACAGTAGGTACCTATCGCTTACGAAATTCTAAGTACCTAACACACGAACTTTTAATTTTAAGCGCGATATTTAAGTGTCACTTAGAGGTCGCGCCGCATAGAACTTCGCCCAAGGCTCTCAGGCATAAGTCGTCGACCCGCCGTCACCTTGCTTCGCGGCAACTTACGCAATTTGTTAATCTTATCATCTGCATGCACACTCGCGCGACCTCGGTGGCCCCTTGATTCCTCACAAAATTTTACGCGCACACAATGCGGTAAATGAAAATTATCTACATGGCAAAAACCCCAAGTAACGATAACCAAAAAAAATATAAATTCATAAAAAGAATTCGAAAATCCAAATTCAAAAATAAATTCCAAATTCGAATCGTGAAAATAAAAGTGGTCTACGGTAGGATCGCTACGCGGCTCGTAGCAAACCGGTGGAAAAGCGGCGGAGAGAGGAGTGCCGGTGGGACGAACTTGCGCGCGCGCCACCCGTATTTATTCGCAAGGCCACACCAGCGGCGCGCCAGTGCGCAAGCGACACCGACACGCGGTATACGATCTTAGGGCTCACGTGTAGTGCTCGCGATATACGCCGCACAATATTATGTACAGTCATTTACTATAGCCAACGTAAAACACTAACTATGTACGCAAACTCGACGTTATTATGGGCTCTGTGGAAAATAATAGGTTACGTTTCGGGGGATTCGGCGACGCCTCTCCTCGTGTTCATTTGTGTGACATTGTCTGCTATGTGGTTGATTAACAAAGTGCATCAAGTGTACAATCTGCCGCCGGGCCCGTGGGGACTGCCGATCGTCGGCTACCTGCCCTTCCTCAACGTGAGACACATCACGTTCCTGAAGCTGGCGCAGAAGTACGGCGCGATATTCTCGGTGCACCTCGGCAATCAGCTGACGATCGTGCTGAGTGACTACAAGCTGATAAGAGAAGCCTTTCGCCTGGAGGAGTTCACCGGCCGCCCCAGCACTCCCCTCATGCACATTTTGAACGGTTTCGGTAAGTTTACATTTATTTTATATAAAACTTAAAAAAAAAAACAAAATATATTTTCTTCGCACATATTTTTTTTCTTAAATTTATATTTTCAATTTCATTTTTATTAATATTTTTATATATTTTTACAATTTTATATCACTTGCATGCAATTTGATAACTTAAAAATTAAATCTGTGCGATCTAAAGATACAGCGAAAGTAAAACGTGTGTTTGTTTACAACGCGCTTAGAGTACAAAATGGAAAAACTCGCGTTAAAATAATAGAAAAACGCTCAGGGAGCGGCCCCCGGGCCGTCCCGCTCGAGGCACCGCCCACTTACTCATTATCTTCCTCCGCAGGCATCGTCAACAGCGAGGGCCGCCTGTGGAAGAACCAGCGCCGGTTCCTGCACGAGAAACTGAGGGGCTTCGGCATGTCCATCATGGGGGATGCCAGGAAGACAATGGCCGGGAGAATTAAGGTTAGTTATTTATTATAATTATTTTTCAAAATGTTAGCCAGTTGCTCTGAATTTTTTAATAAGCGCTGCAGCATAAATATCCTTATAATCAAAAATTGCCCATCTTTTACCCAATCACCTCAACGGGCGATCAAACAAACCGCAAAAAATGCGATAGAATAATCATTTATTGACGCCGGTATTAAGTGAGCGCGTGCCTTTCCGCCCATTTCGGGCTTTCGGCTGCAAAGTTACAATATTTTATATATTTTTTTTTGTTAACAGAATGAAGTACATGACTTGGTCGGCCACATTCAGCGGGCTGAAGGCGCGCCGATAGACGTTAACCCACTCCTTGCTCTGGGCGTATCGAATGTCATCTGCGGTATTACCATGTCAGTGCGCTTCACAATCGGCGACGATCGATTCACAAGACTTAACTTCTTGATCGAAGAAGGCATGAGGCTGTTCGGTGAAATACATTATGGAGAATACGTTCCACAATATAATGTGAGTATAAAAAATTGTGCGGTTTTATTATTCAAGATGAAAGTGAAATTTTTATAGTACTATATTTATATAATATACTAACTATACTCATGACAATTATAGACTATAAGGTCAACTCAGGCAAGCGATGAGTTTGTCGTTCGTCACATTTGCATCAGAGAGACCAAAATGTTAAGCGTCGCAAAAAAAATCACTTACAATTCGTATTCGTAAAATTTAACGAAAATAGCAACATTACTAATGATGGCTTTATTTTTTAGTATCTCCCCGGTAAGGCGCAAATCCAGGCGCGTCTAGCCATGAACCGCAGAGAGATGTTTGAGTTTCACCAAATCGTAATTGACGACCATCGCAAAACGCTGGACATGAACAACCCGAGGGATCTAGTCGATGTTTATTTAATTGAAATTGAAAAAGCGAAACTTGAAGGCAAGGAGAAGGAATTATTCGAAGGCAGGGACCATGGTAAGATTTTTATTTATAAAAACTAAATAATAATTATATTTAATTATAAAATTAATAATAATATAAAAATTATAAAAGGAGAAAAAAAAATAATGAAAAAATATGATTGAATATTTTTAAACGATTTTCATTTTTTATAGATCTACAAATTAAACAAATTCTCGGTGATCTGTTCTCCGCTGGAATGGAAACCATCAAGTCGTCTTTGATGTGGATGCTCGTGTTCATGCTGAGGAATCCTGAAATAAAAAAACGTGTGCAAGAGGAGCTAGACGCCGTCGTAGGCTATGACCGCTTACCTACTCTCGAGGACATGCCTAACCTTCCGTATACAGAGGCCACAATATTGGAATCGCTGCGTATGTCGAGCATAGTTCCCCTGGGCACAACACACTCGCCCACCAAGTACGTATTGTTTCTCAAGATTATTTTCTTAGAATTTCTTTATTTTGAATATAATTTAATACAATGTTCTTTTTTGCAGAGACGTCTACTTCAACGGACACAAAATTCCGGCGGGATCCCAGGTCGTCCCGCTGATCAACTGCGTACACATGGACCCGGAACTTTGGGAGGAGCCCAAGAAATTCAATCCGAGCAGATTCTTCGACGTAAACGGCAAGATCCACAAGCCGCAGTACTTCATGCCTTTCGGAGTCGGTCGACGAATGTGCCTCGGTGACGTCTTGGCTCGGATGGAAATGTTCATGTTCTTTAGCTCGATCATGCACCAGTTCGACATACAGCCGAAAGAGGGCGCGGCGCTGCCGTCTCTGGAAGGTATTGTGGGTGCCACCATCGCGCCACAGGCATTCCTCGTAAAGTTCGTACCGCGGGCGTCGCCTATGCAGCTCCCCTCCTCGGTAGCGGAGCTTTCACACCTGCGTTACGTCGGCGCTCACTAGAGGAGCGCGGTATCCCAATATATCCCACCAGTATTCAACAATCACTCGTTTTAGAGCGATAATGACATTTTATATTAAGTATTATTTATAAGTGACCGATTCGGTCGAGGCTGTGCATAAAAGTGTTCAATAGTTTAACAGGAATATTTTAAGTGTACTAAATATCCCAATCTCTGAGATTAATATTTTTATAATTATTTTTGACTTCAGTATTATGTTTAAGTTTTTTCTAAACGTTAATATAATCACATTACGTTAACTTGAGCTAATCGTAATTCATCGTAAGGTCTAGTTTTGAATACCAAAATATTTTATTGTAGTTGATTATTTATTAGAAGGATTCAGTTGTCAGTGTGTTGAATGTGATCTCATGACTAAATGTGGTGTCTAAACGAGAGTAATATTAAGTTTGTGTTCATTTCAAACATTTCTAGTTATTTGTACCCATGAGTAAATGTAAGTAACATTCCCCGGTAGTACGGAACCAGCAGCTAGTCTAAGGTAAATTTATCGCCGAGTTCGGAATAGTTTTGTAACTCGACTAAGATAGTTCGTAGTCACATTTACTAGACGTTCATTTCGAATGCCACCAGGTGAATTACCATTGTTTACCCTCGCTTTGTAAGTACGCTACATTGTTGTAAAATAAGATTTTATTGAAATAAAAATAAAAGAGAAAAATATTTTTACGTCTTATGTTTTATTACACTTACCCAATTTTTAGCGAATAAAAGAGATGATTGTAAATAATTAATAGGGAATTAGAATTCGATTAACCCAAATTGTGTCTAGTAGACATTAAAATTCAGCTTCAATCTATTTATCAACTGCGTACTCATCAACGACGAATACGAAGCTTTTAACGAATTCCAAAATACTCCACACCTAAGAACTATTTTATCACAATTTCGAATTCCACTAGTAGTACTATAAAGCAATTACATAACAATAAGAATAAAATAGAAATGCAGTTGATGCTAAATTTGGCAAACAAACAATTTGACTACGTTCATTTTAATTAAATAAATTTTAGGCGTCGTGTGATTTTTTCACACAGTAAAGGAGGCAAACAGCAAGTCAGGTCTCTTGTTAGAAAGCTGTGCCCTAGACATCCACACAACCGCAGTAACGCAGCATATTTAAGCATATTGTGGCAAATAAGCTAAAGGCGACTACCGACACTAATAAACATCTGCACAGATAGCTGGTTACACCGGCCAGGAAAAGCTCCTTGTAACCAGGATGGGTTAGGTTCAATTGAACAAATTGTCTACTACTGACTCTCACAAATCACACATTACCGTAACCTCACGACTTATGGAACGCCACTTATAAAGATATGTTTGTTACTTTGAACCATGATAAATGTTTATTATATAACTACCAGAAAATTGTAAGAGGTAGTGCCACACTGCATGCTTGCATGCAGCCGAATTGGGCCGGCACGACCGGGGAGGTACCTCTCGCTTACACGAGACCGGCGTGAAGTGACAGCTGTGCTGTCGCGTTTCGTGCAGTGTGTAAGTAGCCGGTGGCCCATGGAGGTGGGAGGAGAAAGGAGGGCAGCGCATCTGTATAGCCTCTATAGTCTATGCGGATGTCTATGGGCGTCGGTAGTCACGAAAATGGCTCCGTCTGCTCGTTTGCCCCCCTATATCATTAAAAAAACTGCTCTCAAACGGGGAATTCTACTACCAGATTTAACTAACTAACTACCAGATTGAATATATGTTTCTTAACATTGTATTTATTATTTTGATGTAAGGATGGACAATCACCTAATGACAAACCGTCTATTTGGTAAGTCTATACATCCGCGCAAATATGCGTATGTGCTGCCTAGTCTTACTTTATCGGATCTTCATTATGTTAGCGAGAAATAAGCTTCGTATGTCCCATAGACCGGATTCTAAACAGTTAGTACAAACTGTTGTTTGTTTGTTTAAACTTTTAAATCTTCAAATTGACTTCATTATACTTCCAACTCAAGGGAACCTATTGGTCCCTCGCTTCTTTTCTTTTTCTTTCTCTCCTCTTCTGTTCGATTATAATTTTTTTGTAACATAATGGAGCAAACGAAAAAAAATGTCGAAGATTTTGCTAAAATTAAATCTACTTGCAGTGGCAAATATAAAGTTATTATTAACAGAGAAAAAAGTAGTAGGTACCTGAGATTTTATGAAAATTTTCCTTGTGGAACATTTTGCGTAACTGAATAATACCTTTTATGCATCCTAAGATTGAGTCAAATATGTTGTTCAAGGTGCTAATAAATAATTTAGTATTTTGCACATCAGTCCTAATCGAATAATTCAGCTAACACACACCTTATTTGGACGCTAGAAAATTGGCTGGACTAGAAATGCTAATGGATCCATCCTGTGCTCCGAATTTCTCCAGGACTTACCTACAGTTAGAGGTAGTAATACGCTGCACACATGTAGCCGGCACACACATTGGACCGGCACGACCGGGGAGGTACCACTCACTTACATAATAGTAGCTAAAATGACAGCTGAGCTGTCGCGTTTCTATGGTTTGTATGTAGTGCGCCCGTGGAGGATTGAGGAGGAAGGAGGGCAACGCATCTTTATAATCTTTATACGGATGTCTAAGTTAGTTGGTAGTCATGAAAATGACACTGACTGCTCGTTTGCCCACTTATACTATGAAAGAGGACTTCACGACCGATAATAAAGATGTTAATTACCTATACGATAGGTAGGTAATTTAAAACATCTTCATTATAAATTATAGATTAAAATGAGTTATATTGTATTCATATTACATTTGTAACTGCATCGTCAAAACAAAGACAAGCTCCAGGTTTTTACGTACCTATAGGTACCTAGAGCTAGATATCCCTAGGTCAATAAATTATAAAGCCCTGGGGATTTACGTCAAGATATCGAACCTTTAACCTTATACCTACCTGCAGTAGTAATTGTTTAAATTCTCAATTTTTATTTTTCTATTCAAGTCTTAATTTATACAGGGTTAAATGTAATTAACGCAAGACTTCTTGCAGGCAGCATGTCTACATCAATACCAACAACATTTGTTCTACGACTTTTGAAAATTAATAGTTTTTAAAATTTTAATATTCCCATACAAAATTAATATATTGCCTCTGAACTATCATTTAGTCTGCGTGCGGCTAAGAAAATAGCGAGGGATACGCGCGCGGCAACATAGGCTCCCGCGCCTCATTCTTACAAGATACAGAGTAATAAATAACAGAGGATGCAAACATTTTTTGTTTTTATTTTTTTGTGCTATTTATCTATATTCGTAAAAAGTCGTAGAACAAATGTTGTTGGTATTGATGTAGACACGCTGCCTGCAAGAAGTCTTGCGTTAATTACATTTAACCCTGTATACTTACAGAGCACCAACTAGTACCTGATGGTAGTTTGTATAGAAAAAGGGGCAAACGACCAGTTAGTAGATGATAACCGTCGTCCCATAAAGATGTTCAAAACCACTAGGAAAATGTAGGCGCGTTGACGCCATTAGACAAATGTGTGTAATATTTTCTTGAAGAACCCCGAATCGTATCGATTCGAAAATATTGAAGGCGGTTGTTGGTTCCAGAGGGTTGTTGTGCGTGGAATAGAACTCGGTTTTTTTACTTACGCACTTCGAGATGACGAGGATGAAGTAGTTCGTACGGGAATAAATGACAATCAACATTCATTCATAATAAACAGTTTATATCCCGAAGAATAAAGAAAACAAAGAAGACAAATGAATTCCAAGATTTTATATTCATTTCATCAACTCATTTATCTAAAATTAAAAATCGAACTCTATATTATTTTAATATTAAAATGCCAGCATCAATAGGCTAAAGAGCTTCGCAGCAGTACACAACCTTAGGCGGTTCTAACGTCAGACCTATTTCCCCCTTCATCTGTTCCGGAGTAGGCGGGTCGCAGGCCAGGCTCAGGCGCACCGAGCGGAACAGGTACACGATGAACCCAGTGGCTATCATCCGCGAGAGCTCGTCACCAGGGCACATGCGCTTACCTGAAATTGTTTCAATGTTCAAATGTTACAATATGTAAGTTTTTTCACTGTGGCATTACCTTTTTAGTAAGAGTTTGTGAAACGCTGCATGCATGCAAGCAAATAGGCCGGCGCGATAGCGGAGGCACCTCCTGCTTACACGATACTGGAGTACAGATACAGCTGGACTGTCGCATTTCGAGTGGTGTATGTCTATAATCATTAAAATTGCGCCTATTGCTCGTTTGCCGAGTCAACACAACTACGGTCAGGTAAATTTAATGTTAATTTAAAATTAAATGATAATTCAGTCATCATGTATTAGGGTTTAATAACTCCGTGGTGCTGCAGCAGCTGGAGATCACTTGACTACCCTCTCTTTTATTTGCTTGTATAAGTCATATCTGTCGTATACTGTCTCTCGCTTGAAATGGGTAATGAATTTGTAATTATTTCTTACTCCTGATGTTTTCGTTGGATTAAATTTGTTACATATTCCAAGATAGCTTTTAGCTGTTTTTCTTGGACTTTCTATATCAAAGGGTCATAGTGCTAACCGCGGCCGATACTGCCGACATAGGAGTAGAAGCAACGAAGGGAAATGGGTGGGTCAAGCCAGGAAAAATCAGGTCGGAGTGACCAGGAAGGTACTTGCTCTCACTATAAGCAGCAAAGTGCAAGCACACATGTGCTTAACATAATATAGTTGATGGAAAGAGCCATGGGTATATAGGTTTTTGGATTTTGGAAGTAGTGGGGTCTTTGTGGAATCAGCTGCCGCCCTCGGTATTTCCGGACCAATATGACTTAGGGATCTTCAAGAAAAGAGCCTACTCTCATCTTAAAGGCCGGCAACGCAACTGCAAAACCTCTGGTGTTGCAGATGTCTGTGGGCGTCGGAAAACACCATCATCTCGGTGACCCGACTGCTCGTTTGCCCCATGTACTATAAAAAAAAAAAAAAAAAACCCACTACTTCCAGACCCCGTGAGAGAGTCTTTAGAAACGCGTCACCGCATCACCAACCAAAACAACTGCGCGAAATTAATCGAGCGAAACGCGACAGCGAAGTCATCATTTTCGATCCGCGTTAAAAAAATATTCGTCCTCGATCACGCCAACACGGCTCCAATGCAACAATTATGCTATTTTATCCGTCATATTCCATAAAATATATTTGACGAAGCAACTAACAAGTAGGTACCTTTACATATGATGGCGGTACAACCTTCTTAGAGCTTCGGGAAAGGTTATTTAGAAAAAGAAGCAAGATTGACGTTTACCAGCTCTTATAGAACTCCGGCCTCTTTTGCATAACACGACGTTCAAACGGAAGATAATCTAAGACATAGTATTTGACTTGGAGAATAATCTGTTCGCACCTCGTTCATGCAAAACGTATTCGGTAGACTGTCTTTATATTCCAATAATAAGCGCTGCTTTAACTTTATTAGCATTTCATTGAGAATAATAATTTGTATTGTCATATTATAATACGTGGCCTCCTGCTCGCCCGCATACCCGCGAAAGCTCGACAGTCATAATGCATCCAGGATTTACAGATGACCACCAGTCGCCATTACATACATTACTTGGAAACTTTAAAATAAAATTACCAATAAATTGTTGCACAGTAAATAGTTCGTTTACGTTGCAAATACAATGCATCACTGAGTCAACATTGTTGGAGTTACCCATTTAAATATGTAAGCAGTAGGTAGATAAGGTTCAGGGAATTCTGCCGGATTAGATATGTCCACCTCGATTGGAGAATGGGTCAATATTGGGGTCCTTTGTTTTTTGCTTAATTCCTTGTTTATGAGCATTGAGAGTCGAAGACAGGAACCGAATGTCTGTCCCCTAGGCACTAAGTCAAATTGAGTCTAGAATTGGGGAATAGAGCCGGTGAGTAAACCCATCTACCATCTGTGCATCTACCGATATTCGCTCCGTATACCTACCGAGAGGAGCTTGGGTAGTGGTGGGTAATTGTCCCCCGTTTCTGTTTGTGTTTGTTATGCCAGAAAGCGAAAAGTTCGCAACATTTGAAGAGTTCGTAGTCGAAGAAAAATAAGTAGAGGAAATTATCGTGTTTTATGTCGTCGAATGGGTCGAAGCTGCCAAAGTGAGCCCGTTTGATTTTTAAATCCAAGTGTGTTAATTCAAAATGCTACTGAAGTTTACTCCTTAAAAAAGAAAATTACCCTGAAATGAAAGGTGCACACGAGTTGAACAGTAATTTTATCACACCGACTACCTTAAATAGCAACTCAAGTAGTAATGATCAATAACACCAACCTGTTTGGAAGGGTATAAACTCTTGAGGTTTCAACAGGTTACCCGCTTCATCGATGAACCTGCTGGGTCTGAACTCTTCCGGATCCTTCCACACATTAGGGTCCATATGCACTGCATGTTGTAGGGGGATCACCATCGTCCCTTTCGGTATTCTATAATCTCCTATGTACGTGTCCTAAAATAGAATATAATGATTAAGGAAAACTATTTATAACTTTACAGATAGCTCAAAATTTATTATAATTATTGACCTGAATAAGATATACAAAATGGCGACTAAATTAATAGGATATTGTTATTACTAGTATCTACCAGTAATAAAATAGTAACTGCAGTATAATTATATTATACATAAATGTTATATACAGATAATATACATAGTTACTTTAGTAAACATAATTACATAATGTAAAAAAGTAGATTATTTCGTGCGGTGTGTAAGTAGCCGGTGGCCCATGGAGGTGGGAGGAGAAAGGAAGGCAGCGCATCTGTATAGCCTCTATGCGGATGTTTGTGGGCGTCGGTAGTCATGAAAATGGCTCCGGCTGCTCGTTTGCCCTACTATATCATAAAAAAAAAATAAAAAAAAAATTACATGTACATAACATGTAAATAATCTACTTTTTTGCCTGCCCACGTCTAGAGCATGATTTTTTCTGTCTTTGGTTTTTCAATATTTGCACTGCACTGTTCTAAAAGTGCATGCTTTCGGACGTACTCGTACGTAGGAAATAGTAGTTTATGCAACTGTCATATAAAGAAGGGTATTAAAACACGAGTGAATTTTTGAAACGAGCGAAGCGAGTTTGAAAATAGTATAGTACGAGTGTTTTAATACCCGTGTTATATGCAGTTGCATACACTACTTTATCTTCACTAATGCAATTAATCAATTAATCAAACATTGCGAAACATTAAATTCACGCGTATTGCCCCATTCGATTCGTTGTTGGACCGACGACTGTTTGACCGACGAGGCGACGACTGCTTTACCGACGATTTAAAATGTAATGTTCTTTGAAGATAAATATTTTATCAAATACTTTAATTTGATTGCAAAAATTGCGGCGCGTAAATATATACTTTTTATAATTCAATGTTAATAAAATACTAGCTTCAATGTTGAAATATAATGTGAAAAAATCACATGACTTTACTTTTAAATTTCTACTAAACAGTAGATTATTCGTTGTCTGTGGCGTTCATTTTGCTTTCATTTTTTTGTAGAGCTTTGTCTCTTTCTTGCGAATCCTTTGCAAGCTGGCATTGAACCAATGAGAGCGCAGCTGCAGCCACGCAGGGCCAATCAGGAGCGAACGCGCGCTGTTAGTATTTTGACATAAGGCTGTCTCACCACTCACTCTCTCTCTCTCGCTCTCACACAGTGTTATAATAAGATTTTACGATATCGATTTGGATATCATAACATCATGTCAAATTGCTTAAATTGAGTTTTTTGTTGTCTGAGCTATAACAGTAGTTATTATAAGTCAAGTATTGAAAACATAAGTAGAATGTTACAACATTAGTGTAGATAAAAATAATTACAGTTTGTATCTTAATTATTTTTAAATAAACGTAAGTTCCTTCATCAAATCATATCAAATCAAATATACTTTATTGTGCATATTACAAAAACAGAAAATAAAATATTAAAATAAGTAACATTAAAAAGTAATTAACTAATACACACAATGGCGCCCTTATTACTTGGACAGTAATTTCTTCCAGGCAACCATCGCAAAAAGGACATACTCTTAAATTGAGGTAGGGTGGCGGCAAAACCATAATATGCAATGTATCACAAATACACAGAATAAAGATACTATAAGATATATACATTAATACATACAGATATATACACATACATACACATACACACATATATACAATAGAAAATATATATACATATTCATATACACATACATATTCTAGATACACAAACTACATACTTTACATACATAATATACGGACATGAGACGAAATATCAAACATGGCAGTTTATGTAATAGTATTCATCATGTATATTCATAATTATATTCATAGCAAATGGCGTTATAATAATAATAATGATATAAGATATAAGATGTTGTTTTTCGAAATAACTATTAACAAGGAAATTATATATCATATACATATTAGATGCACTTAAAAAGGATAACAGATCTAATCTATATATGAAATTGGAGCCAAATCGTTAGAGCAAATCAAACCGAATAATAAAAATACAAATATACGAGAATTGCTCATTTAAATATCAAAGGTCTTATGACTTAATGAATCCATAATGGAGCTAGTAGCAGATAACTAGTAGCGAGAGATAACGTGGCAATGAATGGCATCAAAGATCATTAAAATTGTAATTAATTGAAAATTATTAATAATGACTGACGTAGCGACAATTAGAAGTAATATCATCATTATCGTCTCCATCCAGAGAACGCTTAGGGTAACCAGAAGGACGGGATTCTCCGGATTGTCCCGAGTCTCGAAAAAGATAGTTTTCCGGTGATTTTTTTTAAATAAATAGGGCAATGGCACCATCATTTAGCAATAAAATTAAATTTTGAAATTCTAACCTCGGTCAGAAATAAGTAGTAGTAGCATGTTTATTTTTTGTCCCGGCTGCTATTCTATGTCACCACGAGAATAAGGTGTGGAGAATGAGGAGGAGTACCAACAGCCTCCTGGACATGATATCCAGCCGACCGGGCTGTATACATGAATCACTACTGCGACTGTGTGCTAATGGTATGGCGCAGCAGTAAATCGCGTATAATAATACTATTTTATTTTTATTAGAAGTCTACTTTAATTGTAGCTACTAATATACTTTGTAAGATTTTTGTGTATTACTAACCCGAATTAGTCATGGCCACTAAAATCAAGAATATTTTGTTCATTATCACCCCAATATCCCGATATTTTTCAAATTTTGTCCACAAATTTTAGTCTTTCCATCTGGTAACCCTACTATTCCGAGTGCCGCAAAAGGGACACAATCCACGTCACGAAACGATTGTATCCCGCAACTCGACGACCTCCCTATCGTGTAGGCCCATCCACCACCATGAGGAACCACCGTGGGTGACAATTTTTTAATACGTACCTGCATACATCCATGGGGTATTCCAACAGGAACGATGGTCCTAATCCGCTGAATCTCGCAGATGGCTGCCATCACATACGGCAATTTAGCCATATCAATCTCCTCTACTTTCGGGTATACTTCCAGGATTTCTTTACGTACTAATTCCTGTATCATCGAAAAGTTCATGTTACACAAGAGTCAAAAAGAGCGCTTTTTAAAAGGTAAATAATTCAGGTAGTATTGACAAACCAGAGTTACGTGAATTGGTGGCGGTCATGTTTCGTATGGTTTATGAAAATCTGCTGACGTAAGTAGCACGTGTACTGCATCATTCCCGAATTGCGCTATCACGACCGGGGAGGTACCTCTCGCTTGCATGCAAGAAAGATATACTTGTATAAATAGAATGTAAAATAATAGAAACTCATTCTTCTTTAATATCCTAGAAGCAAATGATGTCTTCTAGTACTTGATGAAACGCCACTTTTACTATTAAAATCAAAGTAGGAGAAGCCGAATTGGTCTGGCACTACTGGGAGGTACCTCCCACACTCTCAAACTGATAAATTAATAAACTTAGCGGCAGCGGCAGTAGTAAGCAAGAGGTACCTTTTGCTCACTACTGCCGCTGCCGCTAAGTTTATTGATTTATCAGTTTGTGGATGATGTCTACAGGCGTTGGTAGTCAAGAGAATCCGACTGCTCGTTTCTCCACAGTAAAAATAAATAAATGCCTATGTTGTTGGATTAACATACAAAAGACCGTACTTAAGTTATATTGTTTCGTGTGGTTTATGAAAATTCCAAATGGCGCATCTGGGGTTCGAATGAACGATTTCCAATAGCACATCTGTACGTCATTAGACTTTTTATAGCACCGGAGGCGGGAAATAATCCTTTTCTTTCTTTCTTATTTCATACAAAAAAACGGCTGCCATCAGTCCACTAGGGTTTCTTGTATGAATTAATGTTATGAAGGGATGGGTAGAGACTATTCTCGATTTTTTCTGATAAAACTTAGGTCTAAACAAATATAAATTCATCAAAGAAATATGCGCAAATATAAATTTTAAGAATCTTGATCAGAATTCATCAGAAAATATTCCTAGGTGTAGACTTAAAATAAAACGGATACTTAAAAAAAATACCTGTTCCTCGGGATACAAAGCCATGAACAATAAGAACCAGCTGAGACTGGTCGCTGTGGTGTCCAGCCCCGCTCCGAACATGTCACACAGCAGGTGCAGCATCTGCTCGTCTGTACAGAACATGGCCGACTCCTCATCATTAGCAAACCTCCTATTCTGCTCCAGGAGATAGTTATCCAAAATACATTCTTCACCAGACTCAATCAGCGTGCTTGGGTCGAAGTAATTCTCTTCAGGCTTCGATGAGCTTGTGCTGTACTGCACGCATTTGATGAAGCCTTCGGGGTGGTCTTTGAATATGTCCGCATGCGGCGCATATGCGGCCTTCTCGGGCACGGTGAGCCCTAACATCTTCCTGCGTCTTGCTATTATACTGGCGTATAGTCGGTGCGTCTGAGCTTGGCCCTTGGTTATTATTTCCATTGATCTTTGCGTCGATGGCGATATGAATCTAAAAAAGTAATTTTCGATTCCTTTAGTTATACACTATGTTTGGAAGATGAGAAACATCAAAAGTCGATTATGTATAAAAAATATATTGTACCAAGTATATCTATACCTATAAAACTAATTTTCTAATATGTTCAGACGAAAGTAAGGCATGTCAATGTGGACTCCAAAACTTTAAGATTTTTTACTGTCATGTTTAGTACACGTCTCAAACTTTACCAAACATCTTGTAAATTTCGTGACGGTTTTTGTAGCAGGCACATGCATGGTAATTGGTAACCCATTACATTATACAGACAAGAATATTTGTTTTCTACTGTGTATTTATAAACAAACTAGCCGTGCCCCGCGGTTTCACCCGCGTTTAATTTCTAAGAAATCCATATAAACTTCAACACCCTATTTCACCTCCTTAGGGGTTGAATTTCTAAAAATCCTTTCTTAGCGGATGCCTACGTCGTAACATCTACCTAGATGCCAAATTTCAACTTGATCTGTCCAGTGGTTTGGGCTGTGCGTTGATAGCTGGCTATGTCACGTTTGAGTTTTATATATATATAGATTTGATAACAAAAAGAGTATAATGTTATCAACTTAATATTTTCTATATTAAGTTGATAATATAAAGCTGATAATCATAATCCGACATCGCCAAACACCTGCTGTGGTCTTAACACCTGCTATGGTCTTATCCATAACATCTGAACAGTCATCTAAAAATTATCAGCACACAATTGATAACTGACGTGCCATACAACAATCAGTCTTATCATTATAGGAGGTCCAAAGAGTAATCATAGCCAAATGGGCCTACCAATGTCCATTTACATCCGCACCGTAATGCAAATGAATTTCCAACCTTAACCCCTACTGTAAACGGTAAATACAAATATAA
>LUGF01045539.1:272180-300096 GCA_001625245.1 Calycopis cecrops
GTAACAATTTGGTAGTCAATACGAATCCATAAAAACATTAAAATTTATTTAAATCAAAATCTCTGATCCCAGGAAAGTTCTGGAATATTTACAGTTATGTTTTTGTATATTTTTGTTCGTAGTTGGGACTTTTTATTATAATTCCGTGCTCGGCACTCTACCGAATTCAGTAGCCACATCTCAACGAATACACATTGTAATAAAAGTATTTTAACGTATTTTATCGCGGTTTTTTACAATTCCGACGTTTCAGTACCTTTACAGGAACCGCGGTCACGGGTGGACTGAGATAACAGATGTGCTGATGTCATAAGTTATTAAAAGTACCTGTAGATGTATATTTATTTAATCGTTCCGATTAACACAAAAAGTATCTGTTATATCTTGCAGCCTTGAGGTGTGTTCATTTGGTTTTTGATTTCATTATGTTTATCACTAGATCCCAAGCCATAGGATGTACCCAGCCTTCTTCTCTATTAAAATTTGGGTGTCTTCTAATTTAAATAACCTCACGGATCATCCTTGGACGGCGTTTTTTAGCGAGGATTTGTATTCTATCAAATCTGATATAATGACATGGGCCAACCTCAGTGCGTGCTTGCAAAGGAGTCACATGGTGCTTACACACCGCACGAAACGCGACGTCACAGCTGTCACTTTACGGTTCGTTTTAGCGATAGGTACTTACCCGATCGTGCTGGCCCAATGTGGATACTACAATTCAGCGTGAAACTACCTCTTATAGAATTGGTACTTACTATGGATCATATAAATCTCCATTTATAACTAATATTATCCCTAAATACTATAAAGGATTTAATTTTATACAATACCATATATATATATATGGTATATACTCGTATTTGTATATAAATTGAATTTCTTTTAAATAGGTATTATTTATTAAATTATAGAATTAAAATAAAAAAAATATCTTTACATTTATTGTCATCTACCCCCAATGTCAAAAATGATAATTTTACTTTATTGCCTTGTGTTACAGTACTTTTACATTGACATGTTAGCCCAGTGGTAATGATATTTAATCACAGATTGTGATGGAGGTCTCGAATTCGACTCCCGCGTTAGCCCTTAAAGTCTTATTGGGATTTCAGACAGACGTCGATGAACCATGGAATTAAGATGTAGGTGCACTTACAGTTGCTTTCAATGATGAGAAACGTCTGTAAAAAAAAGGACAACGTGGAGACACGATAGAAATAGTGTTGTCCTGTCCTATAACATTCTAACTACCTTTCGTTTTAAGCTCAATTTCCATCCGCGCACCGGAGATATTTCTCAGTGTAGATGCCTCTCTCCCTCGGTATATCTAGAGGCTACAACCAAAGGATTTTCAAGAAAAATCTGACTTCGCTGAATGGCCTGCAACGCGTCTGTGAGACCTCTGGTGCTGTACCCGAAACGCTACAGATATCTACATCGTTTGCTCCCTTTTTATTGTTGATGCAGAGGAATACATTTACGTATGATAGATACCTAAGAGCCCCTATACCTATGTGGGACTCGTCACAGTGCAATACCGACTAAGCCCCTGCGAGTGTCTTCAGTCGCTATAATTGGAGGATCCCTTCAGCGACAGGCTGGCCTCAGAGACACGACCAGACATCTCCTACTTGGGAACTATCCGGCTGCCTCTGAACAGCCCCTACTACGTCATCAGAACCGTGCAATGGGGTTTGGTTCCCATTCTTACCTTGGTAGCAGCATCCTCGTAGGAGACTCGGTTGCCCCTTATGTTGTTAAAAATATAAGTGTGTGCTTTAGACCATTCAACTGAAGTAAAACTTTATTTCACTTAAATCGAATTTGAATTTTGAATTTGAATGACAACTTCCATTGGCCTCGCCCGAAGTGTGATTTTTTGTACACTCTTTCGCCAGCTAAGTCACCATGTCAAGCGCGCGTATAGAAGTTTTACTTCAAAAAAATTATTACCTCCTTGTCTAGTTTTATCATGGTTGCATCGATTGGGAGGAGGGTAAAGCTTTTCGCTCACGCATGTATTTATGTTTGTGTTTTGAGCCATAGGTTGACCGCTTGGCAGATCTCAACGTATGATACATGCATCACTCAACACGACTGATAACATACGTGCAACACTCATAGGCACATACACACAAATATACAACACACGTACTTATATTAAGTAGTTTTTCAATTTTACATGTATATTGTTGACTTAATTACTCTGACTTGTCTGTAAGAGGTTAGTTGTGTTTGGTACAAGTAAAAAATTTAAAAAAAAAATTTTTAGAGGTGGCGAGACGAGTTCATCTTATTTGTTAAGCTATGATCACTAACCGGTACTAATTACAATTTTTTATATTTCAACGTGCGTTAATCAAATCAAAAATAAATCTAGTAAAAACTTGCGCAAAGATACGGTGACTAGACTAGTGCCTTTATATGTATGCATTAGATGTACATAATACACACTAAAATAAAAAAAATATACTATGTGAGCGAGAGGGGGAGACCAAAAGAGGAGTCCGTTCCATTGGCGGCAGTCTTTGACCAATACCGATGCCTATGGACATCCACATGATTAGTATGCAGATATACCCTCCTTGCCTCCTCTTCCCCAACGGGCTACCGGCTACTCAGAAGGCAGGCATGTGAATGAGAGGTACTTCACCACTCGTGTCGGCCCAATTCCGCTGCGGCATGACATTACCTCTTATAAACACTATTACCTACATACTTACGATGTAAATCAAATATAACATTTAGTCGGACTTGTAAGTTCCTCAAAAGGAAATAAAAGCTCACTGCAGTCAAGTGACGTTGCTGACTTTGAGTTCAGATTTCAAACATTTTAGATGCGGATTAGCGGTTTCGTGCCGTTTTCCAGTTTCCGGTGGCCTATTGGAGGGGAGCAGGGAAGGAGAGCAACAAATCTGTTTAACCTCTATTGGTTCGGTAGTCATGAAAATGGCTCTGGCTACTTGTTTGCAGCTTACATATATACTTCTTTTTGAAATGTCTAAGGTTAAGTCGGGGCAGCTGCCCCCCTCCCCTGGATTCACTTAACCTACCTCCTACTTACTAGCAGTAAGTACTACTTAAAATCAGATTAGCCGGTTCAGAATCTGGGTAGGAGATTTGCCACCCCCTGGCTCAGAACCTGGGTACGCCTATGGTACATAATCACTTACCTACTATAAGACATAACATCGACTTCATCTTATCGTCCTGACAGAATCACAACCTGACGATACACAAAAGTAATTTCCCTTAATCTTATCTGTTTGGAAATGTCGAGGGTTTCCCTATCCCATTCTTGAAGGCCGGCAACGATCCTGATAACCTTGGATAACCTCTAGTCATATTGTGGATGTCTATAGGCTGTGGCAGGCAACGACCAGCTGCTCGTTTGCCACATGTATGAAAAGAAACTAAACTAACAGTCAATATTCTCTTCGTAAGTCCTTAAAAAGTCGCAATGTTAATGGGTTTTCTTTCACATCACTCAAAATATCGATAATTGTCTTAATAGATTTTGCTAACGATAGTCGTTGAAAGTATTCCTTATTGATACATTAGGTACCGGGCTTCCCCGTGACTATATACTTTCAAACTTCACTACTAGTTTAGTAGCGGAAGGTAAATACGTAATAAAAATGTGAATTTATTAGTTATGCATAAGTTAGCCGAGAGCAGGGCGAGGTGGCGAGGTCGGGCGGCGGGCGAGGTGTGAAGGCCGGTCAGCGGCCGGGCTGTTATCGAAACGGCCATAACTAGCTGTTAGCGGTGTTATCGATGTTAACATGTATCACCTACATCACTAATCTTCTGAAATGTCAATTTACTGCAAGCTAGCACGGGTGCCATCGGTATGTTTTATGAACTTAGCCCACCACTCGTTCCCACTGCTGCTACTCCTGTGTCGCCAGGATCAACAGCGGCAACCACGTCGGCCATTGATATTATCGTCTGGAGCGCGAAGGAAAAGCTTGAACAGTTTTGGGATCCAAAATGAATTTAAACAAAAAAAAAATGTATTACACTACATAATATATCCAGGAAATTACACATCGACAAAACTAAAAAGAAGATGAATAAATATGTATATAGACCTTACCTTAGACGTCTGTCGAAAACTGTTGGTCATAAAACGGCTCTAACTGCATATCATGCATTTGTAGCCTCGTCCTTGAGATACGGTGTATATATCTGGGGTAACTCTGTAAACACTGAACGTTTGTTTATAGCACAGAAGAAGTGTGTCAGAGCCGTCTGCGGAGCCAGTCCCTTAGATTCATTTAGGCCTCTATTTAAAGAAATAAAGGTTCTTACTCTTACATGTTTATACAATATGTATGAGATAAGTATATTTGTTCATAAAAGTTTGTCAGATTTAAAAAAAAGTCGAGTATTAAGTAGGAATACCAGATTTCCCGATAAGTTAATCATGATTTTTTACAAAACTGCAACAATTTCTTAAAATTCTTACAGTATGCCGATTAAAATATTATAATAAATTGCCTGAAGATTTGAAAAAAGTACTCTTTAAAGTTTATAAACAAAAATTATTTAACTGGTTAATGGAGATGTGTTTTTATTCATTAAACAATTTTTTTATTAATTAATTAGCTGTATATGAATGTTCCGCTTTAGATTTGTATAAAATATAGTTTCTGACAATGTATATTTATAAATTTAACCAACATTGGTGTTCTAAAACTAGATTCGACAAATTACTTTTAGGTTAACAAATTGTAGGATGTGATATTTTTTGAAGCTCATATAATTTATGCAAAATTTCCTAAAAATTATTATACAATAGTATGTAATTAATAAATAAATATGATAATTAAGTAATTACTTTGACATTTCTGTATATTTTAAATTATTTAATTATTTGTTTTTCATTTCTTCTATGACGTTATAATTTAATTACTTTATTTGACATTATATTCCCTAAGACAAACAGTATAAATTTATATAATTAAATTCTATCGGAAATATTATTTTCGTAGAACATGAATGAGTGGATAAATTATCATTAATTGTGTTTATTGTACTTCCTTTTGTGTAAAAAATATTTGCATATTATTAGTTAAAAGCGTTAGTTACTTCTACTACTACTATATTCTATAAAACCAACAACCACTGCTACTTTAATTATTGCAAATAAATTATTATGATTATGTATTATGTTGACACTTGGTACCGTGTAGTTACTAGATGGCACAAGTGGAAGATCGGCGCGGACACTTATGCCAGCAAATGCCAGGTTGAGATCGATTTGCAACTATTTATAATATGAATATTTTTCAATTCAAATAGTTAAAATTAAACTTTTTCTTTCTTCTTCTATACATCTCGATTTTTTAAGTAAAGCATACTATACTATAGCTGATAGATTTCAGCACGGGTGTTATCGATGCTAGAATTTGTTATTTACTTACATACATCACTAGTCTTACTAATTAAGAATATTCTATTAATACATGTTCATACATCGAGCGAAATCAACATGTTAAGGAGCTGTAATAAGTACATGTACTGAAAACCCTTAAAAAATATTTGGTCAAACATCGTTTGTCAGTAACCTGAAACATTTATTTATTTTAATATATCAATTGTCCAGATTTTCCAGTCCAGTGTGTAAATATTATTTTTTTTCCTTTAGGTTTAGGAGGCAAAACGAGTTTTCGGAAGTTTGAAAATCATCGACGCCATAAACATCCACATAAAGGTACTCGCGACTTGCCCTATTTCTCCATTTTCCAATTTGTAAGCTGACGGCGACATCTCGTGAATGATATGTACTTCCTCGGTAGTGCTGGCCCAATACCTATGGTTCAATACAAGGTGATAATAGTTCTACAATGGCTCTGAAGTCCAAATTATGATGTTCAATATCCGTAGGTTTTATAATTTTTCTGGCCGCCCCTGCCATAGTGATCATGATGATGAAATCAGGTAGTCACTAATATTTAAAGAATTTGACATTCAGAATCCGATACGCAGCGTAAAATAAAATCTCCCTTCACTCTTATCAAATTATTATTTACTCTGTCGACTTGTAAGCCGCTTAAACATATTGCATAATATAATAATAGAGTAATATAACAGTATATAATATATAATAAACTACGAGTACGTTACGCTGGCTCATCAATCCAATGGCCGACTTTTCCTAACGCCTAAGCAAATGTTAAGAGTAGGCGGAAAATATTTGTAGTTATTTGTTTATAAAACTGTTACTATGTGACAGTGATGTAATGGGTGCATCATCATAATGATCTTATTATCATCTTTTTTTTACTTTATTGTATGAAATGCAAATGTTCAGTCACAACATATAGACATAAACCAATGTACCATCATTGATGACGACCTATTTACTTACATCATGGAGAAAGACCTATTTAGTTACCTCACATACAATTAATCTGTTGTTGCTTATGTTTAATTCTTCGTCTTTAAAAAGTCTTTAAAAAGATATGCTAGGTCATTTATATATATTAGAAAAAGGAAAGGACCAAAAACGGACCCTTGTGGGACTCCCATTTCTATATGGGTTTAGGGGTAAAAGGACAGATAGGAACCTTTGGATGACCGACGTCCATAGACATCCACATGTATCATAAACAGATGCGTAGCCCTACTTTCCTCCTTCCGCGACAAAACAGCTATCACTTTACTTGGCTACTTTGTTTTTTGGTAACCTAGGTCTTAATAGGCTACATTTTTCAGCTATTTCGCCAGAATCGGCTAGGGAGATTGAAAATGAAATCTTATGAAACTCTGCCTTTTTCGAAGTTTTTATTTAGTACCTGTGCTCAAATTTACCTAAAGAGAAACAATTAATTCGGGATAAAAAGTAGTTTTATGTTATCCATTTATGACTTTTATGGCTTTTAGTATTTTTTTGCGTGAACAACACAGTAAAAGACATTTTTACTATGTATCATTTAATAAGTATTTAAAACTCTTCAGTTTTGTGTTTTGTTAAAATTGAACCGTAACACAGTTACAAACTTAAAATATATGGAGTTTAAAAGTATTTTAACAAATTATTTTTTTTATTCTCCAAAATATTATCGTGCACTTATAAAATATGCCAGAACGAAAATAATCTAATCAGTAATCATCATTTTGTCAATCGTCTGACAGTAATGACAATCAACGATCAACACGATGTGAACATCACAGATTAAACCAGAAACGTAAAGATATATCAAAGAAACCAGATTGTTGCACTTAAGTTTGAACTGGGAAATAAGATCAGGGCTTCTTTGAACTCAGAGCAGTTAAAGACCAGCCAGGTCCTCATCAATGGGTTTTTTAAACTCAGAATTATTAAATTTTTCTTAATAAAGTATATCCTTTTGTCGTGAACTTAAATGAAACCTTTCCTTATTTAAACAAAAGAAAAAAAGCAACCGAGAAGTTGAAATCCTTGACTGTTCTTATTTAAATCTATTTTAAAACATATCAACTCCATGCTGTTAAAATGTATAACACAGCGTGGAATGCTTTTAATTTTTTAAGTGGAATATTAAGAGTTGCAGAATAAAAAGGCCAAAATCGTGATGTGCATACGGATGCGTCCAGTTCTTTGTGCCATGTTAAACGTAGCGGAGGACGTAGTGCTATGCTGCATCGTAACCGTACTGTACCGGCACGGCACATGTTAATGTAAGGGCTATTGTTGCATTTAGTGCGGTTCGTGGCCTCTGGTGGCCTATCGGAGGCGAGAAAGGAAGCAGGCCAACACATCTCCAGTATCGACTTTCCCATTTGCGTTTTATTTAGATGTGTTGCCTTGCTTCCCTTCTCCCTTCCAATGAGCTAGCAGAGGCCACGAATCGCATAAAATGCAACAATATATCCCTTACTTTATTTATATAAATAAACCTGCTACTCTGATATAGCAAAAATAAAAGTATTAAGCATCTGAGACTTTCACAGAATCAGCACGCTGAGGTGGAAGTGGGCCGTGGGTGTCTCCAGAGGTACGGATGGCCGATGGAGCCGACACGTGACTGAGTGGAGACCGTGACTAGGCAAGCGTAGGGTAGGACGCCCTGCAGCACGAGGGTGTGACGACTTAAGGAAGGTGGCGGGCTACGGATGGATGCGGGCTGCCCATGATCGGGATGGTTGGCGCTCTATAGGGGAGGCCTACGTTCAACAGTGGACGGCTATAGACTGATTCACAAAAAGACTTTCGAGATGAACACACTCAGATCATAATTAATAATCCTAGATTTGAGATATGAGATACCAGCGTATACTCACCACATTATTCAATATTGCCCAGATTGACTCCAATCAAGGAAAGCTAAGTCTGTGATACACCAATATAACAGTGGTAATTAAAAAATTGTAATCTTAGTAGGAAAGCTATTCACCTTCTCAGCTATCGGTAATTGGTATATGAGTAGAAGAAAAAAATTTGCAACTTTGTACTATGTTAAGTAGTTAATTTGTTAGGGTTCAGTAAAGCAAAGGCACCATTTTATTTTAGCCATTAGATATCTATGTACAGTTTAGTTTTAAGCTGTTAGTTTATAATGCAGATTTGAAACACAAAAAAATGTAGTAATATATTATGTTGGACTCGTAATTCATCTACATACATAAATTACGATTCGAAAATTCGATTGGACGCCACACATCCTCAAAGTTTTAGAGCTTTTTTTTTGAAATACTGAAAAAAAAACAAATTTATAATATGGCCGGTAAACTTTTTTGAATCCCGATTTCTTTGAATTTTTAAATGGCAATTTATGCATTTTTAGGTTTTGATTTTGATTATTATCAAAAGTAGTAAAAACTAACTATCGCTAATCTCCAGTTTTTTTTTTATAAGTATATATCATATTTCTAATCCAATAAATAAAATTCATCATCATCATCAGCCTATTGCAGTCTGGACGCAGCACTGTTGGACGGCGGCCTCTCCCATAGCACCCCACTGGCCTCGATCTTCGGCGAACCTTTCCCACTTCCTGCCCACAGCTTTGCGTATGTCGTCACTCCATCTAGTCACAGGGCGTCCTACATTACGTTTGCCGGTGCGCGGTCTCCACTCTTGAACCAGTCGACCCCAACGATCATCGGTTCAGCGGCAGAAATGACCGGCCCACTGCCACTTTAGCTTGCTAATCCGAGTAGCTATGTCGGTTACCCAAGTTCTCTGGCGAATTACTTCGTTTCGGATTCGATCACTCAGCGAAACACCGAGCATAGCTCTCTCTATAGCGCGCTGAGCAACTTTGAATTGGTGGACCAGTCGGACCGTGGGTGCCCACGTTTCGGCTCCGTAGGTCAGACTGGTAGGACGCATTGTTTGAAGACTTTAGTCTGCAGACATTGTTGGATGGGTGACGAGAAGACCCGATGTAGTTTGCCAAAATATGCTGCCCAGCCTAACTGAAACTAACTAAGGACAAAAGAGCCACACTTACCCGCCATCTCACAGAAGACCGAAATCAGCCGAGATGAGATCGTGTTAGCCCTTAAACAACTTAAAAATGGAAAAGCCCCTGGAGAGGACGGAATTACTACTGAGCTCTTAAAAAAAAGGAAAATTGGTATTTAAAGTAAATCATATTTAATTTCATAAAAATAATAATCTACCTTCTATTATTATATTACATATTATATTCTTCAAACGTATTTTACTGATCCTACTAAAATAAACAATACAAAATTAGATTAATCTTTTGAATTTGGATTAAAATTGTCAGGAATGTGAAATGTAGGTATGTACAAGGATATGATATGATGAATAACCTAAAAATATAATTTCCAATGTAAAATAAGGAATTATTCTCTATATTTTGTGTTTTATCCGTGGAGTTCTAATATTTACTACGGAACTCTATAGCGTGTAAGACCAGCTCACACTTGGCCGGTTTATGCGGTAGTTGTGATGCGCTCTAGCGGTTTAATTGACATTTTAAAAATTAAAAATTGCAAAGCTTTATGAAAATTGTTTTTTTTTTCTCCATTAAGCTTTATGAGCTTAGTAGGTACTTAGTAGAATATTATTACTAACTTTTTATACAGACATCATATCTATACATGTAGTAAAATTGTAGAAGACGTCGTTCTGTCTGTGTCTTGTGCGGCTTTCTCGCAAAAAGTACTGGACGGATTTTGATGAAAGTTTTTTTTTGTTATATAGGTATTAGTTCTCGTTAACATTTAAGCTTTAATTTATCAAAATATATAATAATAATAATAATGTTTATTTCAAAAGTTTACATACGAAGATTATAGACTATGTTTACAATATTTTCTTAAATTAGGTATTAATAATAACATGGGTGCCTGAACTAAGAAATCCTGTGTTTCAGGCTAAAAGAGCTACTCCATTTTCTATAACTATCATATTTTATCATTTATATAACAAACTTAACTTAAAAAACAAACTTTGAAAGGGAGTATTATATGTAAAGTCTAATCTAACCTAATTAATAAATTCTCTGTATCTTCATAAGACATACTTTGTAGGGACATCTGGAGAGTTTTTTTACACATTATGTGGGTGAGCCGATAAATATCCAACAGTGCATTTAGTCTGTAGTACAGATATGGGCCTAGGAATATGTAAAATTGTGTTGCAAAAGTATGTTTTATGGCAAGACTTTGGGAGCATACTCTATTTCTTCTTCTCTTATATGTATATAAGCTGCAGTCGGTAAATTTACGCGGGCGAAACCGCGGGGCGCAGCTAGTTTGACATAAAGGTCGAAA
Source organism: Calycopis cecrops (assembly GCA_001625245.1). Classification (NCBI taxonomy): domain Eukaryota; kingdom Metazoa; phylum Arthropoda; class Insecta; order Lepidoptera; family Lycaenidae; genus Calycopis; species Calycopis cecrops. The sequence continues at coordinate 282,921 of LUGF01045539.1, forward strand.
TTACATCCACAACACATGATACATAACAAAATCAAACTTCTCAAGCATTTCCACAGTAATTTATAAGTTAAATACAAATGATTAGTTTATTTTTTAGAAGATTCACAATTGAACCCGTAGGGCGCCGCGATCGAGTTGTAGTTTTCTTTCTATCTAAACTACACTTGCTCAATGTTGACTGAGCTGGTTTGTAATACAATTTTAATTTAATTTTTTAAAGTACCTACATTAACTCAAAATTTGTCTAACTACAGAAAATACCTCTGAAGATAAAACTTACAAATCGTATTCTTTATGTTGTTTAGAACTATGTAGGTACTTAAATACCATTATATACAACATACTACAAACTAAATCGAGTAATCAAAAGATACAGCCATAAAAAAAACTAATTAAAATTTTCCTACGAACCCAGTTGGCAACACAGTAAATTGCTTAACATAAAAGTTGTTAAAGTAGCAACTGAAACTGAGCGACATTGATATGAAATTCCAAGGATTAACAGACGCGTTCTTTCAACTTTAGTCCTGTTAGGTTTATTATACGGACAAAGAAGGGCCAGGGATCAATAGCCTTTGCGATGGCTCAGCGCTGACCTACGAGTAGACTGCTTGTGCATGTAAAAAATACTACAAACACTTTCACTTCAGTACAAAATGATCAATTCTGAAACACAAATCACGTTAAAATCTTACTGGGCAGCACATTTTTGCATTCTGAGGCATAATGAACATGAATTAATTGGAAAGTTTGATAAAAAACAATATGTGCGATTAATAGAATTGTTCTTTAATATTTTAAACAAACTATTTTAAACAAGTAAAGTAAGAAGATAAATACATTACATATTGTACTTTAGTACCTACATTGGGACGGTATAATCGTTGGCCTTAATAAAATCTTACAATAAATTCAAAGCCAAGCTTTTTACTATTGAATTAGACTATGTATGCCAATGTCTTCATCACGGTATGCCATCAAAAATGTCAAATCAATGAAATCTAATGAGATACTCTTGTCAATGGGCGCTGAGCACGATAGCAATCTCACAAGGTGAGTCTCTTTTCTCTTTTACTTTCGATCGTACATCGACTTGGACAAAGTCGGCGGCCGCCATCCCCGGTCGTCCACTCCAGGGCCATTGAACGGACTAAATTCTTTTATTTGTTTTTTATCCTTTACAGCCTAGAACACTCTCGTGTACATCTTTCCTGCTTTATTTTTAGTTCCCGCGAAAAAGGTGGTCATAGCGGCGGGGGCAACGCTTCTATTCTTACCAGGCGCAGCTGTTGCACAATTCGAAATGATTCCTGGAATGTTATAGACGCGTGGATCTATTTATAGTGTGCGCTTAAATGGATGTCAGGTTGTGGCAAAAAACTGTGTTTAAACGTTTCTGCCAGTGAACAGATTAACAAAGCTGTTAGAATACCACCTGTTAGAAAACACGCCACAACTTGAGATCTACTTTGGAATATGTAAATATCTTTAACGATATAATACGGATATAGAGATGTGGAATTCTGTATTGACATGGTTTTATTAGATAAAATATTAAGCTGATGGTTTTTTAACTATATTAAAGGGTCAAAGCCCCATTCACAATTGTCATAGATCTCACAAAGTCGGTCTTTGACCTCAAAGAATATTTAAGCTGGTTTAATTTTTTGTGTGATCCTTATACCTGTGTATCGATGTTAAGTTTTTTTAGGCTACATTGTAATAAATGTTTTGACCCCGGCAGAACAGTCTCGAATTAGGGACATGCCCGTACTATAAAAAAGGCAAAGGACAAAAAAAGAAGGTAAGTAACAGTATACTGGGCGAACGTTTAAAGCTTTATGGGTATTATAAAGTGTTGTTATATTGAGCTATTAAACTTGAATATTCTTTTCTTATTTCACAGTACAAGGTGCAATGAGGTCATTTACCTGTACCTACATAACTAATACTTATAACACTGTTCATAAGTTTTATTTGCTTGCAGCGCCTGCAGGCTGTAGAGTATTGAAGATAAGCCGTTCTTTCTTTTATTACTTTCTTAAATTTTACACAAACAATAAAGGGGAAACAAACAATTTCTATATAATAGTAGATAGTGAAAATTATAGAAGTTTTTATTCGTGTAATGGAGTAAACGGTAAAAAAGCAGATCCACCCCGTTTGTCTTAGGCTGAAGGGCTTGCCTAACGCAAGCCCTTTTACTGGGATACAATTCATCCAATGGGGAATTAAAAAACTTATAATGGTTAATGGTTATACAGAAGAGGATGCAAAGTAGCTCTTCCTTTCTTCTTATCATGAGAAGGGACAAAAAGCAAGGACAAATCAAGAGAAATATTCTCTATGGTGCAGTATGGTGTAGCGCCACTGGGGGCCTGACTAGCTGTTGAGGTAGACCCGAGCTGTTGCTTCACAGTCCGGGTCACAGACGACGTTATATGACTCGATGGGTTTTAGTCCCACAGGGTCCAATAGACACGTAATTGCGTTTTAATGGAAAGCAAATCTACCTAAACGAATATGGAGAATATATATACATCGTACTTGTATCGGCATCTTATTTGCAAATGGAAGAAGTCAACCAAAATGTTTTTGCTCCTTAAATGAAAAGCCAACAGAACTAATGCAAGTGAAGTTAATCCGGACTTGACACATAGCCGAGGATCATTTTAGTGTTTTTTAAAATGCACCAGTCGAGCTGCATTCATCACACAGCAACAAACATCCTCACAATACACTATTGTACTTATGTATGTGACGGATAACTTTGTTACAAATAAGACGTAGATGCCGTAAGCAAAATATTTGGTCCAATGTTTGTTTAGCTTGTTTGATAACCAATAAACTACTCAAATAGTTAAGATTGCCGCTAAATTTTATAGTATATGGGTGGCCAGTAATAGTTAAGGCTAAAAGCCTTGGTGTGTTGAAATATTTAAGTGGTCACTGCACCTAGACGACGAATATTTGCTATTTGGTGCTCTCAATTATCCCAAATACAGGTAAAATACGAGAACCTGTTCCTTCAAAAATTATAAATGCTAGTTCGATATTCAAAAGTTATTGCGCTGTACCTAGTGTATACCAGCCTGCACTGAGGGATCATATTTTGAAAAAAAAATTAAAGAACGCCTTCACTTCTCATAGTCTTTTTCATATTATAATTAAGAAAGCGTTTTTGGATTGAAAGTCCCGACAATATTCAAATTTAACACTCCAAAACTCTTAGCACATTCTCGATCTTAATATTGAGGTTTAATACAATCAGAACATTCGCAGACGACTTCTTCTTCTTGGTAGTGCTCTTCATTGCTGAAGGGCGTGCCCGTTCTGGAAATCCTTCACGAAGTTGTTAATTATTTCTTTCATCCCGCTCTATCTCCTGCCTGTTTTATTGCTGCAGTCACAGTGAGACATTTTATTTCTCTGATTTGGTCAGACCAGCGAGTTGGTGAACGTCCCCTTAGTCGTATCCCCTCTATCGCGGACGACTACTCTGTGCCAAAATTTCAAAGATTGTAAATAGTTTTTAATTGCTAGCATAATAAATCACTTCTAAAACTTAAGGGGAAAGCTTTTATGTAATTCAAGGATAAGCTCTGGCTAATGTGTTGTTGCCAATGTGTATGTTGTCTGTATTTACCTTTGAGTATTTAGCCAAATGGAAAATAATGCCTCACACTAGCTTATAAACTTGCAATTGCGTGTCTCCGAAAAGACGTAGGGTACATAGGTACCTATCATTGGTCTTTTTTTCCATTGACAGATGGGAACGCCTTTAGGTGGCCTCTACGATTAAATACTCAAAGGTAATCACCAAAAGCTCCAAGCTTATAAATAAAACACGAGTATTTGCAAATCATTTAGTACCGCATTTCCTAGTGTAAGACTTATGTTCCTAGTTCGATAAAATCTAATGCCTAGAATATTTTCCTGTTCGCTAGCTGAATAAACAACGAGACACCAGCGTGAGGATAAACCGAGCATTGAGGTCAGCTCACGCGTAAGGTGCAGCACTTCGTGCCGACGTACGCACGCACGAACTAACTGACATGCGATATACTTTTATCAACTTTATGACATGTTCATTATGTTCAAGGGCATGTTGAAGCTCGAAAATTGTGGTATAGGAGGGCAAGGGAGTCGGAGCCATTTTCATGACTGCCAACGCACATAGACATCCGCATAGAGGTTATACAGATTCGTTTCGCTTCTTCTGTCCCTCCATGGGTCAAGCGGATAATTACACACCGCTCAGCAACAGCACGGCTGTCACATTACGCCGGTATCGTGTAAGCAAGAGGTACCTCCACGGCTGCAACACAGCCTGACGCCTTTAACTTACTATTTTATGGTCGATATGAAGATCGAATTGATTTCGTTTAATTACACTTTTCTTACAACGGGGAATATGCATTAGTACACTGTCACCGGCCACAGCTAATCAGTCCACTAACTAGGTACTCAGTGGCTAGGAGTGGTAGGCTAGTGCCTACACCAACTCCACAGAAGAGTGATCCCGCAGCACTGAACAGCACCAGCTTACCTCCTTGTACCCAGCACGAATGCGTGCCTCCTCCTGCTCTCTAATCCTCTTTTCTTACAAGAGAAGTGCAAGGATCAGCGCCAGAATATCTGGGTTGTTGGGCCACTAGGCCCTACTGATACGAGAAGACCTGTAATCTACTAAGTCCTAATATGTTAGTTATTGTAATAAATATTTTAATTCGAATACTCTTCTATCTTCTTTTATTTAAGTAAGAATGTATGTATTAATAGACTTCTTTTATTGCTAACGCCATAACATTGTTGGTCATAAGCTTTAGCATGGAAGAAATCCATGCACTTGAAATAAAAAGGAAATTGCTAAAGACATATTATATCCATTTTTTGGTCATTTCCTTCTATTCAAGCTGCCATACCTATCTACAATGAGGTTTTCATCCTTACCTTTTTCTTGTGAATTTCCATAAACTATTATCATAACAATTATTAATTTTACAACAATAACTTCAGAATTAAGTCTATATTCCCAACTCCTCTAAGACTTAAAATATGAAATGTTTTATTACAGTTTTCGTGCGCTCAATAAATAAGAGCACAGCCTTATAACAAAGCCTTGCATCATATCAAGGTTGCTGCCTTTACCTTCTTTCGAGTTAGACCGTTCGAACGCTCCTACAAGGGCAAATTTGTTTATACTCTGTGTTCTATAGACAATTGGCTGCCTCGTTGTCTAATGGTATGTTCAACCATGGTGAGGGGCTATGTTCGAATCCCGGGTAGGACCAAAAAAGGTTTGTGATACCCTCGGAGAGGACATGCAGCCGTCAGTCCTGCGCAGATTTGTCGTTGTAGAGATCGCCGCCGCAGCCGAAATCGGATTGAAGCATATTTTTATTTTTACGTTATTAAGTAGTCGTAGGTAGTTTTTAAATTGGAAGAACATTTGAAATTGGAAATTAATAGAAAATAATCTAAAACGAATAACTTTATACTTTAAATTTACATGTAATATTCTAATAGGTAATGGTATTTTTTTTATCTTTATCTAGTTCTGGAAATAAATCTGCTTTGAACACCTTAACTTCAAAACTTGACCAGATTAACATGTGCTTGTTGAAAAAAACAAACAACGTAAACAATCAAATAAGGTAACCAACAAACAAAAATAAGAAATGAAAGCGAAATCAAATTTCAATAACAGCTACTGGAAATCCCCAATAGTAACCGTTTACATAACATAAACCCGAACATTATATAACGTAATCTGACTTATCATATTAAAGACAATAATTATAATAAATAAAAAGTCAATAATAATGGAGGATAAGATAAAGGAGTATAAGGATTGATATCCTTATGCTCCTCGCAGCTTATTTTTTATGTTATTAAAAGAGCTGGTCCAATTTGACTACATGACGTGTCATGCGACCAAATTTGGCCAGCGTAGCCGTCCAGCCCGGTATGCGTTGTAATTAAACTGGGCACGCACGGCCGGGGAAGTGCGTCTCACAAGCATGATACCACCACAACCTTACAGCTATGTTGTCGTGAACGGTTTGTGATGTCCCATTGGGAGGAAAAGAGAAAAGCGAACAACACCAACGTATAAAAATTATGTGGATACCTATAGATGACGTTAGTCACTTAGAAAACCCGACTGATTTGTTTCTTCCCTGATTACAAAAATATCCAAGCATTAACCGCCTGTGAAACTTTATACTGACTTTTTTTTAGGGGGGCAAACGAGCAGCCATTTTGATGACTACCGACGCCCATAGACATCTGCATAAAGACTATACAGATGCGCTGCCCCCCTTTCTCCTCCCACCTCCATGGGCCACCGGCTACTTACACACCGCACGAAACGCGACAGCACAGCTGTCACTTCACGCCGGTCTCGTGTAAGCGAGAGGTACCTCCCCGGTCGTGACTTCGCTCGGGCTCGTAAATGTTTTGCTCAATAAAAAGCGTCCTATGTCCTTACTAATGAACACCCCAAGAATAAGTTGGCCCATGGAGGTGGGAGGAGAAAGGAGGGCAGCGCATCTGTAAAGCCTCTATGTGGATGTTTGTGGGCGTCGGTGGTCATGAAAATGGCTCCGACTGCTCGTTTGCCCTCCTATACCATAAAAAAAAAAAATAAGTGTACAATTTACAAATTTTCCTTATGCTCGGTTGAGTAGTTTTGGCGTGAAAGCGTAACAATCTTACGTTCATGTTAATAATATTAGTACCTACAAAACTTTGATGTATGGAGACCTAAAATTAAAATATGAAATAAATATCGCCATAAGTAGTCCAGAATATAATTTCATAGGGAAACTATAAATTTAATGATGAAGACGATTCATCTAAATTATATATAACATAATAAAGTTAATAATCGAAACCAGTTATAGTATGAGTTCCCTAGGGTATTTTTGCATGGCAGCCGAACTTTACCGGCACGACCGGGGAGGTACTTATCTCTCGCTTACACGATACTGGTGTAAAGTGACAGCTGCGCTGTCACGTTCCGTGCGGCACCCTGTACAACCTCTATGCGGATGTCTATGGGCGTCGGTAGTTATGAAAATTACTTCGACTGCTCGTTTGCCCCTTACACTACACACAAAGGGTATACTGCCTCCTTCCTCTTCCCCCTCCACGGGCCACCTACTACTTTACACACTTTAAGCGAGAGGTATCTCGCCGGTCGTACCGGCCCAATTCGGTTGCAATTTGCATGCATGCATGCAGCGTGGCACTACCTCTTTTATCCAGTGTCGGCCAATCCGATTAATGATCACGTGTCTGATACTTGCCATAGCCGTCTTAGTGATGAGTCATCACAAAGTTATTTTTATCATTCTAAAACATAGGAGGACAAGCAAACGGAGTCATTGATGATCAGTACTGACTCGAATGCGTTGGCTTCCATCACCCAATGCGCCCCAATGGTCCGGCTACTTCTGAACAGCACAATAAGCGACAGCACAGCTATTACTTTCATGGGGAATATCATGGAAGAGGTTACCTTACGTACGAATTCGACTCTAAAGTAACATGACACTACCTCTTACTAAACTCAGGTATAAGGTAAGAATAAGGTTTCACAAAACGCCATCAATCAAATAACTACATAATTTTCACATAAATAAAAATATACGTAATATTTTTTACGGTAATTACAGTTACGACACACCCGAAACCCTAAAAATACATTTTTATAGGAATGTTAAGGGCGGCCGGTGAGTTGGTAGCCATGTTTACAAACAAAGAGATCAACGTTCTCCAAGTAGGTTAGCACTGGCGCGACCGCGTGCTGCGGCCAGTATTGCGCGGGTCGTGGTCTCGCATTTCGGCTGTCTTAAAAAAGTAAACGACGTTTCCAAATTTGAATATTTGGGTATTCAAATTTGGATTGCGATTTCATATTGTAATTACCTTTTTTGTTGCGGGCAGTAACATTATTTGCCAGTTATGGCTGTAAATTATATTTATTCAAAAAAATATATGTTAATTATTTTTTAATACAATATAGAAATTATGCAGCATAAGTGGTGACATCGTAAATTAAAAAAGTGTATTATTTTGGTAGTTTCGTATTATGTCAATCATTTTTATGCCATACAATGAAAAATAATAATTAAAACAAATTAAAACCAATCGTGAAATTACCACAAAAAAAATAAGTTTACGATTGAAATAAATATACCCGTTACAGATATTATATAAATATTATTATTCTTATTTAAAAACTTACAGTAAAACTATTTAATTTAAAAAGTTTTTTTTATATATTCAAAAAGTAAAAAAACGATTGCAATTTATCCAATTACAATTATTAACCAATTAAACGTTTATACCAATAAAATTAAAGTTTAATTGTTTAATACAAAATCGTAAAACGTACTAAAAGAGCATTTAAAGTAACATAATTTTAACCAACGATCAAAAGTTCACGGGTGAAATCAATATAACGGCAGTATTCACCGCAACAGCGGAAGAAAGTTCCTGACAATTTGCATAGCGACTCGAGATTAGTGTACAAATATCCCGCGCTCTCCGATGGCCTACATAGACACGCTATATACTTTATTGTGGACCCATTTCCGCGGGGCACGACCGCCGTCGCGGTCGGCACACTTCGCGAACACCGAAAGTTTCTCCTAGAGAAACCTACATCCAACACACGTCTATGCAGATTTCCAGAGCGAACTTCATATAGACTGCGACCTAAATACGAAAGCCACCAATCACCGAGAGAAAGGCGCGTCGTTAGCCTTGTTCTGTGACATGATCTTCGAAAATACAAAGGGTTTTATTAATGTCATAGAAAATAACAGGCGTCGAGAAAAACTTGCACTGTAGAAAGCGTCACATTTCACCATAAGCCTAGAAAGTGTACATAGGAAGAAAGTGAAGAAGTGTGCAAAAAATTTGCAATACGAGTGCAGCGAGTTCCGCTCGCGGTGACGACAGATAACAATACTCGCTTCGAACCCGCTACCAGTTGGACCACCGTGCACTTTTTCTCCCTACATGAGAATAATCACACACACTTTTCTCGCCGCTTCGACGTTATCTAGTTGTTATAAATCGAGCTCATTTTTACTTTCTTTTCCGTTCGCTCTTGTTCGTACTATGTAAGTGCGTTTTAAAACTGTGTATGTGATAAGTGCAAACTGCGTAAGAAATGGCATTGATTGTAAAACAAGGTGTTGATCTTTTTTTACATCATTTTTTTTTGATAGTTACGGAGCAACCGCGCAGTTATAACTTGATGTTAAATTGACTATAAATATCCTTAATTCATAGTTGTGCAGACACACGTGTGTCTCATTGGCCCAATTTCTTATATTGAGCTCTTCGAACGCATCAAACCGCGACAAAGGTATTAGCCATATCTTCATGCCTGTGTTGTGTGTATGCATGCTTTGGTTTCAGTACTTTTTCATGATTTTAATATTGTGACAGATTAAATAAACTTTCATAAACATTATTTGAAACTAGATCGTCAGTAGAAACCACCCGCGCTTTCTGGACGCAAATTGTTGTGATTGTCAGACATTTCTCGTTTCATTCGGATAACAACTACAGCACTTTCAGAAGGTGATATTACCTAGTTTGGAATTCAACTCTCAAAAGTAAGATCAACCTATATAATATTTTTTCCTTGTTCTTATTCTGATGCAATTGCATGCGATTAATTTTATACTCTTTAGAATTTGCCTTCCGTAAGCATCTGCTAAAATCAGCATTGTATATATTTTATTTAAAAAAACATTATAAATATTTCGTGAAATTTCATCTAATTAAAATTTTGGTGAAATTGTAGAGTTTAAATTGAAACAGATGAAGTCTCAACTACTTTAGTATGTTGAATACAAACTGCTTTGCACAGAAAATATACACACATATGCCAATGCTTCGATTGAAACAACGAAACGTCACAATCACATCCATCACATCCGAGAATCTTGATCACCGAGAGAACGCTGATTTATAATAAGAAAGTGAAAAGGAAACAATTCTCGCGTTCGCCGGTAAATACGTGAATCACGCAACACGCGTCCAGATGCCGATATGCATCCATGTCACATGATTTCCCCCCGCAGATGCGTATTACCTATAAATTATGTACCGGCAAAAACAATATTCTCGTATTATTTGATATTTTAATGACAGTTTCTTATGTCAGTTCCGTTAAATAGTTCGGATAGTAACATGCGAGAGAAAACGATCGCACGACAGAGGCACGCATGGATTTAAATACAAGGAAAAAACAAAAACCACAGTGAATGGGAAAGCTATGGCTGAGATCGAGAGAAAGAGTGTAAATGAGAAAGATGGGCATTTCACCGCGGGCCGCGGGGTCAATGCGCTCCGCACTGTCGCTGATTGTAACCCAATTGTATGTGGGTCTAGGCCGGCGTTCGTCGACCCACGTGACACACTTCGCCGTTCACGACCGCGGTGCTTTCACGGCTTCACGCCCCACGGTGGGGAGGCACTTTCGGAAAGCTGTACTGTCTAGTCTACATCATAACAATGCATTGTGCATGCTACACCGTGCATGATACAGCTGTGAGTTACTCCTGGGCAAGATCTTAACATTGCAGGAACTGGAAGGTATTTTTTTGGCTATGCATCAGATTCGGAAGCAAACATTTTCATTAAATGCATGTTCAGATTTAAGAAATATGACAGCTTGTAAAGGTCACAAAACTATGTACCATCATACCATGATAAAATACATAACAAAATTGTCGCAATGCCTTACTTACTATAGGTAAGTATGTGAGACCTACGCTTAAAATTTGGGCACGTCAATTAAAATCACGTGCTTATTTTTTTTATTTTTTATTAAACATATTATATTTAGATACTAGCGATCTGCCTGCGTTATACATCTAACATACAGATAGATACATATTACATGAAAATAACATTAAGTATAGGTATCTTTTGAGATATTTCATATTATATTTTTAATTAATAGCAGTATGTTTTCATAATAAACTATTATCATAATGTAAAGTTTTAAGTAATGTGTATTTTATTTTATTAATGATATTTTTAATGACCTTTATAATTTTTGCACTTCGCCTAGTATTGATTCGCTTTCTTAACGCTTTGTTAATTATTTCCACTACAACTACCAGTCTTTTTTGGCTAGCATACGACAGCACGTCGTACCACGAACACTACGTACCCATAATAATACACTGCTATACAACAGAGGTTTAATTGGCTGACAATTACAATGATAAGGCTCCGTTGTAAAAAGTATATTAATTAAAAATTATAACAATATACATATCTTCTATTACATATACATTAATAAAACCAAAACTATAACTTAGTATATAAATACTAACAGACCTAATGTTGACGTATAAAGTTTTGTTTAAGTACCCACTAGAAAGTTATTTGAATTAAAATAGAATTAATGCAAAAAATTTAATTTACTGTTTCATTTTTATTCACAAATCATCTATTTTAATTTTTATTATATTATTAAAGTATAGAATATAGAACATTATGACAGTGCATTAAATACAAAAAAAATAACGAAAGTTTTAAAGACAAGTAGTTCAGATTAAAATTTAAAAACACATATTTAAATATGAATATGATTTCAAATACTCTTTCTTGTGTTATACCGGCAGTTTTTTTACTTTTCTTACCTACGTCAATCCCTGCCTCTGTTCCGCCAGACTGAATTCGAAAGAAACATCATGTTGCCTTCAACACAAAAGCGAAACGATTATTTTTTGCTGTATTTTATAAGCAATTGTAATGTTTGTTTGTTCAAAATATTATAAACCAGATTTTTACCGATTTTCCAATTTTGAAGGGACCACATAATCAACGATTTCAATCGTCAGAAGCACATGTTATTTAGTCACAAAACTTTATAGATGGAGAAGACAATTTTTGTGTGGATTAATTTAGTATAGTATTACGCGAGCGAGGTGCACTCCCTCGATCGTACCGACCCGATTGGTCTTGAGTACACCAATAATGAAATTGTTAGTTTTTTCGGGTTCCGTATCTCAAAGAGAAAATATTGAGAGTTCTATTTGGAAACATTGGACGAAGGTTCGTTTGTTTGCAAAAAAGAATTTGTAATGTTATACTATACTACTAACATATTATTAAGCTATATTACTAACAATACTACTAAGATAATACTAAACTAATATGGATGTGAATCTGAAATACATGATTATTATTATTAATATTTCTTTGTTTGTTTGTTTTCATAATCTCAAGAATATCTTGGCTTTTTAATTAAGCACGGGTTATTACCGAGTGCTAAGTAATAATATTATAATAAATTATAAATACATATTTTTGATAATAATAAAACCTATACTTATTATTACTTATACTGATTAATTAGCTCCTTGTTGCAAAAACTTTCGAGCGATTGGCCATGTGTTGAGTATAACTGCTTTTTGTGAATTTATATATGTGTGTGTCCTAATACATCTAAACTTTTAAATAGCTATTGTAATTACTTTACGGGTCCGGAGCCGACCACGGCTGGTGTAATCCAGTCGAAACGTCGGGCAAAAGTATATATTTTGGCCTTTCATTTTTATCGTGTTAAAACCCGTAAAGTAATTACAATATGTGTAACAAACACGAAAGTCTCAAACAAGTATTTTTAAATAGCTGTTTACTATTATTATTGTTATTATTAGGGATAGAAGGGGGCAGCAGCAGTATCTGAGGAAGATGTGCCTGGTCGTGTCGACCCATCCGTCTACAATGGATCATGGTAATAACACAAATATAATTAATAATGAAGATAGTCGAAGTGAGACGATCCGAAAAAGAGCGCCGAGCGGGGGTCCGCTCAAGTAACGGTACTGAATGAAAGTATTTTTGTGGCGATCGAATTTTATCATTAATAAAACGACTTATTGACCCGATGAGCCAAATAACATAATCGGCCCTTTTGAGCCCAGCTATTTGGCCTCCTTTCGAATGAACGAAAAAAGTGTTCGTAAGTGCTCCTAAGCAAAGCGACAGAGTAATGAAAGTAGATTGGCACCTAGTAGTTGATTTACCGAGTTTATAAAATCATCCAGATGACCTTCACCATAGTAATTAGGTAACATACCATATGTCGGAACCCCATAGGGTAGGATTATACCCTGCCCGAAAATCAGATCGCACACATCCAAATTTGAATGTGCCGTCCGTACCTGAACTCATCTTACGAAAATGATGATTTTAGTAAGAGGTAGTGCCACACTGCATGCTTGTATACAGCCGAAATGGGCCGGCACGACCGGGGAGGTACCTCTCGCTTACACGAGACCGGCCTGAAGTGACAGCTGTGTTGTCGCGTTTCGTGCGGTATGTAAGTAGCCGGTGGCCTATAGAAGTGGAAGGAGAAAGGAGGACAGCGCATCTGTGTAGTTTCTATACGGATGTCTATGGGCATCGGTAGTCATGAAAATGGTGCCGACTGCTCGTTTGCCCCCCTATATCATAAAAAAAAAAAATCATTTATAGTATTGGGAGCCGCTGGATGCAAGCAGCTGTGGCCGGCCTGTGCGGCAGCGGTGGACGTATTCTGGTTGCTGATGAAGACGATGATGATAGGGGCAAACATCGAGCCTTTTGACGACTACCCATGCCCACAGACATCCGCACAATTTCTACACAGGAACCTTTCATCCTGCCCTTGAATGGGCCACTGACTACTAATAAACTGCTCAAGGCACGACAGCATAGTTGACTTCACCGCGGTATCATGTAAGAGGTACCTCCTGGTCGTGCCGATCTAATTCCGCTGCAATGATACCTCTTACTGAATCTAAGTCGGCGCCAGCAAACACCTCTTACTAAAATTAATATCATGGATCAGTGGTCAGCCGAGATTATGGTTTAACGATCACAAAAAGTTCCGTCACAATCGGTGCAGCCGTTTTTGCGTGACGCCGCACCATGCGCAAACAAACAAACAACACGAATTTCATAACAGTTTTCCATTTTCCTTTCATGCTTTTCCAATTACTGTTGAGCCCTGGCAGCGCAACGAAGTAAAACTTATTCGTAACCGAACATTTTTATGTTATTTTATATATATTTTTTTATGGTATAGGAGGACAAACGGAGCCATTTTTATGACTACCGACGCCCACAAACATCCGCATAGAGGCTATACAGATGCGCTGCTCACTTTTCTCCTCCCACCTCGACGAAACGCGACAGCACAGCTGTCACTTTACGCCGGTCTCGTGTAAGCGAGAGATACCTCCCCGGTTGTGCCGGCCCAATTCGACTGCATGCAACCATGCAGTGTGGCACTACCTCTTACTAAATATATGTTTAGGTTTTTTTATAGTGTAGGTAAGAGGGCAAACGAGCAGTCGGAGGCATTTTCATGACTACCAAGCTAGCAGCTTCGTGGGATTGCTATAAGTATTCGTCGGGCGACGATGTTTGCGATCGAAAGAGAGATCCCCCACTCTCCTGTAGATGGGAGAGATGTATCCCAATATGACGTGTGTGTGTGTGTGTGTGTGTGAAAAATAATATTATGAGTTTCGGTAGTCACCAAGTGGTTCCATTTTCTCGTATGTATTATGATAACATTTTATGATAAATATTAAAATAATTATTAAATATTAAAATAATAAAGTATTTGCGTTTTTATTATTTAAATTCATTGCAAACATATTCAGGGGTTTAATAATTACAGCTGGTTCAATAACCCACATTGTGTATTAAATGCAGGTGTAAGGTTTACATGCATTAATTTTATTAATTGTGAGAAGTCTTTCGTCGAGAACCTTATAACAATGGGAGAGTTATTTTAAGAATAATTAATTCTAGTGTCATTGCTGCCTTGTCACCGATTCGGGTATGATCAGCATGCTTACTCGAGTGAAGGTAGGCTATCGTCTCTCTCGGTGAATAATTGAGAAAGAGAGAGATTCATTGAGTAAGTAATGACAAGACTTACCGGAATCAATACATATAACAAAACAGTAAAATTCGTATGTCTGTACATTGAATACATTACGAAAACAAATTGGGGGCGATGTTAAAATAGTGTTAGAACGCTTTTCAATGTTTTTTAATTTTTTTGTCTGTCTGTTTGTCTGTTTGTCCAGGCTAATCTCCGAAACTACTGCACGGATGAAACTTTTTGTGGTGTATAGATACTAAGCCCATACGACTCAGGGTTCTTCAAGAATATGCCTTTTCCTTATAACACCTAGTTTCGCGGATGTCTACGGGCAGTGTTAGCTCTGGTGGTAGTCACAAGCCTGCTCGTTGGCTTCCTATCTCATAAAAATAATTTCAGTATTTTCTCGTTAACGAATAACAAACATACCTACATACAAACTTTCGAATTTACAATAAAAGAACAATTTCTTGTCACTTCATAGTTACTTAGACCTATTGCAATAGGGAATATGCATGTATTTTTTTTATATTTTTAAATGATAATTTACATAATTACAGTAATGTAAAAAAATACTAATGTATAATAACAAACAAAAAAAATGTTTCAAATTAGTAGGCCAATAACAGCTTTTTAAACGATCGCCATTTAGCCGCGCTGACATGACGTCACGCATCATAACAACCACCAATGGCAATGCTCTAATGCTCTTTAAGAATGAGATTATTATGATATTTGACGTCACAATTCATGCCAACCAATGGCGTGCGTTTCACCTAATTCAATCTTCCCGCACAATTTTTGCACTTTTCAATAATAATTTTCTGATTGAAAACAAAATTATACACAAAAATATTAATACGTTCGCACATGTACAGGAAAAGACTTTACATATAAAAAAAATTATCATCATTTGAATCATACGCATATTCCCTATTGTTTTTAAAAGATTAAGGGGGCAAGGCAGTCGGAGCCATTATCATGACTACCCGCCCATAGATATCCGCATAGAGTTAATACAGGTGCATTACATGCATGCATGCAGCGTGGCACATGAGTTACATGTAGTGTTTAAAAATTGACAGCGGCAAACTACATATTACAGACAAATGTGTAAAAGTTTCTCAAAATCTTAAAATTGTGCATTATGAAAACATTAAACTGAATAATAAACACAGAAGTTTGATATCACAACTAAATTTTACGAGATATTCACTTACAACTTTTACGTATAACCAAACATTTACAATTATCTTTAATTAACTTTCGTTAGCGTAAACAATTTCATTCTCAAGACGCGGGCAGCTTTCGATTTACATCTCTAAAGCCACAAGTAAAGAAATGTTTTCTAAGAGGCCAATTAGTAATCGCTTTAAAATTCTTTCAGCATAACAAGTGTAAAGATTAATTAAAACATCATTATTTTGTTGTTAATATTTAAGTTTCGATTAAATGTATTAAGCTTATCTAAATAAAACTATTTTAATAATAAAAAACTTTTGAATATCAGAATTTGTTTTTGCACCAAAGTTTTTTGGAACCTCATCAGGCTCTAAAATTTTAACTTGACAAAGGGTTTCTTTGTATTTAACAAAGCCAAGAACCCAACAAATTGGCCAAATAAAAACAAAAATCTTTAGATGTATTGCTGACTATTCATCAAGCGTTTTTGGCGGCCATGGCAATTTTAAAACACCACACGCACACATTGATAAATTATACTTTAGTATGCCATTTGCACTGCACATGATGGATACTTACGAACTTATTCCACCCACACCTTTCTACAATAGAACAAACAGAGGCTTTGAGCACAGACATCGCTACATGGTTGAGATTCCACCAATACGTACAAAGAGGTTTGCATATACATTTATCATACGTACGGCCAAAGTGTGGAATACTTTACCAGCTTATGTATTCCCTGATAACTACAACCTGGAAATCTTCAAATCGAGGATGAATAGGTATCTTCTAGGCAAGCGTGCTCCACCATCGGCCAAGTCTACACTTTCCACCAGGTGAGGCAGTGGCCAATCGCAAGGCTATCTCTTATAAAAAAAAATACTACGTTAGTTCTTAAAATCCCTAACTGGATGAATTTTACAGCACCTAAAACTAACAACTGTCGTTAGCCGTTTTAAATCATCAATAATCATTAGCCTTTAAGGTAGACATCTAGAAAGTGTCCCTAGAACGTGGCTTTAGCAATCTGTAAACTCAATCTGAGGAAGAGAGTGGGGGGGGGGG
>LUGF01045539.1:300116-315346 GCA_001625245.1 Calycopis cecrops
CCCTGTTCGACTCTAAACCTAGTTTCATCACCCGACGAGCACACATAATAGTCCGGTGAAGCTCTATTGGGCTTCTATTAGCTTCCACAATAAAAGTTCAGGTCCAAAAAAAAAAAAGAACTGTAAATTCGATGGACTTGTCCATTATAGTTCAATCACACTTGTGGCCTGATCCGGTTAGGTTAAACAGTTCCGATATTGTTATATGCAATATCCACAAATAGTGGTCATCATCATCAGCCTATTTTTGTCCACTGCTGGACATAGGCCTCCCCGAGTGCACGCCACTGAGCTCGATCTTCAGCTCTCCGTCTCCAGACCGTGCCTGCCACTTTACGTATGTCGTCACTCCATCTAGCTGCAGGGCGTCCTACGCCACGCTTGCCAAGACGTGGTCTCCACTCTAGAACCCTTCTGCTCCATTGGTTGTCAGTTCTGCGGCAGATGTGGCCAGCTCACTGCCACTTCAGCTTACTAATTCTTTGGGCTATGTCGGCAAATAGTGGTAGTTCTCCTGTATGGAATTAAGTACAACAAAAGCCTTTATCTGTCTTTAGTCTCTTTATAAGACTGGCATATAAAAGCCTTAAGATAGACCTCCTATAACAGCTTAATAACACTTGCGCATACTTAATAGCTTTAAGACAGACGACTCAAAAATATCCATAAAACTTATCTCAATGGCTACCTCTTGAAAAGATCCAAAATGGATAAACGATAACACGATCCACAAATTGTGGTAATCAGTGGAAACACCTCTAAATTAAGCGCAGTGGGCCAGCAATTAGAGTAAACGCGGCGTCACGAGATTAACTGTTCGGCTGATGGAGGGAACAAGGTCGGGTGATCTAGAGCAAGGTCAGAGCGGGCACTCTTCGAGTGATAGCGTGACCTTTGCAGTGATTATCGCCTCGATCGCAACTGCACACACACAACTGTACACATGTGTGCAGTGCCCAGTGCACTGATCTATATTACTGGATAGCTGATGCTGTTGGACAAATCTGTAAGAATCGTGTGACACTAGTATCTATTTGCCGACTCCGTAAGGGTCTCTTATTACCTTAAAAAAATGTATATTGTGGTTGTTGCTGAAACTGTAGTTCTCTATTTTTACCACCTGAATGAGAATCAGCGTATGTTACTGACATATAAATAAATTAAAATGCCAAATACAGTCACTAACTCCATGTTCATAATTTTCGAATAATGTTCTAAAAGCTTCACGCGAGCGCGATGACGTTCAGTTTGATACACTAACGCGCTAAATGCTCCCACTCCTACTCCATATTTTTTCACACACATCATCGATCCAGTTACGTTGAGATCAGTGAGACAGCTTGACTAATGAGATTTCTTTGTTGTATCCATTCAATTTAAGGAGCGTACACAATGTGATTACTCAACTGAAGTTAAGTCGGGGTAGAGTGACTTGGATATGACTTAAGCCTATTTGTCGGTTTAATGTATGACTGGCTTTGACCCGCCGCTTCGCTCGCGTCCGTATTTTTTAACAAAAAGTATCCTATGTCCTTTCTGGCACCTTTAAGAATATTTGTACAAAGTTTCATGCTGATCGGTTGAGTAGTTTTGGTAGGAAACCGTAATAAACAAACTCATATTCACATAAGTAGGATAGTCTGGGTCTGTCTAGAAATTAGTTTTAATAGAATTTTATTATTACGAAAACAGGACACCTAAATGGATTAATCTTTTGGCATAATATCATCAATAAGCCACTGACAGTAAAAAATGTCAGAGGATACTGGAATAGTCCAAAAATTTTCGATTAATAAATTTAAAAAAGTTGTTAAAGAGCGTTTGTGTGGTAAGGCATACTATAATGTAACAGATTTTATGGCAGATACCATCTTGGGATTAATACCCTCCTCCCAGGCTGTTTCTACACCATATTTTTTGTAAATTTTTAAATTGTATTGTATTATATCATTAATAATATGCAAATGTACCTATTTGTATTTTTATATTTTTTACTTTTGCATATCACAACATGAGGCCCGCTGAGTTTGTTTCGCCGGCTCTTCTCAGGACAGGGCTACTAGGGTTGAACCGGTGGTAGATTTTATTGTTGACGTTCAAAAAGTAATTCCTGTAATTCTATTTTGAATAAAAAACTTTTTGATTTTTGATTTTGATTTTGATATTTAAAAAATGTGCTCTATGGACTCTTAGTCAGTATTTTGATCACGTTCTTTGTTTGTTACGTAATAAAAATGTATTGTTACCTCTATGTGGTGCTCGTTAGACTAATCTCTCTAAACTATCCCCACATTATTAATTTTAAGTCCAATAGGATTTTTATTTAAATTATATTTTGATGATGACCGTATAAGTATTTCTGAAGATTATCTCCTACAAACAAAGTTAGAAAATTTATCTTTTAATAATAATTATTAAAAGATAAGGTTTCTAACTTATAATTATTGTTTTATTCTATAATATAATATATAAAATCCAAACCTGACATTTATCAGCGCACAGACGAAACTGCTGTACCTAGAAAATGAAAATTGGGTGCAGCTGTTCCTTCCATGATGTAAATGATTCAACCCCTAAGGGGGTGAAATAGGGGAGTAGAGTTACTAATCATTGGTTGGGGGAAACCGCGGGTCACAGCTAGTATCTACTACACAATACTACATATACTGCTACACAAACAAACATACCCAATTAGAATATAAATAACATTAACATTGCAATGTTAGCGAGCCGATATTCAAGGAGCATGGTGAAAATAAAAAGGTTGTGATAATTGATGGTCTCATTCGTAACACAAATGGCGCAGACCGTACGAGCAGGTGGGGCCACTTATTTCTAGGAAACGTGGAGCGGAGCCTTCTGAGAACCTGTCGGGGCTAAAGATAGCGCTGTGAGACATCCCGCGTGACGTCAGAGAGGATATTTCAAATTCCCCATCCAGACTCACCCAGCAATATAATTGTAAAAGTCATACTTTTTGTCGAGATAAGATTGTTGTTTCTAGCGACAAGAAACTAGGAAAACTATCAATGGTAATGGTAGTGCCATCGAACGTGTTCTCTTTTTCAAATAACCCAACCTACGTTTAGAAATATTAGTTATACATAGTATTGTAAATATTAGTTTAATTATTAGATATTTTAAGATTCCATTGTATGCAGATAAAGCATTAGACAATATTAAAAACTTTTAAAAAGTTATTTTTGTAATACACTAACGAGTAAAGAGTGAATGTAATATCGTATTCATTCATTTATCTGAACAAAAAGACGCGCATTGATGAATAAAGAACACTCATGATATCACCGTAAAGATTATACATTAAGATATATTTATCTTCGTGGTTATATTATTATAAAACCTTTATCATTAACTCATTAATTATATTATTAATCATTTATTTATATTGCAAGTATAGTATAATATTACCTCTGCAGTGTGTCACACTTTGAAACATTCTAGATTAGCCCCACAGTGTAAATCGCATCAAATCTATTCCAAAGAAACCATATGAATATTTTTGCGTAAGGGAAATGGTGTGAAGATGAGTTGTTGTTGAAGCTGGTACTTTTTCTAGATAAGTAATTACGAATGTATTCATGGATATTTATCGAAATTCATCAAGATTGGTAACGGCGGTTTTTCATATTCTACTCCACTATGTATACATAAAAAAATGTTTTTATTTGACTGGAGATACGATTTTGAAATGTTGCTTATGAAACCTATTTCAAAATTATATCTCCAGTAGGCAAAGGATCTATTGAGAGGAAGGCTGTAAGCGGCTGTTGGTTGGTATGGTTCCCTCATGAAAGGGAAACTGCAGATGACGTGTGCGTAATGACGCAACTGTCCTGAGTCATACAGCAAAAACAAACCAGATGATGGCGTATCGTTCAATCTCTGGAACGGCTCGTTACAATCTCGGCTTAGTCCTCTGCTCACTTAGTTTTTGTGCAACTTTTCTTATAGTATAAGGACACAAACAAGCAAAGACAGCCTTCCTCTCAGCCGAATGGGTAGTTATTTTTCTAATCACATATGCATTTAATTACATATTTATCAAATTTACTTAGTAAGAGGAAGTAGCTAATAGATGGCATTGCTGTCGTCTTCGTATGAACCACCATTTTAATGTGGAGGTGTTATATCGTACTTCATATTATATGTTTACTAGCTGTGTTCCGGGGTTTCACCCGCGTATCTTTCGATCCCGTAGAAATATCGAGATGAAAAATATTGTTATGTGTATTTAAAAGTCAATAGCAAGTCATCAAATGCGTTTATTTTTCAAATTCATCTAGTTCTAATTATTCACACTAAATCAGGGTTATTCCGATCATATTAAGCTTCTCTTAGAAGTAAGTTCTTCGATTGCTGGTTCAGGTAATTCAGGTACGAGAATTATTAATTCTGGTTTTTCGGTCTCGAGTAATTCGGGTTCTGGAATTTGAGTTCTGGAATTTGGGTTCTGGTTTTGCTAGTTTAAGTGATTTGGGTTCTGGAATTTCAGATTCTAACTTTGCTGGTTCAAGTAATTCAGGTTCGGATATAACGGATTCAGATATACTTAATTCAAGTGTTAATTCCAGTTCGGGAATTTCGGGTTCTGATATTATTAGATCGTATACTTTGGATTCTGGAATTTTAGGTTCTGGTTTTGCTGGTTTAAATAATTTGGGTTTGGAAATTTTAGATAAAGTTAATTCAAGCTTGAAAATTTCGGGTTTTGATTTTGATAGCTTGGATAATTCGGATTCTGGAATTTTAGGTTCTGGTCTTTCTGGTTCGGGTAATTTGGGTTCTGGTTTAGCTGGTGTCAGTGATTTTCGTTCTGGTTTTTCTGGTTCTGGTGATTCAGGTTCGGGATTTTCAGGTTCTGGTTTTGCTTGTCCAAGTGATTCGGGTTCTGCAATTTCACGTTCTGGTTTTGATGGCTCGGGTAATTCTGGTTCTAAAATTTCAGGTTCAAGTAATTCAAGTTCGGAAATTTCGAGTTCTGATTTTGATGGTTTAAATGATTCGGTTTCTGGTATTTTAGGATCTGGTTTTGCTGGTTCAGGTAATTCGGGTTCTGAAATTACAGGTTCAGGTAATTCGAGTTCGGAAATTTCGGGCTCTGATTTTGATGGCTCGGATAATTCGGATTCTGGAATTTTAGGTTCTGGTTTTACTGGTTCAGGTAATTCGGATTTTGGTTTAGCTGGTACCCGTGATTTACGTTTTGGTTTTGCTGGTTCAAGTAATTTAGGTCCGGGATTTTCGGGTTTTGGTTTTGCTGGTTCAAGTGATTCGGGTTCTGGAATTTCACTTTCTGGTTTTGACGGCTTGGGTGATTCTGGTTCTGATATTTCAGGTTTAGGTAATTTAAGTTCGGAAATTTTTGGTTCTGATTTTGATGGATGGGATAATTCGGATTCTCGAATTTTAGTTTCTGGTTTTGCTTGTTCAGGTAATTCAGGTTCTGAAATTTCAGGTTCAGGTAATTCAAATTTGGGAATTTCAGGTTCTGATTTTGATTGCTCGGAAAATTCGGATTCTGGAATTTTATGTTCTGGTTTTGATGGTTCACGTAATTCGGGTTCTGGTTTCGCTGGTTTAAGTGATTTGGGTTCGGGAATTTCAGGTTCAGGTAATTCTAGTCCGGAAATTTCGCGTACTAATTTTGTTGGTTCGGTTAATTCGGACTCTGGAATTTTAGGTTCTGGTTTTGCTGGTTCAGGTAATTCGGGTTCTGGTTTAGATAGTACCAGTAATTTGCGTTCTGGTTTTGCTGGTTCAGGTAATTCAGGTTCGGTATTTTCGGGTTCTGGTTTTGCTGGTTCAAGTGATTCGGGTTCTGGAATTTCACGTTTTGGTTTGGAAGGATCGGGTAATTCTGGTTCTGAAATTTCAGGTTCAGATAATTTATGTTTGAGAATTTTGGGTTCTGATTTTGATAGCTCGGATAATTCGGATTCTGAAATTTTGGGTTCTGATTTTGCTGGCTCGGGTAATTCTGGTTCAGAAATTTTAGGTTCAGGTAATTTAAGTTCGGAAATTTCGGGTTCTGATTTTGATGGCTCGGATAATTCAGATTCTGGAATTTTAGGTTCTTGTTTTGCTAGTTCAGGTAATTCGGGTTCTGGTTTAGCTAGTACCAGTGATTTGCGTTTTGGTTTTGCTGGTTCAGGTGATTCAAGTTCGGGATTTTCGAGTTCTGGTTTTGCTGGTTCAAGTGATTCGGGTTCTGGAATTTCACGTGCTGGTTTTGATCGCTCGGGTAATTCTGGTTCTGAAATTTCAGGTTCAGGTAATTCAGGTTCGGAAATTAGGGGTTTTGATTTTGATGGTCCGGATAATTGTGATTCTACAATTTTAGGTTCTGGTTTTGCTAGTTCAAGTGATTCGTGTTCAGGTAATTCGGTTTCTGAAATTACAGGTTCAGGTAATTCAAGTTCGGAAATTTCGAGTTCTGATTTTGATGGTTTAAATGATTCGGGTTCTCGAATTTTAGGTTCTGGTTTTACTGGTTCAGGTAATTCGGATTTTGGTTTAGCTGATACCCGTGATTTGCGTTTTGGTTTTGCTGGTTCAAGTGATTCGGGTTCTGGAATTTCACTTTCTGGTTTTGACGGCTTGGGTGATTCTGGTTCTGAAATTTCAGGTTTAGGTAATTTAAGTTCGGAAATTTTTGGTTCTGATTTTGATGGATGGGATAATTTGGATTCTCGAATTTTAGGATCTGGTTCTGCTGGTTCAGGTAATTCGGGTTCTGAAATTACAGGTTCAGGTAATTCAAGTTCGGAAATTTCGGGCTCTGATTTTGATGACTCGGATAATTCGGATTCTCGAATTTTAGGTTCTGGTTTTGCTGGTTCAAGTAATTTAGGTCCGGGATTTTCGGGTTTTGGTTTTGCTGGTTCAAGTGATTCGGGTTCTGGAATTTCACTTTCTGGTTTTGACGGCTTGGGTGGTTCTGGTTCTGAAATTTCAGGTTTAGGTAATTTAAGTTCGGAAATTTTTGGTTCTGATTTTGATGGATGGGATAATTTGGATTCTCGAATTTTAGGATCTGGTTTTGCTGGTTCAGGTAATTCGGGTTCTGAAATTACAGGTTCAGGTAATTCAAGTTCGGAAATTTCGGACTCTGATTTTGATGGCTCGGATAATTCGGATTCTCGAATTTTAGGTTCTGGTTTTGCTGGTTCAAGTAATTTAGGTCTGGGATTTTCGGGTTTTGGTTTTGCTGGTTCAAGTGATTCGGGTTCTGGAATTTCACTTCCTGGTTTTGACGGCTTGGGTGATTCTGGTTCTGAAATTTCAGGTTTAGGTAATTTAAGTTCGGAAATTTTTGGTTCTGATTTTGATGGATGGGATAATTTGGATTCTCGAATTTTAGGATCTGGTTTTGCTGGTTCAGGTAATTCGGGTTCCGAAATTACAGGTTCAGGTAATTCAAGTTCGGAAATTTCGGGCTCTGATTTTGATGGCTCGGATAATTCGGATTCTTGAATTTTAGGTTCTCGTTTTACTGGTTCTGGTAATTCGGATTTTGGTTTAGCTGATACCCGTGATTTGCGTTTTGGTTTTGCTGGTTCAAGTAATTTAGGTCCGGGATTTTCGGGTTTTGGTTTTGCTGGTTCAAGTGAATCGGGTTCTGGAATTTCATTTTCTGATTTTGACGGCTTGGGTGATTCTGGTTCTGAAATTTCAGGCTTAGGTAATTTAAGTTCGGAAATTTCGGGTTCTGATTTTGATGACTCGGATAATACGGATTTTGGAATTTTAGGTTCTGGTTTTTTTGGATCAGTTAATTCGGGTTCTGGTTTAGTTGGTACCAGTGATTTGCGTTCTGGTTTTGCTGGCTCAGGTAATTCAGGTTCGGTATTTTCGGGTTCTGGTTTTGCTGGTTCAAGTGATTCGGGTTCTGGAATTTTACGTTTTGGTTTTGAAGGACCGGGTAATTCTGGTTCTGAAATTTCAGGTTCAGGTAATTTATGTTTGGGAATTTTGGGTTCTGATTTTGATAGCTCGGATGATTCAGATTCTGAAATTTTAGGTTCTGGTTTTGCTGGCTCTGGTAATTCTGGTTCAGAAATTTTAGGTTCAGGTAATTCAAATTCGGAAATTTCGGGTTCTGATTTTGATGGCTCGGATAATTTGGATTCTGGAATTTTAGGTTCTGGTTTTGCTAGTTCAGGTAAATCGGGTTCTGGTTTAGCTGGTACCAGTGATTTGCGTTCTGGTTTTGCTGGCTCAGGTAATTCAGGTTCGGTATTTTCGGGTTCTGGTTTTGCTAGTTCAAGTGATTCGGGTTCTGGAATTTCACGTTCTGGTTTTAAAGGATCGGGTAATTCTGGTTTTGAAATTTCAGATTCAGGTAATTTATATTTAGGAATTTTTTGGTTTCTGATTTTGATTTTGATTTTGATTTTGATTTGATTTTGATTTTGATTTAACAAAATATTACAATTAGACGATACAATTTAAAACACATCCTTGTTATGATGTTTAGATCCTTATTTTAAATTTAGCCGGTTAATTTGGCCGGTGACCAAAAAATAACCCTGTATACAATCACCACATACTATAACAGTAAAATTCGTATGTCTAAACATTGAATATATTTACGAAAAAGTAATTGGGGGCGATGTTAAAATATTACAACACAACACTCCTCAATGTTTTTTTAATTTTTTTGTTTGTGCGTTTTTCTACGTACGGCGTATAGTTTTAAACGATTGAGTTGAAATTTTGTATGTGTATTTCCATTGTTTCACAGTTATGAATGTACTATAGATAAATAGATAGATAGATTATATATAATATATGTCCTTTCTCGAATCGTTATGCATAATGCGTTTATAGCATATGCAGAATGTGAAGATGATCCTTCGCAAAGTCGTTCTGAATGGCGCCCACAAAAGTTTCTAAGTTGGTAAGACCAATTTTTGTCAGATGGCGCCACTGTCGTTCCAATGAATTTTATATATTGCTATGGTAGTCAATGCTGACGTATCTGTTAGCAGCGTAGCAACGCGCGCTCGGTATATCTAGTGTGTAATAAAAGACCACTAAAAGTTAACTGACTTCGAATTCAAACCAATAAACAAACCAATGCTTAAATTTGCTACTTTGTATCAATGCTTATAAAATAAGTGGGTTAATTTAACTCTACTAGTGCACCCGCGAAGATCGATGCTCATTGCTTGTTTGTACCTTAATACTATAAAAAAGTCGCGTAAAAACTAAAGTGAGCAGAGGACTAAGCCGAGATTGTAACGAGCCGTTCCAGAGATTGAACGATACGCCATAATCTGGTTTGTTTTTGCTGTATGACTCAGGACAGTTGCGTCATTACGTACACGTCATCCGCAGTTTCCCTTTCATGAGGGAGGCATACGATCGTTATCCCTAACAACTTACAACCGCTTACTGCCTTCCTCCCTGCCGGTCGGGTAGTTATTTTTTCACATATACAATTAATTACATATTATGTATCAAATTTACTTAGTAAGAGGAAGTGGTAGCCACGCCAGTGCTGCTTTGTGTCTTGATTGCATCGGCACGACTGAAGGAAGTCTCGTTCACATGATACCACCGACAACTATAGTTGTAATGTCTCATGCGCTTTCTGAGTTTCCGAAAACTTATTGGAGTGGAGGAAAGAAGAATATAAAAGTAATGCGGATATACAAGGTTGATAAAAGAGAAAGGCATTAATGAAACCACATATAGTATACGTGCCTACAGTTAATCCGAAACTATTAAAAAAATTATGACAAGGACACGAAAATACTTTTTTAAACAAGTTCAATTGCGAAAAAATGTAATCATGCATTGTACCGGCGTCGTCAGCGAACTGCAACTTCACACGAGGTGAATGACCCCGGCCGGCCCATACTCGCTATCAGCTGACGTACAACGTGTACGAAGTGAGAAAAAACTTTAAGAAATCCTGGTGGCTAAACTATTCCTCCAATTTATCAGATTTTTGTTGTGTAGCCTGGAAATTATTAACTTAATATGTGGTTTCATTTATTGCCTCTTGTGATCAAATTATCAACTTATTATCTTTTCATCACATCTATTCGAAAAGAGGCAGTTTGATCCTCGTAAACAGGGAGCAAAATAGCTCTTTGATCCCTAGGGACGGAAAGTGATTAGAATTTGGAACGTGGATAAAATCGTGTGTCAAATCCCCAATGACCAGATAAGAAATTAATTACTATCCGGCCACACGGGTGTCATGGAGTCATGACGTCAAGGTAACCTTAATGTCATGAGGCCATGACACCCGTGTAGCCACACCATTTCGAACATTGTATGAACAAATCGCTGGCTTTATGGCAAAATAATATGTCTTCGTTGGCAAAATTAAAAAAAAAACGCGGAAAATGTTTTTTTTATGGTATAGAGGGGCAAACGAGCAGTCGGAGTCATTGTCATGACTACCGATGCCCATAGACATCTGCATAGAAGACAGCCTCAACACAAATGCGCTGCCCTTCTTTCTCCTTCCACCTCCATGGGCCACCAGCTACTTACACACCGCACGAAACGCGACAGCACAGCTGTCACTTTACGCCAGTCTCGTGTAAGCGAAAGGTACCTCCTCGGTCGTGCCGGCCCAATTCGGCTGCATGCAAGCATGCAGTGTGGCACTACCTCTTACTAAAATGATTAGTTGCTGTACTCATTTTCTCATAAAGGGCGATGAAAAGTAGAGTGTTCACCTCAGGAGCAACACTATTTTTGAAGCTCGAGTACTTTGAATCCCTCGCTGCGCTCAGGATTCTACTTTAGAATCCTTCACTCTGCTCTGGATCCAAAAAACACTCTCGCCTGAAAAATAGTGTTTTGCTCCCTAGGTTAACAATCTACTATTATCAAACTTGTATATGCGGAGTCAACAGTCATCAAAAGACCATCGTTTGAACACTTATATTATAAAAAAAACTGTATCTCACAGTATGGATAGCTACTACAGCTATTAAAAATTACCTTATATTTTCTGTGGGTATTTGAAAAGTTCTTGTTCAACGACATTTGGTTTAAATTTTGTGCATATTTCAGTGGGTACTGGGTGGTATGAAAACACAATTACACCCAATAGATGGCATTACTCTCGTCATCTTATTCTTGTGAACCACCATTTTATTGTGGAGGTGTTATATCGGACTTCATAATAAAATGTTTACTAGCTGTGTTCCGCGGCTTCACCCGCGTAACTTTCGATCCCGCAGAAACATCGAGATGAAAAATATTAACGTGTATTTAAAAGTCAATAGTAAGTCATCAAATGCCTTTATTTTTCGAATTCATCTAGTTCTGATGATTCACGCTAAATCAGGGTTATTCAGGCCATATTAAGCTTCTCTTAGAATTAAGTTCTTCGATTGCTGCTTCAAGTGATTCGGATTCGGCAATTTGGGGTTCTGGTTTTGCTGGTTCAGGTAATTCAGGTACG
Organism: Calycopis cecrops; assembly: GCA_001625245.1. NCBI lineage: Eukaryota > Metazoa > Arthropoda > Insecta > Lepidoptera > Lycaenidae > Calycopis > Calycopis cecrops. The sequence goes on from LUGF01045539.1 coordinate 311,569, forward strand.
GGAAATTCGAGTTCTGCTTTTGCTGGTTCAAGTGATTTGGGTTTTGGAATTTCAGGTTCTGGCTTCACTGGTTCAGGTTTGGTTATATCGGGTACTCGTTTTGCTGGTTCAGGTAATTCAGGTTCGGGTATATCGGATTCTGGAATTTCAGGTTCAGGTAATTCAAGTTCGGAAATTTCGGGCTCTGATTTTGATGGCTCGGATAATTTGGATTCTGGGATTTTAGGTTCTGGTTTTACTGGTTCCGGTAATTCGGATTTTGGTTTAGCTGGTACCCGTGATTTGCGTTTTGGCTTTGCTGGTTCAAGTAATTCAGGTCCGGGATTTTCGGGTTTGAGTTTTGCTGGTTCAAGTGATTCGGGTTCTGGAATTTCACGTTCTGGTTTTGACGGCTTGGGTGATTCTGGTTCTGAAATTTCAGGTTCAGGTAATTTAAGTTCGGAAATTTTGGGTTCTGATTTTGATGGATGGGATAATTCGGATTCTCGAATTTTAGCTTCTGGTTTTGCTTGTTCAGGTAATTCAGGTTCTGAAATGTCAGATACAGTTAATTCAAGTTCGGGAATTTCGGGTTCTGATTTTGATGGATCAGATAATTCGGATTCTGGAATTTTAGGTTCTAGTTTTGGTGGTTTAGGTAATTCGGGTTCTGAAATTTTAGATACAGTTAATTCAAGTTCGGAAATCTCGGGTTCTGATTTCGATGGATCGAAAAAGTCGGATTCTGGAATTTCACGTTCTGGTTTCGACGGCTTGGGTGATTCTGGTTCTGAAATTTCAGGTTCAGGTAATTTAAGTTCGGAAATTTTGGGTTCTGATTTTGATGGATGGGATAATTCGGATTCTCGAATTTTAGTTTCTGGTTTTGCTTGTCCAGGTAATTCAGGTTCTGAAATGTCAGATACAGTTAATTCAAGTTCGGGAATTTCGGGTTCTGATTTTGATGGATCAGATAATTCGGATTCTGGAATTTTAGGTTCTAGTTTTAGTGGTTTAGGTAATTCGCGTTCTGAAATTTTAGATACAGTTAATTCAAGTTCGGAAATCTCGGGTTCTGATTTCGATGGATCGAAAAATTCGGATTCTGGAATTTTAGGTTCTGGTTTTGGTGGTTTAGGTAATTCAAGTTCGGAAATTTCGGGTTCTGATTTCGATGGATCGAATAATTCGGATTCTGGAATTTTAGGTTCTGGTAATTCAAGCTCGGAAATTTCGGGTTCTGATATTACTGGCTCGGATAATTCGGATTCTGGAATGTTAGGTTTTGGTTTTGCTGGTACCAGTGATTTGCGTTCTAATTTTACTGGTTCAGGTAATTCAGGTTCGGGATTTTCGGGTTCTGGTTTTGATGGTGCAAATGATTCGGGTTCTGGAATTTCTCGTTCTGATTTTGATGGATCGGATAATTTGAATTCTGGAATTTTAGGTTCTGGTTTTGCTGGTCCAGGTAATTCGGGTTCTGGTTTAGATGATACCAGTGACTTGCGTTCTAGTTTTGCTGGTTCAGGTAATTCAGGTTCGGGATTTTCGGGTTCTGGTTTTACTCTTTCAAGTGTTTCGGATTCTGGAATTACACGTTCTGGTTTCGATGGCTCGGGTGATTCTGGTAGTAAAATTTCAGGTTCAGGTAATTCAAGTTCGGAAATTTCGGGTTCTGATTTTGATGGCTTGAACAATGCGAATTCTGGAATTTTAGGTTCTGGTTTTGCTGGTTCAGGTAATTCGGGTTCTGGTTTAGTTGGTATGAGTGATTTGCGTTTTGGTTTTGTTGGTTCAGGTGATTCAGGTTTGGGATTTTCGGGTTCTGGTTTTGCTGGTTCAAGTGATTCGGGTTCTGGAATTTCACGTTCTGATTTGGATGGCTCGGGTAATTCTGGTTCTAAAATTTCAGGTTCAGGTAATTCAAGATCGGAAATTTCTGGTTCTGATTTTGATGGCTCGAATAACTCGGATTCTGGAATTTTAGATTCTGGTTTTGTTGGTTCAGGTAATTCAGGTTCTGGAATTTTAGGTTCTGGTTTTGCTGGCTCGGGTAATTCGGGTTCCAGGATTTTAGTTTCTCGCTTTGCTGGTTTAGGTAATTCAGGTTCAGGATGTTTAGGTTCTGGTTTTGCTGGCTCATGTAATTCGGGTTCTGGAATTTCAGGTTCTGGTTTTGCTGGTTCAGGTAATTCGGGTGCTGGAAGTTCTGGCTCAGAGATAGCTAGTTCAGGTAAATCGGGCTCATGCAGTGCTGATTCCAGTTCCCCAGGTTCAGGAATTTCTGGCTCATGAACAGTTGGTTCAGGTATTTTGGTCTCAGAATCTTCTGATTCACTAGAACTTGGTAACGCTAATTCAGATAAATCTAGTTCGGGTAGTACTGATTCCAGTAATTCAGGTACTTCAGGGTCGTGTGAAATAGGATCATTATCTTCTGGTTTAGGTTTGTGAATGTCGGAGGTTGCTGGTACATCGCCATTTACAATGATTTGCTCTAGACGCAGAGGATGGCAGACTGCTGCCACTAGCACAGCGCACAAAACGACAAACAGCTTCATGTTTGATATCTGTAGGAAACCAACACATTTTTAATCTGTATCGATAGGAGTATTTCAAATATTTTTTTTAGCCTTAGAATAGACAAAAGTTTGGAAATTTTTTGAGAACTACATGAAGAAGTTAAAGAGCTATATAAGTTTGATCTCTTATTTCTCAGGGTTGATGCCTGACTAACAAAAATATTGTGATAATTTTGATTTAACGCTTCGTTCGCTTGTGATCTTTATTCTACATACCGGGTGTTCCAGACCACCCGTCCAGGCTGATTATTTCGAAAAGTTTCAAAAAAAAATCAAAACAAAAAAATACGTGTCAAATATTTTTTGAAACTCTATCAAATCATACCAAAAACACCCCTCACGCCCAACCTCCTGTTAGGGGTGGGTGGTGCAAATTAAAAAATTCAAATGGAAACCCGTATTTTTTTTTGCAGATTCGGATTTTTTATCGGAGATTATTTTTGTATTTGTTTTGCTTTTGAACTAATTCTGTTTTGTTTTTGTTTTTATTCATGGTTCTAGTTTTGTTTTTGTTTTTATTTTTGTTTTTGACTTTGATTTTTGTCAAAATCAAAGAAAATCGTTTTTTGTCGATTGCAGCGCCATCTATGGCGATTCAAAAAAAATGTTCCAGACAAAATGTTTGTCTTTTTTCATGACGAACCCGAATCTGCAAAAAAAAATACGGGTTTCCATTTGAATTTTTAAAGTTGCACCCCCTACCCCTAACAGGGGGTTGGTAGTGAGGGGTGTTTTTGGTATGATTTGATAGAGTTTCAAAAAATATTTGACACGTATTTTTTTGTTTTGATTTTTTTTTGAAACTTTTCGAAATAATCAGCCTGGACGGGTGGTCTGGAACACCCGGTATATTTTCTTTGATATTTTAATTGTTATTAATATAAAGGTATTATGAAAAAGACTTATTTATTTGACTCATCTTTAATAAAAATATCTAGTCTAGGAACTAGTCTACCCGTGATCACTTCTTAGGCGTATAAAAAAATCGTAATAATATAACATAGCCTATGTACTCCACATAGTTTCGGAGACCACTAAATTTAGTTAACTGACTTCGAATTGAAACCAATAAACAAACCAATGCATAAATTTGCTACTTTGTATCAATGCTTATAAAATAGATTAATTTAACTCTACTAGTGGACCCGCAAAGATCGATACTCGAACTAAGTGAAACTTTTTGGGGAATTTTTAATTGCACCTCTATTTAAAAATTT
>LUGF01045539.1:315499-348667 GCA_001625245.1 Calycopis cecrops
ACACTTGCAAAAGACACATAGAATCTTTATCAATAATTATGTATGTCATTTGTATCGATGTGCCAAATGCATGGTAGTGGGTGTAAAGTTTTATTTATTAAATTAAAGTATGAAACATTATTATTAAAAAATATTAGTGTTCTGCACTTCTTTTACACGTAAACTATAAGTGTGCCAAATTTCATATTTCCTGCGTCAGCGCAATTTTCGTAAAAATGTTCCTAAAGTTTTTGCTTCACGTATTTATATATAGATATTTGTTCATTACGTATTTAAATCTTCTTCAAATATCAGTTATTACATTCAGCAGTAACATAATTTCATCACTACATAGTAAAAAACAAAGTCACTTTTCTATCTATGCCTATGTGTTCGGCGTCTATGTGTCTGTATGCTTAGATCTTTAAAAATACGCAACCGATTCTGAGGAGGTGTTTTTAATAGGTAGAGTGATTCAAGAGAAAGATATTAATTACTTTAATGTATGTATATGTTATGTATATGTTATTATACATTAAAGTAATACCTTCCTATTTATTTTTGAAGTCCGAAATCCACGCGGGCAAAGCTGCGGGCGTAAGCTAGTATGACATAATATTATATTTTACTAACCTGCTATCCACTTTTTAAAGACAACTGATGAACACACCCTTGCCCTAATGCGGATATAGGCAAAACTTAGAATTTATCAGTCTGTACAATTCCATTACTAGCAATAAAGGTTTTGTATTAATGCATTGCATAAAAATTAATGAGTCTTCTAGAATTTTCTTCAAGCAATGTACCAACATATAAAATTAACAGCACAATAATTCAAATTATGTATGAAACTCTTAGAATCCTGACAATATCCAGTACTAACATAAAACATGGATCTCTTGTTCGTGAGCGCAGCAACTTGAAACGATTTAATAAGGTTGAAAATCTTGGGTTTTTTTTAATTAAAAAATGACGTATTTTATTATTAGTATTTATAGCTGACCCGACAGACGTTATCTTGTCATTATTGGAAAATATGTGGTCATGGTAACGTGTAATGTTATGTGGCCAAATTGTTGAATCCATTACTTGACCCTTTTTTTCTTGACGCAGGGGAATACATTTGTTTATGCTACCTAGGAGCCCGGTCGGTCTCTAGACCTATGTCTGACTTGACACTTGAGAGTGCAATACTAACTAAACCCCTGCGGGTGCCTTCAGCCGCTATAATTGGAGGGTCCTGGATCGAAAGAATCCCTCCAGCGACAGGCTGACCTCGGTAAAAAGGTCAGACTTCTCCTCCTTGGGGACTGTACGGCTGCCTCTTAACAGCCCTAACTACAACGTCGGAACCGTGCAATCGGATCAGGTTCCCATCCAGTCAGGCCTCTCCCCCCAAGCCTGTCCGGAATGGGTAACCCTGTCCGACATAGCCTTAGGGATCACAGAGGCATGCAAGCCCGTTTATACAGGGTTATTTTTTGGTCACCAAACCAAATTTTAAAATAAGGAAGTAGACATCATTCCAAGAGAGTGTTTTAAATTTTATCGTCTAATTGTAATCTATACTAATATTATAAAGAGGAAACCTTTGTATTTTTGTATTTTTGAATTTTTGTATGTTTGTATTGAATAGGCTCAAAAACCGATTTCAAAATTTCTTTTACCATTACTAAGAGGAATTTTTCCGAATCCGTATAGGCTATATTTTATCCCGGAAAATAGATAGGATTTTTCGTGGTAGGGAAAATTGTGAAAAAAAAATTAAAACTTAGCCAAATCGGTTCAGTCGTTCTCGAGTTTTAGCGAGTCTAACGAACAGCAATTGATTTTTATATAAACAGGGTTAGTTTTTGGTCACCGGCCATATTTAAAAATAAGGAAATAAACATCATTTCATGGGTGTTTTAATTTTATCGTCTTATTTGTAATATTTTGTTACATAAACATCGATTTGAAACGGTCCGTAAATATACCTACGCGCATTAGCACCCGAAGAAATAATTATGTTACCCACACGGTATTTATTTTCGAAACGGGACAAAAATATTTTTTATACTATTTTTCTTATTTGTTTTATTTCATAAATCGAATGTACTATCGATTCTGAACCAAATCTGAAAAGTTGGCCGGTGACCAAAAACTAACCCTGTATAAGATAGATGTACAATAATATATGACAATGTAAAATCTCAAGAAGACAAGAGCCATTATCACCATCATCACCATCAGCCCTTATCAGCCCACTGCTGGACATAGGTATCCTTTAATGAACGCCTAGATGACCGACCTCCTGCCACCCACATCCGGACCGGCCACTGTACGGAGATCCGCATCCCACCTAGTGGGAAGACGATTCCACTTCGTCTTAATAAACGCAACCTCCACTCTAGAAGCTTACTGGCCCATCAGTCATTTGTTCTTCTGAATGTGTGATCCGTCAGCCACCTTATAAATAAAAAAAGGAAAAAAAGGCATAAACACAATTGAATTATTACCTAGCATGACACCTACATAATATTGTTATTAAAGTTAAGTTAGTAATCGTGTAATTCGTGCTATATAAACATTAGCCCGAATGTCTAGATAATTAATAATAAATCACAACAAATCTTTTATGTGTTTCATTATTTCACGATGTTTTAAATAATTAGTTTGTTAAAAATACTTATCACGAGCAAAATAAATGTAAAAAATTTGGGAGCGTAACATTTTCGTTAAGCTTGCTATAAATTTAACTATCACGTTACAATATTTATTTCATAATTTGGAAAATATTTACTACAGATAATATGTGTAGGTATCAAGCAAATTGTAGCAAAACATTTTGATTGCGTAATAAAACAAGTGTATTGTAAAATATTTCCAATTTTTATACTTTAAAATATTACTTTAAGACCCTGAGTTAAGACAACTCCAACAAGCCCAAAGACGAGCAAACAAGACAAAGTACCTGTTTTTGTTATATTTGTTTACTCATAGGAATACAGATACATAGCAAACCTAGGAGCCCGGGTGGCCTCGAGACCTATGTCGGACTCGATACTTAGTGTAAAACCGACTTAACCCCTGCGCGTGCTTTCAGCCGCTATAGTTGGAGGGTCCCGGATCTACAATCAACAGGATCCCTCCAGCGACAGGCTGGCCCCTGCGACGAAGCCAGTCTTCTCCTTGAGGACTGTCCGGCTGCCACAGTCCCTCAGCAAGGAAACGTGCACTGTGGTCAGGTTCGCATCCTGACCCCTGGGCCCTGCATCAAGTACTCCAAAAGAGCACGCCACCATTGTCCAAATCGGACCCGCCACTCGTTCCGTTACGCGCGGTCCTCTGCTGGTTCAGAGGGACGGTGGAGGACCTCGAGTCGAGCTGCTCTTAGTCTTGCCTCTCCCCCCAAGTCTATCCGGTATGGGCAGCCCTATCCGGACCACCAGATCAGCTCTATGCCATAATACATTTGCATTTTTATCCTATTTACTTTATTTTATTAAATCCTATTTACTTTATTATAAGCATTAAAAGTTTCAGCTCAAATTAAATTTATCATTTACATGTCTTTTTGAACTCTTTCTGCGGGTAAGAGGGGGAATTTGCTCCCTTTAACACCTCTACCATTTAGATCGAGCATAATATTGCCAACAACCAACAACAAACCAACCAAGACGTATGAAATCTCTCAGGTCAAATCTAAAATTACGTCCCGGACAAAAAACATAACCCATACAACGAAACTGTCAGAAAAAATGGATCGAAATGTGAACGGGAATCGGAGGGGCGAAATGGTCCGTTAGATATTTTATAACAGGACATTTCAAAAAGGAATCTGATAATTTCTTGACAGTTTTATTTTATGCATGAATTTGTGGTTTCTTGTGTTGTTTAAGATGGAGTGAGTGCTACTGCTTCAATGTATTTAGTATTAGAAATGTAAGGATATAATATTTGTACACAGACTAGTTTTTTTTTTGTGGTATTAGGGGCAAATGAATACTTGGACTAGTAAATTATCTACGCACATAGCCATCATTATAATTATAATTTAGACGCCGTTCTTCCCTCTTACACTCCAATGGGCCCACTGACTTCAATCTACCACTCAGATGTTAATGAGACATGATTGATACTTGACTCCGATGAATCTGAAGCCGCTACTATACGCGAACGAATATTAAGTATATGGACTATGGAGAAAAAGAAGACGGCTCTGCGGCGTAGTGTTGCACGGTGGACTGCTTCCCAGCCCGCGGTACACTGATGCCCTGGTCAAGCTGCTGGAGGCAGGCGGCTCGTGACCGCGACCTGTAGCGCCTATGTCTAGCAGTGGAAGTCTTGATGATCATGTCAGTTACCTACTGGGCCGTAAGTACAAATGTAGGTTTACGTTTTCTATCGATATTTAATCAAATGTAGACAATATTGTTTATTTTACAATGGTTTAAGTATTTTATCGCAATATTATAACAATTAATAAATTTTTCTAGCGATACATTTACCACACGTTTACGTTTAGTTTTCAAAGACAAAATTATCGCCGTCGAATCCAAACCTTCAACAAAAAGCTTCCATGTAATCGTGAACAAGCAATTTCTTAAGCTTAATCCAATTGTGACGCACAAGCTTCATAAAATCAATACAATTCTGATTGATCGAGGTGCCCTATTTTTTGTACCTATGTAGGTAAACAGTTCATAACCTAAACGCCATGAAAGAAAATACCAACATACCAAAATAATCCAAATGTTACTAATATTGCAAATAATAGGCACATTGATCTAGGGCAGATTAGTCAACCACTATGTATAATATACGTTATATTATATGCGTCGCTCATAAGTCGTTAATTAATTATTAAACAAGGATGATAAAAAAAGCGAACGAAATCTTGCCTAGAAACTAATGAAGTATTAAAATTGTGACAGTGTATTTATGTTTGTGAGTGTAAAGGGTTAGGTACTAGATATGAGAAAAATTACCTCATATTTTTAAATAATTTGATTACTTCTCGTCAGTTTATTGCACCAACTCTAATAATAACTATACTCCTTACTTTTCATCGTCTAACTATCCAATCGGTAAACAAACCATATATAAAATTGTATTTTTATTACTATTATATTGTGTACCTAGATGTGGATACAAGTATTTTATATAAGTGGAAAATTATTGTAATATAAGTATATAGTAAGAGGTAGTGCCACACTGCATGCAAGCATGCAGTTGAATAGGGCCGGCACGACCGGGGAGGTACCTCGTTAGCCCTCCTATACCATAAAAAAAAAGTATCATTTCAGACAAACCTGTGTGGTTTTTGGTCTGCTTAATATTTAATATTGTAATGTTTTGAAAATAAATAAATATGTTAAAAAAGTGAATGGCTCCAGAAATTGCTAAGAGTTGATTTGTCTAAGAGTGGTGGCTTCGATGGTACAGATAATCCTATAAATAGGGTCAATGTAGTGCGCGATTTAGGGGTAATATTTGACTCCGCTATGTCATTTAGATGAGGTCTATATTATGGTTACGTCTGCAGCAAAGCCGGTCGTATGTTGTCTTTTTTACTATGTAATGGCCTTTCAAACAGATAAGCAAGGTTACTAACTTTGTACAACTGTCTAGTCAGAAGCGTAGTCGAATATTGTTCGTCTGTGTGGGCTCTTGTGTATCGAACACTCACAGATAGAATAGAAGTCATACAGTGGCGGTTCGTTAGAGTGTTTTGTTCTAAGGTTGGGATTAAAACGTAAAATAAGAAGCTACGAAGATCGACTCAAAAAGTTTAAAATTATGAGTCTAGAGATCAGACGATAGATTAGCGACTTGTGCACACTACACAAAATTTGAATGGTTCACTTGATCGCCAATTAATAAGTCAGTTAGACTTTAAAATACCAACCCGATCTATGCGAAATTCACAGCTATTTTCCACATCTCCTAGCAACAATAATGTGTCTCGGAATAACCCACTATTACGAATGTGCAATAATTATAACTTCATATGCTCACAAATTGTCATTTTCCACAATACTTTTTGCACATTCAAAAAACGAAAACAATAAAATTGCGAAAATAAGCTGAATATATTCCTTGCTTTCCTTTGAAAAGTGGTTCCCTGGCTATTTTTTCTAAAATTAGAATTTTCAACAGACTTTTCATTACACATGACATTGATTTACGTGTAACAATACAACATTTCCAAAAAAATGTCAAACAAGACAACGGTACTTAGTGTAATGGAGGGTGACTAGCATACTATTGTGTCAATGGGTGGTGTGAATAAAAAACAAGCAATTACTATTAGTAAATGCTTCAAGCATAAGCATTTGCTATAAGCATATGCTATATAGCAAAAGCAAATGCTTATTTTGATGTGAATAATCATTTACTTCTACTATATAGCAAATGCTTCTAAATTTCGCAAATGCTAGGCGTGCCCGGGGATGAACAGAACCGGGCCTTTGGGCATCGACACTTGTAAACCTTTCTGTTGCATCACACGTTGCTTGCACATTTATACTGCAAAACCCCTTTCTGTTAATATAATCATCTCCATAAGAGTGAGGTTTAACTATTGGAATGTGCGTACAATCAATTGCTCCAATAGCACATGGAAAATGATATTTTTCATTCCATTTCGATTTGGCTGCATTAAGTAGTTGTCCTGTTGGAAAAGATATCCAAGTGTCTGATTTTGCAATAATGCACTTTATTACATATGGAATTATTTTACTAACTGTAGTACGATGCACGCCCTTATCTTCAGCAATTCCACTCTGAAATCCAGAATCGCCAATGAAACGTAAGAAAATCATCATTTTTTGCTTAGATGTTAGAGCCTTTCCTCGTGTTTCTCCAGTTTCTTCCAAAAAGTGATTTGTTATCCATTCAACATTTGTTTCCGTAAACCTATATAACTCTTTGAAACACTTTTCATGTTGTCTTCTTTCACTGTTTTTTTTCACGCACGCGCATAAACGCAGCCATTTGTTTAGCTGGCTAGATGATCACTAAATAAAAAAGCACCAGAGAAGGTATGCTATAAAATATACAAGCATTTACTAGAATATTTAAGTCAAAGGTAATTTTTATTCACACTATTTCAAGGATTTGCTAAAATGAAATAGCATATGCTTTACCATTTTTTAGTGCAAGCATATGCTAGAGACTTTATTCACTTATTCACAATTCAAGCATTTACTTGAAATTGGGCTAGTAAAAGCTTTTGTTTCGTTTTATTCACACCACCCATTGTGTGCCGTCTGTATGTACGTGTCAGCATACTATGGAATTTTAGTTATTGTATGAAGAGACTCCGTCCTTTTTTTTACGTCCTTGTTATTAAACTTATTAGCTTGGAGTTAAAAAATATAAAGATAGAAATCTTTATATTTTTTTTTTTATATTTTTTATTAAATTACATTCTGAAAACCTTATAATGCTTGTGGTAGACAGGAGTACCTGTACTGTACAACAACTCAATGATAAAAATTTTAAAAAAGTTTTACTCAAACTAAGTTTTTTGAATTACGAATCTGAACGGAAGAACGAATGACAGTTAAGTTTTAAAAGTCCCAACTATTATTATGATGACGATCATCTGATATTTGTGTTTATTGTATTATTAGCTATTGCAAGTTAAAAGCAAGTGGCTAGTGATTGCCACACTTAGACAGGCGCAAGACAAGAGCAAGGTATATTCTTTTCTAGAAGAACTCCAAGTCGTAGCAAATGGGAAATACGAAGGAACACAGATAGTTTCACAGTACTGTCGTACGCGGTAAAAATTTGACATTTGAACCGCACAGTTTACATCAATAATAAGTTGAGGCATGAAACTTTCAGTTCTATCGCGACATCCGGGAATCGCGGGTATTAATCAGAACAAGTCCTCGAACGCTTCCCTTAAATATGTGGTTAAAGAATGCAGAGGGATCCGACTCCTCTCCTTAGGATCAAAACATCGAGCTACTCGGTAATAACATGGTCATCAATGATTCGAGTCGCTCTACGTTGACGGTTGAACACGGTCAAGAGAATGGGGCTGATATTGCGAGGCTCCTGCTCAAAAATACTCATCGTATTACCTTGTAATGTTGCAATCCATGGGCTGGCGTGAGCTACTGAAGCACAGCCTACTCCTGCAAGCCTTCATTTCCAAACCACCGCAGGACTGAACGTGGCTCCACATCGACACCAAGTTTTCAGATACTGATTGAGACCTTTAGGGAAGTGTTTTAAAAGATAGGACGAAGGGCGATTTATTGTGTAAACGCAACAACTTGTGTCTTTTGGAGGTTAAATTGGAGTAAATTTAAATTAAATAAAATGTGATAAAGACAACTTCAAAGCTACTTTGAACGGTTGATGATGTACGCTTTACTGTTTTACCGATTTATATTTTCATTTTTTACTGTAGAAGGGGGCTAACGCGTTGTATGATGAGTACCGTACCGCATATAACTCTGCATAATTGTCCTCCCCACTCACGGGGCATCGGAAACCCACACGGAACTCGTCATTGCTGTCATTTTACGGCGGTTTCACGCTAGCGAGAGGTGCCGAGGTTGTTGCGACCTGATAAAGCTGCAATGCCGCACTGACAAAATACCCGATTTATAATTGAAATTGTGTGAACCCACCCTTCACACAAATGTAAAGGTGATATTGAATGGGATTACTACGTCATACACGATCAATATATCATTTTATTACAAGTCGCTGATCTTTACTTTTTATTTATAGTGTCGTACTATAAATAAAAAGTGAGCGACGTCATAATACACACTGCTATTTATAAAGTATAGTATATTATCTGTGATATCTTTATTGTGGTCTATATTTTATCTAAACAAATTAGATTTTTCCTGTTCTCGTCTGGCTATCATAAGCTCATAATCTCTTAACAGACATGGTCACGAGAGATGTTAAAACTTCATTGTAAAGGTATGAAAAAATGTTAAAATGTTTTGATATTCATAATGGAGTGCAATTTTAAATTTGAAATTCGAGAAAATAATTTTCATTTTGGGTCATAAAAATGCATAAATGTCAAGCTTTTTTGCCTCGCTGAATAAAATGTAATATGCTTATGTTTGTCCCGCACAGTTCTATTGCCGGACCTAGTCGTGATGCCTTCACTCGGCGCGATAGGATTTCATTGGTGTAGCAGAAGATAGGTGTGTTGTCAAAATAAATTGATTTAGATTCAGCGCGCCAAAACATGACGTTGTTATTGAAATATCAGCTAATATTACTGTTTGGAAAAATGTTTGTTAAACACTAGCTGTGCTCCGTGATTTCACCTGCGTCACATAATTAATAAACTTCACCCCTTGTCATGTCACCTGTTTCCCATGGGAATAAAGTATTTCCCCGCAGCAAAAAGTCGCCTATGTTCATTACGAATGGGTAATCTTAGGTTAAAAAAATCAAATCGGTTCACTAGTTTCAGAGCCTATCCAATACAAACAAACAAATCTTTTTTCTTTATAATATTGGTGTAGCTCAATATAATACTTTTGGAGTTTCCAGAAGGAAAAAAATTATATAAGGTTTATAAGGAAGACGCCCCTTCGAATATGGTTTATAACAAGATAAAAATTCCCATTTCAATTCATGGTATCTGATCATCCAGTTATTTTCATTTATCATAAGTACCCTCGGCAGGATTCGGACCTGTTGACCTTCTACTTGGCAAACGATTAACAACTATACTCGGAAACAGCTGATCGGCATTATTTTACCCCATTACATGTTTAAGTTGAAACAAGATGTTTTTCTTAATTAGTATACTTTTAGTATTACTTTAAAGACTAGTTACAACACTAAATTATCTAGTAGTAAGAGTCACACTTGGGAACAAGATAGCTAATTTCATTAAGAATTCTTCCCTCAAAAATAGCCAAGTTAGTAATAACTTAGCTGTACTTTCTGCCCCCAACTTTTTTATAGTATAAGGCTTTTTGGTGTCTATTGACTCTCATAGAGAGCCGACAGTAGTCGTCGGGAGTCAAATCCTGACATTGTCATTTGGAATAAGCAAATTAATATTAATAATAATTTTGTAAGAGTTAACTGCATCCGAATTGGGCCGGCACGCCCGGGGACATCGGAGTAAAGTGACAGCAGCTGTGCTTTCTCATTTCACGCTGTGTGTAAGTAGCCATTGATCCATGGAAGAGTGAGGAGGAAGAGCGACAACGCCTCTATATAACCTTTATGGGAACGACTATGGGCGTCGATAGTCAATCAAATGAATATACTGCTCGTTCGCCGCATCATACTATAAAAAAATCATAGAGAAGAAAAAGGAAGAGTGAGCTCACAATTTTTTTTTCGTGCATAGGAATGTATATAATTCTGCGCAGTTCAAGTGCAGCTACCATAATAAATAAATAAATAAATAAATAATGCTTTATTGCACACCAAAACAAAAAAAAAATATTCTTACAATGTACAATGTATAAATAAAATCCATATAACATCTAATAAAACAGTAAATGTTTTCTTGTGTGTGTCTGTCTTTGAATATATTTACGAAAAAGTTATTGGGGGGGGCGTTAAAATAGTATTAGAATACATAAGTATTTTTTAATTTTTTTGTCTGTCTCTTTGTCTTTTTGTCCAGGTTAATCTCCGAAACTACTGGACAGATTAGAGTGAAACTTTTTGTGGTGTATAGATACTAAGCCTAGTCAACTACAATACTTTTTACTACAGAAAAATGACTTATTCTAACGGGAAATTCAGTAATTACACTTTACTCGACGGATTTGAAAATTTAAAAGAAACTTTCCTTAGTGTTATGATGTTATGAATGAAACTTATGAATGACTCCCGAATGGCAGGATAAGTATTCAAGAAAAAGAATCGATTGTTATCCGATACAAAGTTTGCCGAGTCAGCTAGTCTGTCATATAAGATAAGCCGAAGTGCCTCATAACTCAGAGCAACTCGGCACAGGTGGCCGATGGCGTCCGTAGTTATTACAAGTGAATTAATAAAGTATAAGAAACATTTTTGAAGTAAAACTTCTATAGGCGCGCTTGACTTGGGGTACTCCCCAACTTTTTACTGCAGCTGGCGAGAGCGTTACAAAAATCACGTAAAGCCCGAGGCCAATGGAAATTGTCATTCAAATTCAAAATTTATTTATGTATTAAAACAATATAATAAGCATGTCATATGTTATGTCATTGTAACGACAGTAACGAAAATCAATAATTAAGTATTACTTCTGTTGTGTGGTCTAAAGCACACAATTTTTTTTATAATTTCTGTTCCCGGAGCGCGTTGCTACCATACTTTATTATTTTTCTTTTTTTTATCACCCTTTTACGAGCATTTTTAACAAATTTCTTAATGAGATGAGTGGCTCTGAGATATCTTTCTATTTCAGAGTCTATTAAAGACACATTAATTAATAATGACTCCTTTATACAAGTATATAGGTAAAAGAAAATATTTCAATGAAGCTCTATTGGAACATCCGAAATTCTTACAAGCCATAATATATAATAATCTACATATACAGAGTAGATAAGTACGAGAGGCATTAAATGAAACCACATATACTATAAGTGCCTACAGAATCAGAAACTATTAAAAAAAGTTTACGATAAGTTTACGGAAATACTTTTTTCAAACAAGTTAAATAGCGAAAAAATGTTATCACTCTTTGTATCGGGCGGCTACAGCGAGCACGGGGTGAATGACCCCGGCCGGCCTTAGTCGGCGATCAGCTGCGATCAGCGTGTACGCAGTGAGAATAAACTTTTAAAAAATCCTGTGGCTAAACTATTGCTTCGATTGATCTGTTTATAGTTGTGAAGGCTGGAAATGATACACTAAATATGTGGTTTAATTTAATGCGTCTCGCTTTTATCAACCTTGTATAAAACTTAAAGCTGACATAGTGAGTTCCCACTATCACTGACTCTAAATGAATGATTTGTATTTTTGTTTTTAATTATTAATAAATAGATAAAAAGAAATCAATGCACAGCCCAAACCACTGGACGGGTCGGTCTGAAATTGCAGGCAGGTAGATGTTATGAAGTAGGCATCCGCTAAGAATTTTTAGAAATACAACGCGTCAGGGGGTGAAATAAGGTGTTGAAGTTTAAATGGATTTCTTAGAAATTAAACGCGGGTGAAACCGCGGGGCAGAGTTAGTACCTACCTATAATATAGCGACAGTGTAATCATCATATTAAGCCAAATGAAGTATGAATGCTCAATAAAACGAAAACAAACGTGAAAGTATTTTCATAAGTAAAAATAAATGTCATTCATCTTCTGTGCTTATCCGTGTTTCATAAACCTCAGTTGGCGTCACTAAGTTGCCGTACAAAAAATAAAGCTACATAATTGCATCGGTTCAAGATTTCCTCGGATGTAAACAGGTTAAATTCAGCCTGCATTTGGAAAGCCTGGAGCAGTGACGCCGTGGAAACTGTGTCGCTGAGTAAAAGTACTTTCTTCCGACCGCTTTCCTAAAGTCTAGCGCATGTTTCCCCGGTATAGTAACCATGTGGCGTGGTGTGCGGCGTGACATAAGCTATTTGCGATTATTGTAGTTACAGCGGACAACACACATGCTAGTTTTAGTATCGGCGATCTACGACTTTGCGACATTGATGCTGAATCACGAATTAGCGACTCTGCGCTCAGTCGCGCTATCGGAATTTTCGATTTTGCGATTGCTCCGATGCTCCATCGGAATCACTCGCAGTTCGATTTAGTCGCAAAGCACCGCGTTTTTAAATGTGCGGTGGGGAGCGTCGGATCTTTGCATTCAGCTCCTAAAGAGCGACTTAATCGCCGATCGCGTATACCAAAAGTAAGATGTGTGCGGTGATGCTTAGGGTGACAGCACATATGATAAATGCTTTTAGCAGCGGTGATTGGCGATTTTGTGACTGCTTCGATGCTCGATCGTCAACACTCGAAGCCCAATTTAGTCACAAAACGACAAAATCTATGCATTTGGCGTTTTTAGGTGTGCGATGGGGAACGTGTAGTCGCTGCATTCAGCTTCTACAAAGCGACTAAATCGCCGATCGCCGAAGCTAGAAGTAACATGTGAGTTGTGGTCCTTAGTATTCTTGGAACGGCGATCGATCACGATGGTGAGAATGGCTCGATGTAAAACACTTGATTCGATAGCGCTAGACGAACATCAGGTAGCTTAGTTTTTTCGGTTGCATCTATGACGTGCATTTATATCTAACTTATATCAGTAAGAGGTTATTTCCTTTTCTTTTCTTTACGCACGCTACGTGTGGGGCTTGCAAACGGGGACGCACTACCGAGTAAACTTCTGTCTTGTGCCTTCAGCCGCTTTTAATGGAGGGTCCCGGATCTGCAAGAATCCCTCCAGCTACAGGCTAGCCTCGGCAAAGAAGCCAGACTGCTCCTCCTTGGGGACTGTCCGGCTGCCTCTGAACAGTCCCTACTACGAAGTAGAACTGTGCAACAGGGTCAGGTTCCCATCCTGACCCGTGGTCCCAATGCTCCAAAGGAGCACGCCACGCCGGTCATCCTAATCCAAGCTGTATCTGCTAATTCAGAGGGACGGGTGGAGGTCCTTCCAGCTGAGCTGCTCTTTGTCTGGCCTCTCCAAGCCTGTCCGGTATGGGTAACCCTGTCCGGCATGGTCTCGCCGCAGTTGTCACTTTAGGCCGCCGGTATCGTGTAGGCGAGAGGTGCCGGCCTAACTCGGCTGTGGCACTACCACTTACTAAAGGTAATAAAAACGTTGGTAATTTTACGACAAATAACAAACAACTACATTTTTATGGACAAATAAACTGGCACAACATAATGTGAATGCCCAGAGATTCCCGCTGGGTTAATTGAGTCACTGGACACTTCAAGGTCATTTTCACTCTCTCCTGACTCCCTGCGCCCATAGACTTCCACATAGAGTTTGTACAGATACGTTGTATGGAAGGGGGAGGAGAGAACTTACTCAACACATGAAATGCGACAGCACAGCTGTCACTTTATCCCAGTATAGTGTAAGCGAGAGTTACCTCCCCCGTCCTGCTGGCCCAATTCTACTCCAAGCGTACACGCAGCGTGGTAATGTGGCAGCGGTGCTGTCGCGTTTCGTGCGGCGTGTAAGTAGCCGGTGGCCCATGGAGGATGAAGGAGAAAGGAGGGCAACACATCTGTATAACACCTACGCGTATGTCTACGGGCGTCGGTACTCATGAAAATGCCTCCGAATTCTCGTTTGCCCCCCTATACCATTAAAAAAAACCAATGACCCAATTCAGAGATACAGAAGAAGACGTAAGTAGGGCAACCTGCGTAACCTCCATGCGAAGTTTTATGGGCGTAAGTTACAATTCATTTAGTAGTTAGTGCCCATGGCGACTACAGCAAACGGAAGTTACCTCGTTAAAACGTAAGTTAGTTGCTTTGAGTCTGCGGCTAAACTGATGAGTTTCATCATCATCCGCAGGTTTTATCGGTTCGCTGGATATATTATGGATCTCTCAATGAAAGCCAAGACAGCCGATCTCCTGTTTCGCATGAATTCCGGACCGGCTACGGCACGAAGTTCTTCTTCTCACCCAGTGAAGAGAATTCAAAGTCTAATATGACTACCGATGGCCATAAACTTCCGAACAATTGTGTTATACAGATGTGTTGCCATGCTTCTTTAAGAGAGTTATGAGTCTATCCTATCTCGCTTTTTGCGAGTCGACACAGGTAGTTATGAAAGCGTCGAGTATTCATGCCCTTTCATGCCTAATATTCATGCCCTTTCCTGCCCAATATTCATGCCCGTTCATTACCAGTATTCATGCCTGTTCATGCCCAGTATTCATGCCCGTTCATGCCCAATATTCATGTTCGTTCATTCCCAGTATTCATGCCCGTTCATTCCCAGTATTCATGCCCGTTCATGCCCAGTATTCATGCCCGTTCATGCCCAGTATTCATGCCCGTTCATACCCAGTATTCATGCCAGTTCATGCCCAGTATTCAGGACCGTTCATTCCTAGTAGGCATGCCCGTTCATGTTCAGTATTCATGCCCGTTCATGCCCAGTATCCATGCCTGTTCATGCCCAGTATTCATGCCCGTTCATGTCCAGTATTCATACCCGCTCGTGAGACAGATAGTGGGCACGCTGGCCGACATTAATATCCACATGTGCAGATGCATTGCCCTTCTACACCCCATCCCCTATCGCCTACTCACACACAACACAAAATACAGCTTTGCCACTTTTAAGGCTACATTATGCGAGCGACCGGTATGGACCCAGTATTCATGCCAGTTCATGCCCAGTATTCTGGACCGTTCGTTCCTAGTATGCATGCCTGTTCATGCTCAGTATTCATGCCCGTTCATGCCTAGTATCCATGCCTGTTCATGCCCGTTCATGCCCAGTATCCATGCCTGTTCATGCCCAGTATTAATGCCCGTTCATGCCCAGTATTCATGCCCGCTCGTGACACAGGTAGTGGCCATGCTGGCCGACATTAATATCCACGTGTGCAGATGCATTGCCCTTCTACACCCCATCCCCTATCGCCTACTCACACACAACACAAAATACAGCATTGCCACTTTTAAGGCTACATCATGCGAGCGAGGTTCCCAAGCCGGCTGCAATTCAGCAAGGCATTAACCTCTTGCAGAAATTGTAATTCTAAACCATGCACAATAGCGATAAGCGCATTCGTGCAAGCATTGCTGACACCTCAGTTGATAAGCTACCGAGAAGCCGATAAGGGAAAGATGTCAAAAATGGCGCCCGATAAGTTCGTAGGTCAGACATTCGAATTCCAGACAAAAGGCCCGTTAACCCAGAAAATGGTCCCTGGAATGTTTGGAGACACGCCTACGGTATTGTCGTATTTTTACGGCAGTTTTTTGATGGTTATTTTTTATACAACACCTATATGGGAACAAACGAACAGTCGGAGCCATTTTCGTTACTACCCATAGATATCCACATAGCGATACAGATGCGTCGCCTTTCTTTCCCCTCCATGTGCCATTAAAAAAAAATAATAAAAAAAAACAAAAAATAAATACCGCTGTCTTTAATATTTACCATTAAAATTTTCATCACAATAGCACTACTTTTACACAAATTTTAAACTGTGTCGAATGATTTTATGTAGCATTTTACTTAGTTCATAGTTGACAGTATATCCTACTACAAGTGAGAAAGTATGTACATATGTTTATCACATAAATCTACAGAACCAATTTGAAAGAAATCTTGCACAGGTAGATAATAAGACCACATAGAAGTTACTTTCTATAATTAATCCAAAAATATTTTAGTAGCAGGTAGTGCGCCACGCGGCAATCATGTCCCGCTTCCACGAAACAGTCGTAAAGTGAAGCTGTGCTGTCTCGTTTCGTTCGCATTGTAAGTAGCCGGTGGCCCGTGGAAGAAGGACAACCTATGAGTAGTAGCATAAGTTCCATGCGGATGTGTAGCCAGTAGTCAAGAAAATGGCTCCGACTGCTTGTTTGCCCCGTTCTACTATATATACTAATAATATTATAAATAAAATATAAAAAGCCTAAAATATTGATAATATATTAGTTTACGATAATTATAAAGAGTTACATGTTTTTCCGATTGTAAATCTAGAAATTATCTTGGACGCACAATAAAGCCGTAAGTGGGTTTCAATGTTATTTTTTTATTTTGAGCAAAATTGTCTCACTTTTAATACGCAAATACAACGGATATAAAGTAAACAAGAAGTTCTTAGCTCTTATTTACTTCATATCCCTAGTATACGACAGAAACTGAATAAATAATGGAAACTCACCTTCGTAATTTCTTTCAGCATGCTTACACTTACTACTACTAAGGTGAATTAATGGGCACTGAAGGAAATCACTACGTAGTATAAAATAAAGTCACATTCCGCCGTCTGTGTGTCTGTATGCTATTAGATCTTTAAAATTACGCAACAGATTTTGATGGGGTTTTTTTATTAGTGATTCAAGAGGAAGGTTTATATGTATAACATCGAATTTAACGAGTGCGAAGCTGCAGGCAAAGTTAGTAAGGAATAAAGGGTGGTAGACAAATGTCTATTTTTATAGTATAGGAAGGGCAAACGAGCAGCCTGAGCTCGTGATGACTACCAACGCATATAAATATCTGCACAGATGTTGCCCTTATCTTGCTTCCCCCTCCATGGGCCACCTAAAACTCATATGCCTCTCGAAAAGCGACACAGCTGTCACTTATATGAGTATCGTGTGAGTGAGAGGTACCTCCACATATAAATATCCGCATATATGTTATGATGAGGCGTGGCCCTCCTTTTTGCTTCTCCTTTCGTAGACCACCGAAAACACACATCACAAAACGAGACACAGCTGTCACTTTAACCGTAAAATGTAAGCCAGAGGTACCTCCCAGGCAGTGCCCAACTCCTCTGCAGCCTGCAATGCAAATAAGCCACCTATCATCTTAGTTACCTTGGGGATTTATTTTACGTTTAATACATTAAACTTGAAAAGTTTCCATACTTACATAAGCCCTTAAAATAATCAAAACTTAGTAGCTATTTTGTTTTACATCGGCAGTACCAAAAGTACCCGGCGACGCTGCGCCGGCGCATACACGAAGGCGGCCCGAGCGCAGACTCTCGACTCGGCGAAATTCGCCGCTCTCGCCCACTGATCTACATTTCACCTCCAATATGGGTCAATAACTGCCCACGCTCAGCCCCTCCGCTCGCGGCCGTTCACCTCGCCACTCCAAATCATTGTTCGCCAAATGTACGAGGTCGACGACCTCCCGTGGTATGGCTGCTGTCAGTGCTTGTCTTCTTCTTTGAATGACACTTGACCTATTGCCTGACAGCGTAAATATAAACATCCTGCAATTTCGACGAAGCCGTCTCGCTTTACTCGGTACGCTGGGCAAAAGCGATGACATTGAATTAATAGTAAATCATATAGTGTTTCGTCAAACAATTCAATAAAAATGTCAACACCGTTGAGTAATTTGTAAACTTTGTCCGTTTGAAATATCAACTTTGTTTTCGTTAGCAACAAGTTATGGCGGTAATGACGAATGACAGTTTGTAGTTTTTTCTACTTTATTATGAATAGGCAAAGATCAAACATTATAAAGTTTGAAATTTTGTTTTTTCATTTCATGTAAATTTTGTGATGGCAAAAAAGTGTGTGCTATTGATGTCCGTCCGTCAGCTGTCTATATATCGAAAGAAACGATTCGAAGCCTGCCGTTACGTATAAGCTTCGTGTGAAACTTGCTCATCCATTCTTCACACCGGATTTCTACTTTAGCTTATTATTATTTAAAAAAAACCTTTTTATACACCCAAGGAGTTTCTGTGCAGTTTTATGGATTTTTTAAAGTACTTCGTAAAAGTAATCTATAGATTTATCTTAAATCGAGTGCGTAAGTATTTTACGAAATCGAGTCCTTACATAAGTATCCGAATGAGAATAGAAAAGGTCGACGAACGGGCCCGCAGGGCGGTGTTACTAGACCCTTGGAATTTTTTCTAATCACCATGGGAATAGATCAGGTTAACGACCTCTTAATAAAAAAAGATATAGCAACACCATCGGACCTTTTTGAAAAAAAAGGGATCAGGTCCCATACGGCCATTCCACAGGCACGTTTTTACACGACCCTTTCGAGAAACGCGTACAAAAAAACCTTGGAGCCGATAAAGATTTTGATTTTAGTTTATTCAAATCGGTAACGTAACAGAATCTGACTCATTGAACCGATGTGAACTCTTACATTTCAATCAGCACTGACACATATTCAAATTCACTAAAGGCAATAATGAACTATTCAAAACGCATGTCATAAGTATTTCGCTATGTTTTGATATTCGAATTTAAATGGCCCATCAAATTATATATATTACCACGTTTCTGGACAGTATAGAGGTTGATACAGAACCTAGCTTTCGAGAAAATAGCAGTACTAAGAGGTACGCCTGCTACATTGTGTCCGAATTAGGCCGGCACGAGGGGTACCTGACTCTTACACGGTACCGATGGAAAGTGATAGCTACGCTCTCGCGTTTCGTGCGGTGTGTAAGTGTCCGATTATTCACGGAGGGGGACGAGGAATGGGGGCAACTCGTGTATATCCGTTATGCGGATGTATATGGACGTCGGTAGTCATGAAAATGGCGTTTTTCTCCTATTTTATTTACATCCATAAAAAAACTAATCTTAAGTTAGGCATTGGTGGTGAAAAGGCGAAAAAGGTAACTTAGTGTTCCAGAGTCAGAGGCTGAACTAGATCGACTTGATTTTAAGCTAAAGGAGAGTAGTACTGCTACTTGTATACCGTACTTTCTCCCATTCCCCATGATCACCGATGCAAAGGTCACCGTGTTGGTTGTTGGTAGGCTGTGTAAGGGATTCGAATCTCCCATTTTTCTAATGGAACTAAGAATGGTCATTTTAATTCGGTTGTTAACAAATCTTTTTAACAAAATATTAATCTTACAACACCATAACCTTATCCTAAGTGTAAAAAATACTTTTCTGAAATTTGCACTAAAATTGATTTTACATACATATTGATCAAACTGAGAACCTCCTTTTTTTTAGTCCGTTAAAATTAAAATCTACTATAACAACGTCACCCCGGCTAGTATTTATAGCAGTACTAACTGAACCTCAGTTAGTTAACACATTAAAATCGGCCAAGTGAGGGTCGGCTCCTCAATTATGTAAATATTTTATTCTGTTCTTAGAAATTAGCAAAACAGAAATACACCATTTGTGAAAATTTCAAGTATAAGAATCATGAGATATAGCCTGGCGGGGCAAATGCATAACGGAGCCTTAGTAACTGGGTAGTTTTACCCTTTGGGTGCGGATCCCTAAAAATGAATTCCTAACAATGAATTCAGCCATAATATTATAATAAGCAAATATTTATTGTCATATTTTGTCATTATAGTCATCCATAGTTGGTTCATATTCACACATTAAAGCTGTCTAAAGAATTAATTTTCTATCTTGTGAGAGGTAATGCCACGCTGCGTAGCGGGCCAACTGGGCATGCACGACCAGGTACCTCATGCTAACACGAAACCACCGAAAAGATACAATGCTGTCGCGTTTCGTGCGGTGTGCGAGTTTCCGGTGGCCCATGGAGTTGGAAATTAGGAGGGCAACGCATCTGCACAACCTTTATACGGTTGGCAATAGTACAAAAAAAGTTAAGTTGTCACCAATACTATAAGAAAAAAAGATTTTGTTATTATTTAGAAATCTAGAAAATTAAGTTTAACCAACGACAAGTAATGATATTAGCAACTTAATAAAAATATTGTAACGCTTCAAACAATTTTACAACTATTCATAATATACAACCACTTTAATTGTACTAAAGAATTCATACAATGTATTTGCGCTGCTCAATTGTAGTGGGTAAGCCAAATATTTGGCTACAAAGAAAGTGGCGCGCTGAACGGGCTTACGCCTTCATACGAAGTGTCACATTGAACTCTTACATAAGGATTCCAAGTGCTTTCGAAAATAAATTCGACAGTCCCACCATTTCTTTTAAACAATCGCCTTCAGAATTCGCCGAGAAAAATATAAACACTATTCTTTAACCGGCCAGTTTAAACTTAGAACACATTTTATTCAAATTCGAAATTAGAATGTCAAAATTCACACTTCCAACGTACTTGGACCATAGAGAACTATAAAAAACTCGTTTGTGTAATTGTAACAGGCATATTCTTATTTCGAAAACCAGCTTTTAATTTGGCCCGGGGCTGCCACAACACATGGCGGACAGGTTGCACCGTAGCCCAAGGAGAAATACTTCGCTTGCTCCACATTCGGCGAGTTTGGAGGCGATGACTCCTCGTGACCGTGCCCTCCTTACTGAGTGCTGCTTTATCTCGCCAAATTTCTCTCCTCTGTTCCGCATCATCACTGACAAAAAGTCAAGACCCGTTTGGTGGCGCGGCCTAGATGCGACACGACCAAACCTACCGCAATTATAGCCGTCTCCGAAGAAATATAGCGCTAAAACATTTCGAACTACGCTAATTGTACTGAAAAACCTAACGCCTCGGAAAAAAAATTCCGTAAACATCTTAATAGCTCCGTCGCTCTTGATTACACGTTTTATTCGAATAGGATACAATAAAAAATACTGTAGGTATGTGACGGTCATTCATTTTTATGGTATTGAGGCAAATCGATAGACGCGATGCAGTATCCAGTAAATATGAGAAGAAGGAGGTAGGCTGTCTTGGTATTTATTGAAGGCCTATATCAGGCAGTGAGCCGATAAGGACTGCTTATTTTAATGATGATGATGGCAAGAGCTGGTGAGGTTTGTTTCTTTCTGGAATCGAAATTGTGTTTTATTGATGGCTTTTGGTTTCTTCATTTCCCCCTTTTTTATCAGGCTGATTACAATTATCCGTCTGTCCTAGACGATATTACACATCTACGTCGTAGTCTAGTATCAACCAATGTTCCCAAAAACATCGAGAGATCCCGGGTTTGACCCCCGGGGTAGAAGCTATTGGAATTTTTCAATTTCTAATAAAAGTTCGTATTGAGGAACTTGGCGGTGCATGTTAATTAATTGATGTCCTCCGCCTCTTTTCTCTTCGCTTGTGTAGGACCGTTCCATTGAAGTAGAGGAATGAGAGAATAGAGAGTGTGCGTCAACACACACTTGAGCACAATATGCCAGCGCGGTTCGCCTGTCCCTACATGGCCACAGTCGCCGAATTTTGTCTAGGAAGACATAATATTTAAAGCCAGGACCGCTTACTGTGAACAGTAATACAAACTAGCCGGTACACTGAAGAACTACAACTTAGAAGAGGATGGGCCTCCAATGACCCGAGCGGATGCACAAATAGCAATAAAAATGACATCATTCCGCTACAGTACAGCAGTGTCATCGCCTCGTATGAAAACGTTTACAAGAATTTAATTTTCACTTAATTATTATTATTATTATATTTAGCCCTATATCATGTGTCCTATTGTTGGGCAAAGGCCCCATTTTTTTCCAATTTTCTATATAGAGAGCTACGATACGCCAATCACGCAGGTAAAAGTCGTGTTCATCCCAATATGTTATTAAATTAAGATTCGGCATCAATCCATACTTACGTTAACTCCTTTTTACAATATGTCATCTCCAATCGTAGCCGCAGAGTGTACAGACACTTAATGAGTTTGGAAGCAACAGTCAATCTCTACTTTGATGTGACTTTGTACTTTGGGAAGTTTAGTTTATCCAAGGTATATGAAAAAATTAGTGAGGTTTTTGGGACATTGTTTATTCTGCGTAGTGGAATATCCTCTCTATTAATCGATCATAGTCATAGAGGCGGCCGTCTTTTTAATTAGTAACACATCCCCCAATACAGACTCGGTCGCATAAAGACTTTTTGCCGCGAAAAAATGGTGAAACCTCGATACGGCAAATAATTACAGAGCTATCCCAAACATTACCGCAATTTTTCGCGCACACATCTCGCAATGTTTGAAGTCGGCGTCAACGCGGAGTAGCCGATACCGATCGTAACAGAATTTACGAGACGTTTATTTGATTGTGTTTTTACAACACACACACAATAAATTCAACTTTATTTCGTGGTCGTAAAAAAATATTAAACGGTCCGTATATGAAAGAGGCATTAATATTTTCGCGTAGCCGAAGCATTTATTTGCCATTACATAAATTTAAAAAAAGAACATATCTTTTATAGTCTGAGTTCGATTATCGATAGTATTCGTAAAGTTTTATGACGAAATGTTCGAAATTTAAATATTAAAGTCGTTTATAAAAATATCCATGATTGTAATAAATCTACTTTTTACAATTTTATATTTCTACTCGCTAGGTTTTGAGGAGGATACCCAAGACCAACACTAGGGCATATTACGGTCGATATTATATTCTAAAAAATATAGCCGGACGTTAATGTTGTTTTAAAAAATCAAAATATATTTTGGAGTCTAAAATATCAAAACGTACGAAATTTGTGCGTTAAATTAATATATCCAATGTAATATAAAAAAACACTAAGTAGCAAATTTTTCATAGAGCTGTAGTGATTTATTTAGTCCAGTCCTTGCCTAAATAATAAAAAAAAATGGCAAATATCGTATTGTCAATAAGCATCCGTACTTTAATGAAGATATCGTATATTATATTCTAGGATCTCGTATATTAAAAGTTTCTAATAATCTTTTACGTCTGTTTACTAATTAATTTGTAAAGTACGTCGTGAATGGGGGTCGCATATCAGACTGGTATAAGCGCGCTAAGTGCAGGCGTTCGCGGACTGAATGATCAGGCGGCCAACAGCTAAATGTCACACGCGGCCTCCACTTACAAACGGCCTTTGCAGTTCGGCCGGTCATCGACCCACGGCAGGTCATCGACCCAACTTTAGTTTTCACTTTCGTTCACTAAGGATAACTGTACCTATATGCGTATGCATATTGCGATCAGTTCCTGCAGCATGCGCGGAATCACAACCACCATTTTGCATTTTAAACAATGAACCACCCAAATTTGTGCGTATGCCGGATAAATAATTGATGTGAATTCGATGTTCCGTAACTCCTTGCGGGCCGCGTCACATTCCGCTTTGCTGGAGCGTTTCGTGTGGATTTTGACGGCCTAACGAGGACCGTGTGAAGGACAGCTAAAATATGATTGATTCTGGACTTGCTCGTCGTGGCAGGTCCACGATATCGAATAAGCAATAAAGTTACCTAATACCGAATAGAAGTGAAGATATGGACAATACCTAGCTAAGTCTTTCCAATGACGTGTCCTATGACCTGACCTATAACTATATAAATAAGTCTTACCTTACCTATGAACTTTGTGTATATTTATATATTTTCTATTCATTTTAACCGATCGGGCCACGGAAAGCTGTGGCTATATTAGTTTCAAAAATATCGCGCAATCAATCTTAATGAAATAGAACCTGTATTTTAAGTCACATATCTGTGCGAAATTTTATTAAAATCCATCCAGTAGTTTTGGAGATTTACCCAGACAACATCTCGAGATTTGAATATGATATTATGATTTTACTAAGTCAATTCTCAGCTGTAAAACAATTTACCATAGACGCTACTGCTAATTAAAGCTTATTATATTCACCCTGATAAATCAATACCATCCTGGTATTAATACCAATATCAATACCAAAATAATCCATTCACCCAATCCTGGTATTAATACCAACGCCGACCGTATTAATCCAGTCAGTCTTGGTCCTTCAACAATCGAGTAGGTAGATTGATAATTAAAATGCGTCTTCTAACCAGTAGCTTATTGGGAATGGACGGGAGTTTGAATATATTTATTCGGTTATATTCGGGAATGGAAATAGCAAGAAATTATCCGTCTTGGCTCCAAAGGGCCATATAGGATCGCCACTGTTAATTCTGGCTACAGAGGAGTACCGGTAGGGAAGCGCCAGTCATGTTCTTAATTCATTGTGTGGGGAAAGCAACAAAAGACGGTTAAAGGTGGGCGATAGTGAAACATTGTGAATCCGCTGGTTACGGTGTGGCTTCCTATTCATATCTTCCCAAGGTGCCTAAGAATAAGTTCCCAAAATTATGACTTATGAGAAGACAAACGATTAGGCGTGATAACAAGTTCTCAAATAAACGATTCTATTACGTGAAGTGATAGACAATGAATATATTATGGCTATGATATTACTACGTCGCCAATAACTATAACACGTATCACCTATTGTCACCTCCTAGAGGCAGGTCTATGATTTCGCATACTGTCTTAGGAATTCCATTGCATATCTGTATTCTGTATAATTTTTATATAATATTGTAATAATACTAGATGTTCCACCGACGTAAAATATATCCTAATATCAATTAACTTTGAACGTTAATCTCGATTGTAATAACCTGTGTCGAATTTCTTTAAAATCTTTCCATTGCTTTTAGAAAGAAACAAACATACCCACGAGCTTTCGCATTTACAATATGACTAATATTATAAATGCGAAAGTGACTTTTTTTGCTTAATTGTTTTTTTTTCCGGGGAATTCCTCTGAATTAATTTAAAGAATGTGTTTTTAAAAAATCCGTATCGATCCTGTATACGTTCAAGCGCCGTCTAACCACTGAACAATCGCAGCGTATAAAGTCTCAAAACGAACGGTGCGGTATCGACGGCGTGTTTATAAACAAAATGTAACCGAGACGCACGCCGAGGTTGTTGCTCCAGCTGTGTTGTAACTGAAACGGACCAATGTCCTTTTAATTAAATTTTTATACAATTAGGTAATTTTTAGGATGGTGGGACATTGGCGCGTGGGGTTGTGGGTTCGGCGGTGGTTGCGCAAGCGGTCGACGACTCGTTATGTCAGCGTTTACGTAACCTCGCCGCGGCGCCAATTGTGGCCAGTTTCGCACTTCGCGGACTATTTGCGGACGGTTAGCGTCCATTCTAGTTCGACAAATATTAAGAGGTTCAACAGCCAGCCGTGAGCCGGATTATTTTTAACAAGTTTAACCTTTTGATATGGTGCCCTAAAGGAGTAATTATAGGAGAAGGGGCTGCATTAGTTGCGTCAGCTACAGAGAGCGGTCTCAACGCACAAGGTTGCAGAGGTTCAATGCTCTAGAAATACTACCCGACCCCGAGCGTGCGCGCCGCACTGCCCTGCGTACTACGGCCCGCCGCGCGCCGTAGATGCGTCTACGTCGCGTAGAACGCGCCCGCACGTGAGACGATATTCTATTTTTAAATTATAGGTAAAACAGTTTGAATATTGGCCATTGTTTTGTAGGGAAGAAAAAATACAATGAAATTAATTAACCAAACGTAGTTTAAATTCATGGTGTATTTGATTAATAATATTGTTATAAATCGCCTGAAAAAACCTGATGAAGGGTTTCTGTTTTTTTTAATGATTGCCAATGCACATTGGTTTATGATAAAATTAATTTTAAATGTATATAATTTATACAATTTGCTTCGGGTAATTCTCGACATGATAAATGTATTTGTTCAAAATTTTAATTTCAAATCTAATACTTGAGCCAGTATGATAATGAAAAGAAATAAAATCTAAAACACTTTTATATTATTTATTCGAGTGTATATTTTTTCTAGAAATATAATTTTACATAGAAATTTCGTTGAAATTATACATTCTATTGTATTACATTTCTCTGGCGCTATATTATTAGTAAATGAACAATTCTGTCACTTCAAAATGAGTGATTAACAACATTCAAAGACATTTGCAGCACCAGCAATTTCAATTGATGCAATCCAGATATAATTGGACTCTTCTAGTGTTTGGAACTGGCAGATAAGTGAATCAAAAATATTACACGTCAAATTACAATCCTACTAATATATACATGCGAAAGTTTGTATGTTTGTTTGTTATTCCTTCACGCAAAAACTGCTGAACCTATTTTCATGAAATTTGGTACACACATAGAGGGTAACTTGGCTTAACACATAGGAGTTTTTAATCCGAAAAATGTTTCCTATGGGATGTCATGGGATGATTTTCAATTTTCCACAGGATAGAACGGGAAGAAGTTTACGCGGGTGAAACCGCGGGGCACAGCTTGTCTAAGCTAAGCTAAGCTAATATTAAAAATAAAAAAAAGACAAAATATTTACTGTAAGGTTTCGCGGCGCCATTTTTGCGTCTGGCACAAGCCGATAGTTTTGTTAAAACACATACGCATTGCTTAACCTTCAAAAGAGAGAACGTAGTGCCGTAAGCACGTCCAATTTGCCAACTCTTTTTATGCTGACGTTTCGTAATTTTTATAAATCATTTTGCCTTCGACCTTTGTTGGCCGCCCAAAATCAGCCCAATTGGTATTCCTGTGGCGCCATGAGTTTTTCGTAACATGTGCTTGAGCGAAAGCAACGTGATAAACATACACTTAATATGGCATACGAATAGAGCTATTATGTGGTTTTTTGGGGAGCAAACGAGCATGGTGTCGCCTGATGGCAAGGACCATTGAGATTAACTCATGAGATGTGGTGTTACATTATAATCTAGTAATGAACATCCATCCTCGTAAATACATAGAAATTTTCTTTTATAGACTTATTTTCTAAATAAATATTTCTTACCACTTTTAGATTTTTTATGATTATTAGTAAAATAAAAATACGTGGTCAAATATTTTATAATTAATCATTATTCAATTTTATTTAATTCTTTTGAACACTTGAATAATATTTTTCAGGCTTTTATCATCATCACCTCGACAAAATAAACAAAGGTATAATTTTTTCACTGCCGTTCCAAAAGTTCAACCTAAATATTATCGATAAATCTCACCTACTAATATTATAAATGCGAATATATATGTTTGTTTTTCTTTGACGCAAAAGCTAATGAACCAACTTGAATGAAATTTAGCCCAGATTTCAATCTGGGCTAAATTAAAATCTAGAATAACATGAAAAATGCTATTACTCGCTTTTATGGATTTTGGTATTAATGGAGATTTTACGAGGGAGGGTAAAACTGCGCAGCACAGAAAGTAATAATACGATCTGCGTGGTACTAAAATTGAAATTGATTACAATGTGATCATTTTAGGATGATGAATGATAACATAATATAACTAACTACGTTGTTTGCTATATTTATTCAATATAACGTTATTATAATTTTATATGAGGACCACGAAGGTACGTAGGTAGAAGACAATAAATAGAAAAAAAGAAAAGTAATTTATCAACAATCATTGATATAATGTTTAAAAATCATCCCAAATTTTGAAAATTTAACATTTTTGCGGAAATATAAGGGGGAATATCTTAATCTGCTTAATTTGTAATAATGCCGAAATATTGCAACTTGCAATATTGCCAGAATCGATATAATTATTCGAAGTGCATGCTCGATACGGGTAAGCCCCTTGTCACACGCACACATATGAAAACTCTGCGTGTCTGCCACATCGCACTGACATTTAAAAACTACTGTGTACACTAGCTGTGTCGCAAGCCAAGAGCAACTTTGTCACTTATTGATTTATAATTCAAATTAAGCTATTAAGTGAATAAAATTCAATATTCTTTTTAACGCCGTTGACATAAGGGTGTTCGCACATTAGCGACATGCTGCGTACAACGCGGATGCGATTTTATCGACATCAACAGTTTTAGTTGTTGCGGCGTTAATATCTTAATATAACTCATTCGTTTTTTAGTGAATGATACAACGTACATCCAAAACTACTGCACTAAAGAAACTGATATTAAGCATGTATTTTCTTGATCCCATTACGCTGGGGAACTGAAACTGGCTGCTAGTGCAGGCGTGCTCTCTGAAAATCACCATATGAGGTTAAGATAGGGACTGAAATATTATATAAAAGAATTTTAATTTCAGCGGGTAAGAAGTGCTGCTATAACAATCATAACGACACCAACGTAATACTACAACTATGCGTTATAAAATTGTGTCAAAGTGTTTTATTTCGTGTAATTTTTTAAATAATCTATTGAGTAATCAATAAAAACATCTTGAAGTATTTTTTACTATACAAAATCATATTAAACGTCATATAATTCAGTAAGACAGTTTAAGCGTAACTCTCGCGAGAGGCATTAATTGCTACAGCTTGGTATTAGATAAACGAAGGTATTTCCCCCAGCCTCATTCAGACACAATTTAGAAATGGTAGTGGATGAAGATGAATTAATGATTTTCATTCCATTATTTCCCATAAATACATAATATTGGTAGGTAGAGTCAACGCCTGTTTCATGTATCACATTTTAAAAAGAGCTGTCATAGGTGCACTTCTGTTGACATGGAGGACGTCTAAAGACTCATTAAAATCGCAGACGCGACGTTAGTATGCAGACCCCTTAACTCATATTCATCATTTAAGGAAATATTTATAATTTAATGCAAAACTTTCTCTATGTATAACATATATAAGATTATTTAATGAGCAAGAAAAACCCAACGGATAAGGAATAAATTAACCTTATTTATATCTACATTGTAATATTAATATGAATCAAAAACAAGCCGCAAATTAAATTTTCATAAAAGTTTTTATATAAGTTTACTTTTGCAATTCTTCTCCATATTGTTTCAAATATGTACTCTATCTCTATTAATGTTATAAATAGGCAAGGATAGGAAAGAAAAAAAAGAGAAAAAAAATTGTATCGAATAGGGTCCAAAACTACTAGACCCATTTTAACCATTCCTTCACTAACAGAAAGCTTTATTATCAGGAAGTGACGTTGGCTGTATTTTATTATGATTGAACAATTTTTATTTTTGACCCCCAACGGAATGGCACAGGTTGACTAGAAACAATAAATTCACAAATGTATCAATTATTTATCGCGGGATTCGAACCCACGGTGCTGACGTCAGTAATTTAACCATTACGCCATTTGGCCCCTACATCATTTGTATGTCAAATATTGTTTTCCTTTTTTATAGCTACCGTTACATGCAACCAATTTCTCCACTTACTACTTCGCATCTGGTTTTAACTTGCATTTCTTTTAATATCTCATTGATGCGAATGCAGACGACATACGTAATAAAAAATGTCCGGATTCCTTACGAGATATTTTCATTTAAGTTCAATGACCTTTCGGAAGGCTGTCTTTCAATTTGTTAAATAAGGAATATACTAATCTGTTTAGAAAGGCATAAGAAAATGGGATTAGAATAATGATGCCCTACACACATACATTTATTCGCTATTCTTAAGAGTTATTCAGCTGGAGCCCATTAAAGCTATCGTTAACTATAAAGGTCCCTTTATAGGTGCAAATATGCGTCTTTCAATGATAGCCAAGAGTAGCGATCTTCTAGTATTCGAGTCCATCTCGGCTCATGAAACCGCCCCAAGTAACAGTTATGGTGGCGCGTTTCGTGCGGCGAGTATCTTTTCTGACGGCCCGTTAGAAGCGGAGGGGGAGAAGAGGGCACGCCGGACAGTATTGCCCATTAATATCTACATCTACAAACTTATGTGGATGCTTATGGATAATCATAGTCACCACAAAATGCACAGAGAGAGAAAATAAAATATCGATAACTTCGATTCAAGTTAGGCTTACCAAATGGGAAGATCAAATATCGCGACAAATTAAAAAAAATCGGGACTTTATTATTGTAATGGGAAAAGAATAAACATGCTACTAAAATTTCTGACAAAAAAAATATCTGTGCCTTTACCTTATCGGTATCAAATTAATATGTGTTTTGTCGGGACACTATCTTTTTTCGGGACTCGGGATATCACATAAAATCCCGAGATAATTCCCATACCCATGTGGCAACCCTATTTTAAGTCCATTACAATAAACGACAGAACTATAGAATTACTAACTAAATATGCATGAGGCTCATAGATACTCTGAATCACCAAGTGCCTAAGGAACGGCCTTTCACGTACTTTTTGGCAGGAGCCCGCGCCGAGAGAAAGTAGCTGGCCTACGCAATTCT
This sequence comes from Calycopis cecrops, assembly GCA_001625245.1. Lineage (NCBI taxonomy): Eukaryota > Metazoa > Arthropoda > Insecta > Lepidoptera > Lycaenidae > Calycopis > Calycopis cecrops. Next base: position 345,988 of record LUGF01045539.1, read on the forward strand.
ACGGTCAACGGCCGCACTCCAAAATGCTCAGTTTGACAAAAAGTGTCACAAAACTGCGTGCATTTCATATTCAGTGTGTGTGGCCGCACATCGCATTAGGTCAGGTAGGGCGACACACGTACGCGTCGTTATCTGCAGGCCAGTGCAATCCATACCTTTAGTATAACAATAGAAGCTCTAACCGAGACTCTAATCGAGGCTCTAATCGAGAATGGACTCCTTTAAAAGGCAAACTATAAGAGCCTGTGATGGAGGCGGGAGTGATGCTAAGAAGAGCAAGCGAAGTATCTCTAAAAGGCCAATTTCACAAACTCTATACCGTAGTCCAAATTCGCGGCTTGACCATATTGCTAGTCACATGAATGTGGGGTCAGAAATAATACAAATGATAAGTACAGCCATTCTCTTATCAGTAGTCCTTATATTGCGCAAAATGGCACCAATTTTGAATATGGTATAGAGTTAGTGAAATAAGAACTTATAGAATTAGGGTGAATATAATTGTAAGCTTGGCGCCACTGGTATCAGTACAATAAACTCTGAAAGGAAGTACTTACGTCAGGATCGCAATTACTTCAAGTTGGTGTCATGAGATTGAAATATACACCCCGATCATGACAGCTTTACCCGATTCAATGCAAAAAAAACACTACCGGTTACATATACAAGCACTGTTATGAGGTAGCCATATAACCTTTACAGCACTTCACTTGCGGTATTGTGTGAGCGAATAGTACCTCCAGATCGTGCTAGCCAAATTTGGCTGAATCTTAGCATTGCACTGCGTTTTATAAAAAACCTCGTACATCAAGATATTGTTAAAATAAGCAGGTATAAGTGTGGTGTATACTTAGTATTTTAGAGGGCATGTTGCCGGTCTTGCATCTTACAGTTGTAGAGACTTCTACAAGATTTTACGAAGCATAGACATTTTTCCAACGTTTGATATGCATTGTAATATACCGCGCATAGTTTTAGGCTATCGGGATTTATTCCTCGATGTTGACAAAGAGGCAACAAAGAGATCCAACATAGAGATCAAAAACAAAAGAGCTTATTCTTTCCTCAAAGGTCCGCAACGCATCTGTTAGACCTTTGGTGGTACAGATATATGTGGGCGTTGAGAATGACCCAACTGCTCGTTTGCCTCCTATGCTATAAAAAAATCGTTCAATATCGTTGTTTCGATCGAGATATCGGTCGTCGTGTTTTCATCGACACGTAGTTGTATCCGTGAGTTATTAAGCGTGGATTGTTCAAATACTTTTTCTTAATTTTTATTCAGCGTAAAGATGAAGCTTGTGTCAAATTTAAATTAAGACTTGCAAAGCAAACTCTGGAAACCGCATTTCATTCTGTCATTTTTTGGTTGATATTCATACAATACATGCAGACAAAATTCAAAATTTTAATTTTGAATTATCCCTTATGGATCATTTCCTGAATTACCTTCTATATCCAGAAAACCAGTTACAGATTTAGCTTTCTAGTTGAAATACTGTGTTCCTTATATTATGCTTACATATGAGTCAATGGAAAACCCTTATGTACGAGGAGCAGTAACTTTGGAACGCGTACCAAGTGAGTTGGTATGGATTCCAAACTGAGATTGCCTATTCAAATCTGGTTAGAATGTCAATAGGCCATTCCGATACGGGTTGCCAAACTACAACTCACACAGCTGTAACTATAATCATATCAGGTTTCCTAGCGGTTTTTTCTCCGCCAAACATGCAACATGAACAAAGCAAATAAACAAAACATCTTTGTTTAAATTACGCGGTTGGCAACAAGAGATTTCTTTTTAATTTCAGTCCCTCAGAAAGTTTCAGACATGGATTTTAAGAGAGTTATAAAATAATAAAAAATAAAAGATCATAACATCTTAATATGAAAAAAAAATTACATTACAATATAAAATATTAGACACATAACTTTAAACATAAAATTAGTGTAAATTTATAGTATATATTCTTTCTAATTTCATAATGTTTTTAACATCTTAGATTCGCGCATCAACAACGCTCTAAAAATATTTCTATAAAAATAAAGAAAAAATAATTTTAAACACAAAAAATGTAGACTAAAAAGGTAAAATCATATTTTAATATTAACAGTTTTCATCAACATATTTTGAAGTGCATAACACTCTATAATTTTATTGCACGAGCACTTGACTTTTAAAATTTTAGGTACTTCACTTCTACTGCGCCGTAGTTATTAAAACACTTAAACTCGGTTTTATATATTTACGTTTATTTATTTATTAGTAGTGTAGTAGAAAAATATTTTCATTGGTCGTTACCAGAATTAAGAAAGCCAATATCACACTTCTTGACCTAACTCACAATGTAACTTGATTCAATATTACAATATCTTCGTCTAGCAATACTATGCGCCAAACAGTCTAGCAATGCCGAAAGAAATTTGAAACGTACGGGCGTCGGTAGGCATCAAAGTCTGCGATTTTTTGCCCTCCTTTTTACTTAGAAAAATAAATAGTAGTTTGCCCATTTTATCTACATAGTAAGTGTTAAATAAAAGCTTATGGGTAACGGCAACGGCTTTTTGTAAGAGGTAGTGCCACACTGCATGCTTGCATGCAGCCGAATTGGGCCGGCACGACCGGGGAGGTACCTCTCGCTTACACGAGACCGGCGTGAAGTGACAGCTGTGCTGT
>LUGF01045539.1:355342-369368 GCA_001625245.1 Calycopis cecrops
CATGCATAATTTTATTATAGCATTAGTTTTGTGAACTTCCAAGAGCCCATTAGAGAGGGGGGAAGGAGAGCAAAACTTCTGCAACATAACAATGATGAAGAAGAAGAATGTCTATGGATATAGTAGTCAGTGCTTCTACATCATTTTGTTCCGTTTCTCCACTATTTGAAGATTTCATCAAGAAGACAAGAGAAGAAGGCAACTGGAGATTGTCCCCTTTTTTTTTTTTTTTTATGGTATAGGGGGGCAAACGAGCAGTTGTAGCCATTTTCATGACTACCGACGCCCATAGACATCGGCATAGACTATACAGATGCGCTGCCCCCCTTTCTCCTCCCACCTCCATGGGCCACCGGCTACTTACACACCGCACGAAACGCGACAGCACAGCTGTCACTTCACGCCGGTCTCGTGTAAGCGAGAGGTACCTCCCCGGTCGTGCCGGCCCAATTCGGCTGCATGCAAGCATGCAGCGTGGCACTACCTCTTACACTACCCCTTAGGCACGACGGCCCAGGCCTGCGGCGGGGTCACTGGAAGGACCACAAAATTTTAGCAAAGAAAATTTTAAAAGTCACAAATGGCGCCTTGGTCGGAATCGAACATAATCCTACTTTGATGCCAGTTCCATAAAGTTTAAACCGAAGTATTTATACTACCTACAGTTCTTTGCTTTTGATGATATCTCGTTGGCCACCTATTCATTAAAAAATCTAGCGCTCATTAAGAAGTATTGAAACACTAGACTGCAGCTGTGAATCTCATTAATTACGGGATATCTGTAGGTGACGACCACGACTTTCAAGTTTTCAGTGGCTGAAAATGAAAGAAGATTCATTAATACTGATGCTATAGATTAAGATTGAATGTTAGTGGAGGCATAATAACGTAGACTGAGGAAAACTTTTCTCTGTGTACCCATATTGTAGACATTCATCGGCTTTAATATGACAAGAATAAAGAAATAACTACATTTTATTTGTATTCAGATTACGACTTCAAATTTAGGCGATTTAATTTCGAGTTAATATCAACAGTGGCGTAAGTGTACCGCTCGACGCCCGTGGTAACATAAAGAAGCTTTTTTTAGTTGGGATTCTCCTCTAACTGGGGGCCCTTCATGGCAATTTGCCGAGTTGCCACCCTGTAGTTACGCCGCTGAGTCACAAACTCCTATTTACCTAATCTTATTATTCTTCGCACATTAAGACGCAAACTTAAGTTTGTAAACTTACAGAAGTTGCTATGCTCATAGCCCCCTTTGGGACGTTACCCTTGGTGAGTTAGTCCGACTTGAATTTGGCAGACTTGTATGATGATAAATCGTCGATTACCAAACCTAAAGACACTAATGAAAAACAAAGAGAGCTCTGCTGGCGTGAAAATTTATAAATACAATCAAATGATCGATAGAAGATCCATAGTCTCTGTACCGCAGACACAAGTAGGTACACTCTTCCATTCTCTTATTGTCTTATTCCGATGGGACAGCAGTCCGACGCGACCGGAGAGAAATCCGGCGCAGGATCAATGGCTTATGAGAAATTGAAAAATCCCAATAACTTTTCGGTCCAACGCCAGATTTGAAACCCGGAACATCATCATGACTGTGCTTTAACATGCTTACCCACGAATAAAATATAATAGTATAAATAGATCGTTACCATTATTAAAAACCCGCGACTTCTGAATTAGGGTAGAACAAGAAAATACAGAGCTGAATTAATAAGAAGTTTCACACACAGTCGAGCAATATTTACGAATGCTCTATCACAATAATCATCAACATTCAATTAACAAAAAAAAATCATTTTTTTTTCTGAAGTTCACGCCTCCAAGACAATCTCAAGTACGAGCCTTCAGAACGCACGTGCCGACACCGCCATGGAAAATCACAGAAAACAAGGACACGATGCAATGGTTCATTCAACCGGACGTTATTATTCAACAAGCGCACTGTGATGAAACTACGCAGATCTTCATTATTATTAACAAAGCCCAGCGTTTCGAAATTGGACACTTGGCGGGTCCCTGCCGGAGCCCTGCGCGACGAAACCTTTTCTATGAGACGACAATTTAAAAAGTTTCGTAACCAAGGAGTTTACACCTTTAGGTGTTCGTTGCATTAAAACCTTCTTAATCGCTGATTCTTTTTTTAAAGTTGTTTTTTTTGTTTCGTGATAAAAGAGATGACAAAAAAAATCAACAAACTTACTTTAATAAAAAAAACCCGGGTCCTGACATTTCGGCTGATTATAGGTACTATAATAATTGGTAGTATGTATATCGCTTAGATATGTTTACTAATAATAATCTACTTGGTATCATTTAAAGTTAACGATATTTCTGTCTATAGCCAATAACGGAACTGAAACTGAAAAGTACGTAGATAAGTGAAAACAAAATTACCCCTGTATGTTTATTGTGAATATACTTACGTAAGTTGAATTCCAGTTGTATTTTTTTTAAGTATAAGGGGGGAAAACGAGCAGTTGGTGCCATCACTACCCACACCCTTCCGTCTCCCACCTTCACGGGCCACCGGCTACTTACACACCGCACGAAACGCGACAGCACAGCTGTCACTACGGTTTCGTGTAAGCGAGAGGTACCTCCCCTGTAGTATAGACCACAGACAATGGAATCGATAAACTCTGTCGTTTCGTAGCTTCAATGTCTCAAATGTCGGATAGTTCAGATAAATCGTTCCGGAGCTGATGTATAAGGGCAGGTCGATAACTTGGTGTCCGATGCGCTTTGCATATTTCATGCTTTCAGCCAACCTCGACAATTTCAAATAGAATCTAATCGATATTATTAAACTACATTGATATCATTCACCCACGCGTTAGTTCATGTCGCTATCATCAATTTTCATTAGCATCTACCAGTGGTTTAACAATCCAGTGGCGAGTCGGAAAAATGCCTTAATTCTCTATCGATTTTGTAGGACACTGCCATGCTGCATTGCAACCAAATCGTACCGGCACGACCGGGAGGTATCTCTCGCGTAGGTGCTCGATACCGGCGAATAGTGACAGCTGTGACGTTTATTATTTATTTATTTATAATTTACAATTTTTACAACAATATTAATACAAAATTATTTTCCTCAAAGGTCGGCAACGAATCTGTTAAGACCTCTGGTGTTACGGATGTCTGTGGGCGTTGGTGATCACTTTACATCAGGTGACCTAACTGCTCGTTTGCCTCCTATGCTATAAAAATCCCGTCAAACTGTAAAGCAGTTTGTTGACAGTATCCTTCTCTCAATACTTAAAGAAAAAGTAAATATTTTAAAAGTACATTATTAACAATTTATAAAAGATTAGGTAGGTACATTCAGTGAGCATACATAGGAGGAGGCTATATGTTTGGACTACTATTTTATTTTTTGCTTCGTACAGTGTGTAAGTATCCGGTAGCCCATGTAGAGGGGAGGATATAGGAGGGCAACGCATCCGTAAAACCTATATGCGGATGTCTATGGTTGTCGGCAGTTATTAAGATGGCTTCGACTGCTCGTTTGCCCACCTATACATAGGACGGAAAAAACCCCGGCCCCTCCGGGCACCCGGTCAAAGAACAGTGCCCAGGTAGAACTTGACATTCACTGGTTATGCTTCTCTATAAGGGGATAGAGGGGCCCCATCGGATGCCAGGTGCCCCTTACGATTTTCACACCATAGGCATCGTTAAAATCAAACGGCCTCAAAGTCATTCAATAAACTCATTAAAACTGTTGTTAAACTTAATGAAACTGTTCTTAAGCTCATTGAAACTGTTCTTAAAAACTCAGTTGACCAGTTTCTTTCTCCTGAAAAATATTGTCCATAAATGAAGTATATGAAGTAAAGTTCAGAACAAAAATGTTTTATTAATAGTCTGAAATTAAACCATGATTATTATACGATAATTATTACATCTGTTGATCCATTAGATCCTTAATTGTGTGCTGTTAAACCTTATTTAAAATAATCAATTTTTAATACCAACATTATCTTTTCTTTATACCTTCTTATATTATCAGTACCTATAGAGGAAAAAAATGAACAAATCAAAATATGGTAATAAACTATTTCACAACAAAATACATAAATTAGAAGCGGTGATTTTGAAATTTGGAATAAATTATTGTCAATTTTTCTTACGCAATCAATTCAGCTGAACCTCCCATTTGATCCTTACGTAAAAACACTAGGTACAGAAACTTTCATAATCATGCCACTGCAAAAATACGCCATACTTCTATAATTATTAATAAGCAAAATTTGCATTTTAATTTTCAGTTTGCACAAACCAAGAAATGGCGCTAAAATAAACAGAAATGACGAAAGACAAATAAATCATTTTTTTATGTTTAATATTATAATTTTGTGAAATAAACTTTTGAAGGCCATTTTTATATTTAAATAGGTATTACTGACTGCTAAAACAATCTTCTTCAATATTATAAAGAGGAAAACATTTTTGTTTCTAGTTTGTTTATATCGAATAGTCTTAAGAACTACTGTAGCGATATTAAACATTATTTCTCTAATAGGAAGCTACAATAACGAGAAGTGACGTAGGCTATATTTTGTGACGATTGAACAAGTTTTATTTTTGACTCCCAACGAGATGGACACGAGTCGGCTAGAGTAAACTATTGATAATTTGCTTTCGTCGATTCCTAAAGTATTAGATTTTTATTTAGAGCATTATATTATAAAGAGCAAAAGTAGATAAAAGTTACATTGGTGTTAAAAAACTAATTGGGTAGGCTACTGTTTTATATCAGGTATTTCTGTTTTATAATGGATAACCATTCTGAAATTCAGTTTTAGTTATCTACAGCACTGTGAATAGTGATGTCATACAATCGATGCGAAAATATCAAATGTAATAAAACCGATCAGAGCTGGTTACGTGGAGAAATCTAAACATCACAACCCTAAATGTATTGCGATTAGTATGCATACCGGAGCGGTAAACGCAGCCAAAACCGAGCAGCTGCGCGGTGGTGTAACAGCGTGAGTGCGGTAGTAATGGGCTGGGTTCGTTCGCCGACAAAAGCGAAAGTGCGTTCACTGGGACAACGACCGGCTCCTGCGGACAGCCCTGTCCACTTCCTTCACTCATCCTACGTCAACACCACTCCTTAGCGGACGACCAATGGCCACAAGAGAAAATACTAACGCGAGAACATCGCGTTTATTTTGTTTATGTATGACATAAGTGTTTCGGCGTACAGTTAACGTTATTTTGACAACAACGGCACTTTATACAAGCGGTTACCCTGGTTTCGCACGGCGTTTTGCGAATCAAATAGTATTTTACTTAAAAACTAGGAAATTAATTCGTCGCTCAAGCTGAGCTTATCTAACTCCCAGCATTATTAAATTGTATTCGCAACTTCTTAACTACGGAAAAGGGACTTAAGGCGCTGTGGTCCCAATTGCGATCCGCCTAGTTAATTTTGCGACGGCGCTCGAAAATAGAGACAATATTTAGATTAATATTATTTTATAAAATTAACCATACGCTTATTTAAAAAAGTGACTCCTAAAATTTCTTCGAAACGTCAAAAATAGTGTTTTTTCATAAAAGTTTACGATTTTTTTCTATCGAGGCAAAATTCTTTAATCGTGTTTCGACGACCTAAGAACTATGCCGTATTTTGTTAACATTAACCACAGCTAAAAAAAATATGATAATCAATAGTTTTTAAAGGTTACGTTTTGAATATACGTGAGCACGGATTGACAAATTTGGAGCCCATTTCGCCTTAAATAATTTAAAGGAAAATTTCGCGGCCGGATATGTTATAGGTAATAATAATTATGAATTGTGTATGTAATATTAAAACGTGCCTTAAATACACATGATATTATAATAAGAAGATACGACATAACTCATAAGTAATTATCATTTAATTCTACCAATTAGTAATTCGTCATTTGCAGTGTTAACTATAAAGGATTATAATAAAGACTTAGCATAGACTTTATTTTAGGTAGCACCGTAGAAGGTAAGTAATACGTTACGTTAGTACGTTTGAGTGCTTTTCGGACCTGAACTTACGCTGCGCAAGCTAAGACAAGCTCAATACAATATCTTCAATAATCATCGAATTGATATGACAACCGGCGACGAGAGTCGAGACTAGGTTTGGCCTCGAAATGAGGACGGACCACTGTCCCGCAGACGGGGGACATGGGACATACATCCCGACAAGTTTATAATCGCTTATAAATTAACTGTTTTTATCACGACCAGAGAGACCACGACCATAACATTTTAATGTTGGTATTAATGTGTATGGTATGGGGTATTGTTTCCAGATAGGAAAGCGATCTCAGTGCGATAGTTAGTCGATGACGATGAACATTAGTAAGAGGTAGTGCCACACTGCGTGCTTGCATGCAGTCGAATTGGGCCGTCGCGACCGGGGAGGTACCTGTCACTTACACGAGACCGGCGTAAAGAGACAGCTGTGCTGTCGCGTTTTGTGCGGTGTGTAAGTAGCCGGGGTCCCATTGAGGTGGGAGGAGAGAGGAGGGCAGCGCATCTGTATAGCCTCTATGCGGATGTTTGTGGGCGTTGGTAGTCATGAAAATATGTCCGACTGCTCGTTTGCCCTCCTATACCATAAAAAAAAGTGCGAATAGAGCTTATACAGATACGTTGCCCAGCGTCCTCCTCTCCCCTTCACGGGCCACCGGCTACTGACACACTACACGTAACGCGACAGCATAGCTACCTCTAACTACGGCATCGTGCATGCAGCACTACCTTACTATATTAATTACGTAGCTTGCTATAATAATAAACTCGTATTAATCCAATTGACAGTTCTGTATTCTGTATATACCTACATAATGGCGCAATAAACCCCGGCTTACATAATATATTCGTAACGGGACCTCCAAATGTCACCCGGCAAAAATTATGTGAACGGGGAACAACATTACGACGTGAAATAACAAGACGGGGTATGGACTCCGTACAAGACATTTGTTCTGTACAATATCTGTTTACGTAGAGCGGCGGTACGGGCCATGATTTTTATCTCTTACTATAAACCACGAAAATATTACTTGCTAGATGTGCCCCACTGTCTCACCCGCGTAATATATCCGTGGAATTATTGATATTTTTTTATATGTTTTCAAGTTACTCTAGAATATCTTATTTAATATTATAAATGCGAAAGTTTATGTTTGTTTGTTTGTTACTCCTTCACGCAAAAACTACTGAAGCGATTTTCATGAAGTTTGGCACAGAGTAACTTGGATTAACACATAGGATACTTTTATCCCGAAAAAAATTTCCTTTGAGATGCCATGGGATAATTTTCCACGATATCGAAATTTACGCGAGTGAAACCGCGGGGGGCAGCTAGTCATCTATAAGTCCCAATTTCATGGCATTTAATACGTTCAGTAGTAGTTCATAAAAATGTAGAATATTAGTAAAAATGTAGTCTAAATGCAGTCGCGAGATCGCAATACTACATCAATGCAGTCGCACGACTTTACTGCGACCGATCGCAGAGTCGCTATATCGCGATGAAGTCACGAAATTGCTGGTCGTCACATCTAAGTCTAAAGGTACCTATTGCCGTCTCGTCGGAATAAAGGAAAAAGGGAACAGAGAATACACTAGTGTCTGCGCAATATAATAAGTAAGGTGGGTGGACCATGGAAGGCCACCCTAACGAGTAAATGCTTTTTATTCGTTTATTTATTGGATAAATGAAGGAAACGAGTTATTAAGTAGTACTTTGTTTTATTATGCACCATGCAAATGACTTTTTTTTACCTAACTTTAGTCACTTTATTTATTAAACTCTGGTTTTATAAAGCTATTCCAAATGGCCTTGCAAGGAACACGGCTCCAAACAAGGCCGTTAAACTTAAAATTAGAATTGTAATAAAAAATATATCCGCTGTTACTAAAATAACATAATAAGCTCTATCACTTATGCGAAACATTAAATGCTTAGTATATTTGAATCATCTATAAAAAACTCAACGAACATTACTTGAACACCATTGTATAACTAAGAATATATTGATGGAAATTACTTGAAAATAGTAGTAATGAGTATTATATTGGCATTAAATAACTTCCCAACGTGTTTTATAATGAAATTAAAAACTTTTTTTTTTACATAGAATGACCTACTTTTGGGTCCGTTCTTTGTAAGGCCAAAATGTTCCCAAATCGGCCAAACTAACTATTACAACTTTTTCAAATTAATTATAATAAAATAATAGAAACCACAGACTAAATTAATAATTTTGTAAATAAAAAGTAATTGTTCATATGTTCATAGTTTGTAAATGTTCCTTGTAAGACCTATGTACCCTAGCAAGGCCAACCGTGAAATTTTTGATTGGCCTTATAAGGAACCGCTGGCTTTCCTAAGAAAACTACCAATATTTTAACTTAAATTGGAGCAAAACTATGTTTTTTTTCTTTTAGTACCATAAGCATATCCTGATACGACAATTCACAGTAACAAAATATGAGATAATAATAGGTAATTGACTAAAAATCTACGTTTTGCTGTGCGCGCGAATAACAATTGTAACGTCGACGAACGTAGTCTACGAAACGTGGCATCGCATAGCCACAATAGCGGCGCCATCGACTTGTCGCCGCGTTTGTGGACTCGACTTCGATGGATCTTAGTGCGTAGTAGAAGGAATATGTCTTTACATGTCAATAACTATGATTTTTTAATAGTTGGCCTTCAAAGGAGCATGGCCTTCTATGGTCCACCCACCTTATTATGTCCAGCGCAAATGGCTTATTTTATATTAGTGAGGTTGCCGTAGCCAAAATTTGGCTAGCAGGACATTATTTAGCTAATACAAAAAAAAACAGTGCAATATTAGTCATCAAACATCATTTTATTATTTCGTAATACAAAATATGTGCATACCTACATATTCACGATGTTACTAATAATATCTAATAGGTAAAATGATGATGATAAATACAATTTGAATCTTATTTATCAGTGATAAATGATAATTTAATTAAGAGCTATTGCTTTCATCGCAATATATAATATTCATGTTTTTTTATCGCTTAATCTAATTATAGTCTGGATGTCGCGCCTGATGGCTTTCTGTTAGCAACTATTCTAATAATATTTGATATATAAATAAACAAAGGCGGTCCTTACATTAAGAAAATTGTTAATAAAACTAATAATAGTATCGATATTCTGACCCTATTATAATATGGATGAATATGATATTAATATCATTATGTAATAAGATGCGTAACTACATAAGCACAAGTGATGTTACATTATGCCTGCGTTTTACTTTGCTAGGTCTTCGCTTGTAATATAATCCGTTCATACTTGTGCCTTGATCTTGCGTCTATTTTTAAAATTTGTAACACAAGTTATATTTTGTATACCTAATGTCAACAATTTCCTTATAAAAATGAACCACAAACTTCATCTTGTGACGTCTATTTTTGTTTCTTTTCACGCTTTGTTTGCTTTATGCGCCATTTACTATTAGTTGAGACGCCTAGCTCTTTCATTAAAACATAAAGTTTATTGCTCTAGTAAAAAGTTCCCCTATAAACAATCGAACACAAGATATAATTTAATTTAAATGCTTGTGACAACGGAGCGCTCTTTTTTAATCGGCAAGTACTTAAGCTGATCACAGATGCATGCATGCATTTTGACACTTAAACAAGTTAAGATTGCATGCCTGAGTACCTATGCCACATCATGAAATTAATCCAAATTTACCCAATGATAAGAACGACACAGAAGTATTTTAAAGATTTACCAACGCAGGCACCAGCCAGGCAGTACCGTAATAAATGTCAGACGTTTACGTTCATGAAAAATAAACTTGGATTTGTTTGCACGTCGCGCTGAGGTCATAAAAATAAAACTGCAGCCACACAACCTCCGTGTCCGTGATCGTCTCTCTCATTTATCTAGTGATGCGATGCTGCTTCCTCTTTTTTCCGGATTCCTGATCAGTTTATAGTACTTGATATAGCTTTGAGCTAGCCATAGACAACGACATTGTATAGGTACTATTTTCCAGGTGTCTACCAGGATGCAATATTTATTGGGTAACTGATGACTTTGTCTAGTAAGGTAACTATACCTCACAGAATACATATACCCTACGGACTATACCTTAAGATGTTTGGAAACATTTTTCCCAACAATTTGACAATATGTCAATTAATGTCAGATCCACGTCAAAGTAAACAAACCCCTCATGTCTATTAGGTTTATTGTAATCTCATGTCTATTAGGTTTATTATTATTTATTTATTTATTTATTTATTAAATACATAAACAGACACATATTATTACATTTATTGTAGGTACCTATCACAAATAATAAAATCAAATTCAAAGGTCAAAAAAAAATATCAAATGAATACTATAATTATTTGTACTTAGATTTTTATTGCATTGTTACTCGTAAATATTATCCGATTAACGTTGAAAGATTTGCCTATGTAAAATAAGTAATCTTCTTCCGATGTGTTTCAAACTCAGCTAGGAGTTAAGACCTAAGTGCTATTTGCGGATATGGAGCTTAAAAATAGAATTAATAATGCCAAGGCAATCAAGAAAACGCACCGATCCACATACTCGAAGCATTAGGTTTAGGTATGTACATAATTATAAAAAACATGAATATACCTACTAATTTATCGGTTAAGATTACTTAATTTTGACGCTATAATAATTGTTATCAGAAGTTACACACAAGGTACAAGGTACGTCACAGCTAGAAATTTGATTTATTACCTATTTTGAGTAAAATAAAAGTATTATGGACAGTCTACAAATTACAATAAAAATGTATTCACATTTAATATGAGTTATGGCAGCGTATAATCAATCAAACCCGGTAACCATAACAAGTACACTGCCGTTTTGCGCAGCGTTTAAATTTCCCTCGTGCCGGTGGTGCCGTCCAGTCTGCTCATCTATGGGCGCAATCGTTACCGCGTCACGCCGGCACTCGGCTGCATAGCCGAGCATGCGCAGACCGACCATCGCAGTGTTCAGGAGGGAAGTGAAGCGTCGGCGAGTGGTCGCCGCTCCGCCCTCAGTCCTCCCGCCGTGTCGGATCCGCGCGCTCCACGCTAACCGCATCATGGTGAGTCATAGCTCCGTGCGAAACAATTCATTTAAGACGACCTTGTTTAGATAAATTATCACTAATGCAATTATTGTTCCAAACCGCAAAACACAATACCGTAACAAAGGTGCAATCGTAATATTTTTAGTGCGGCCGCGTTTAATAACAAAAGATGTAAATCATTGAAAATCGAGAGAACGGTGTAAAGTAGATACGAAATGACACATTCAAGGTCGGACGAAATGAATAAGAGCGTTAACCTTTTATTTTTATAAATATTACAGGGTATGGACAATGAATTTATTGAGGAGAATAAAAATGAACAACCTGAAAATATATTTGTTACGAATTTTCAAAATGGAGAAACTATTAACTACTCACTCGTTATCATCAAAGGGCTGATTACATCCGGTATTTACAATTGCAATGAAAAAGTGAAATGTATTTTAACGAATAACGGAAATAAAGCTGAATCTGAATGGGATGTATTCAATAGAGAATTCAAAATAATCCTCGAACTTAGAAGAGGTGACAACTTGGTAGATTTGGAGTACATCCACCAAAAGAAATCTTTCCGGCTAATATATACGCCAAGGAAAACCAATCTTAAGGTAACTCCTGTGTATATTATATGCCAGGGTCATGATGGCTGCTTCCAAAGTCCCGGAGAAGTAGACAATTCTGTCAACAGCGCGTGTTCAAGGATAGCAATTGGGGCTAAACTGATTCAGAGTGTAGTGGCAGAAAAATTATATGAAAGTGGAGTTGGAAGAAAAACATTTCAACTTGAACACGAGGTCAATCCCAAAAAGCCAGAATGCACAATTTTCAGAAGTAATTTAAATGTCAACAGAGCAAGAAAAATGAAGCAAGGCGAACTTTGGACACATTTTGGAAGGGAACTTATGCTTTCTGAATTAGGAAGCAATGACAGGAAATTTTTAGCTTTTCTATCTTGTACTAGATTTAAAGGTACTGATGAAGACAAACCTATGACACATGAAGAATTCGTATCATTAACTGAAGCATATGCAGCGTTAGGTGGAGGTGGCCTGGCATTATTTGGTACTGCTTGTTTATACACGTGGCCTACATCTATCGAGGACATAATATTTAGATTTTCTGACACTTCTCCAGTAAACTTTAAACGTTTTATGGACGATAGTGGATATAGAGGAAGCTTGGGAGGATGCTTCGCAACCACGTTAGGATCAACATTACACGAACTGGGACACACATTCGATCTTGGTCATACAAAAGATGGAATAATGGGACGAGGTTTTGATAATATTGACCGCGTATTTCGCGTTGGGGATAAAAGATCTTCTGCAACAAAAGACAATATGAACAACTACAATGGAAAACCAGTGCAACACTCAACTGTGTCACTACAGCGTAATATCAGTGTTACAATGAATGTAGCAGAACCATTAAGGGTGTTAGGTCCAAGAAGTAAAACAACACTGGGTAACTTTGCATCTATGTCGAAATCAGATATAATAAGGCGAAGTCCTAACGTTACACCGATAACACGACCGTCTAGTGTGTATTCTACCATAACAAATAAGTTATCAGAGTCGAAAAGAAATTTAAATCGAAATAATAGCAACGATTCAATATATTGGACACGAAATTGTGCGGTGTTTCTCTCGTACCACAGATGGTTTAATAACGAATATGGGCGAGAGAGGCAAGCTATAACAAGATATTTAAAATTCGACACAAATAAAATGATGATAATATCCACAGCAGGCATAAGAATAGTAGAAGTGAGAGATGATTCTAATGGCATGGTATTAGATTCCTATGAATTTACTAATTTACCTGAAAAAAGGTTTTTGGTTCCATTTACATTTACCCCGAAGAGTAAAGTGCTGACCATAGTAGTTGAAGATGATTTGGGAAATGTCCTAAAACAAACCTTTACGTATTGAAATATCAATGCATAAAACATAGTGTGTACGAGAATAGTAGCTATTTGTAAAATTGTAGCCCTTCCATGCAAAGTTTTATAAATAACAACAATCGTATTTTTAAAAACAACGTTTTACAATTAACTAATAGAATTAAATGTTAGTTCGTAAAGGAAAATATAAGATAGAATATTCTGAAATTTGGAATAGTAGTTGTAAATAAGACTGAATATAGAAGAATACAATATGCTTCAGTTGCCCGAAATTATTTGAAATATATCGCTTTAAACTTTCTGTGCTGAAACTTTTGTGCTCCAATAAAGATTTGCCAATTTAAAGCGCCACGTCAAGTGAGTATTAATGGCTTTTTTCCTTTTTAGTGTAAAGTAAAATCAATCAGGATTTGCATGTAAACGTTTAAAATATTTAAAATGCAACCACATTAATGAAATTAGTGGCATCCGGTGGCCCCACTTGATCCACTAATGGGTCCGTGTAAAATTATTTAAAACACCTACTTAAAAAAACAGCCAAGTGCGAGTCCGACTCGCACACCGAGGGTTCCGTAATCCAAACGTTATGCATGGTTTTCAATTATTGTAACTTTATGCCTGCCGTTTAAGTTGATAAACGTATATAAGCGGTTGCTCACACACAATTAGTAGGCAACGTATTTATAAAATTCATAATGATTTTTCCAATGATCTACTTATTATAATTTACTAGTTTTCAGATTTATTCTTATGTGCTATAAGTTCTTATTTCTTGCCAAATTTCACAACTCCAGGTCAACGGAAAGTACCCGATATTGTTTTGGTTTTCAACAAAGTACGTTTTCATACAAAATTTGTGCATAATTGGCTATAACTTTTTATTGCGTTAACTTAGAGGCATCAAGGCGTAACTGACCTCCGTATTTGACAAAAATTTCAGCTTAATCCCTTAATCCCTTCACGCGTTTTAGAGAAAAAGGTCTTGACA
>LUGF01045539.1:369479-381985 GCA_001625245.1 Calycopis cecrops
CTTCAATTATCTCAAAACTCGCTTTCTTTGAGTTACCGCTTTTGCGCTTAGTTGGGCAGAATTATACATGACGGTTTTCTTACATGATGGGTATTGGTTACAAGACAGCAGGACTGAGAGCCGCAAGACCTTTTTTTTATAACACGAAGGGGCAACCGAGCAATCGGAGCCTTTTGATGGCTACCGACGCACATGGACATTAGCATAACTGTTAGGCAGATGCGTTGCCTTCCTATCACCCTCCAAATGGGCCATTGCCCCCAATGACTACTCACAAACCGCATGAAACGCGACAGCGACGCTGTCACTTTACGCCTGTATCAAGTGAAGACTATTGTCACGTATTAACATTTTTATTTTTATTCTTTATTTGTAATTTTCATTATCTTTATTTGTAATTTTCATTATCTTTATTTATAATGTCATCAAATTACTCGTATTGATAATAAGTATCCTGAATCTTAAACAGTTACATTCCTACCTATGCATTTAAAACAAACCAATTAAGTTTTTTAATTGTCCACATATTGAATATTTCTATGAGAACAATGCGAAGTGTCTAAATATTTCATCATTTATAAATTTTACATCCAATTTGTCGGTGCAATCCACAGAACAGAAAAAACAATTTGTATTTTATGTTCTGTGGTGCAATCCAATCGGTCCGTGGAGAATTCAATGAGTTGATAAATCATGACGTGTTGAGTACTACTGCAAGTAATTAATATAACCATATTTTAACTATAAAACTTATTATTAAGACTAAAATATTATTATATTAATTTGCTAAAATTACATATTTTTATATAATTTTCTAATAATATGTATTTTGTAGGTGAAATTAATGAAATTTGTTTTAAAATTGGTTCAAATTATGGCTTTTATGTAGGTAGTTACTATATTGTAGTGGTGATAAAAAGTAACGTATTCATATTATAAGCTAGTGAATATGGAGGAAACGAAGATAGTGTGTAAAGATGGTGGCACTCCGTATTGTCTGCCTATTCCGTTAAAGAAATAGCGAGAAGATATGTTGTTGTTGTTGTATTCGTATATGCAGTGACGTAACTATAGGGATCATGCTTCTAGACTGCCACGCTAGCTAGTGGCTGAAATGTGAACCGAATGCTTGCAAATTTTTCGTTTGTACGCTTAGTGTTTTGTTAGCACTCGATTCCTCAAAAGATCGCTAGGACGCCGAAAGTGCTATCTCTATGTTTCGTGCACGATCCCTTCGCCACAATGCTACGGGCCGACGGACGACAGGGTCTACCTATATTCGTGTATTTGCTCTCGCTCTTATATAAAAGATAAACTTTTAAATTTAAATGCTAAGTAAAACTCTTAATAGTTTCTGTTATCTTTACATTGTCGAAATATTACCGCGATATTTCGCTTAAGACTCGTATTAATTTATAAATACCTTTATTTTTTGTCTTTGCGCTTTCGACCGTGTCGTGTGTAGTGTGTAAACTGTAAAGGATATCG
Organism: Calycopis cecrops; assembly: GCA_001625245.1. Taxonomy (NCBI): domain Eukaryota; kingdom Metazoa; phylum Arthropoda; class Insecta; order Lepidoptera; family Lycaenidae; genus Calycopis; species Calycopis cecrops. Next base: position 370,968 of record LUGF01045539.1, read on the forward strand.
TCGCCCATTCCATGCTGTGCTGTTCTGCATACTGCGGTATTGCCTTAAAAATGAAAACTAACTAACTAACTTTTAAAAATGACAATTGACATACGATTGAACGTGCGAGAATTTGACATTTACTAAACCCGTTTTTAGCTTTGGACTGTTTGTTTTTATTTGTAAATTCGTTGTTTACCAAAAAATTATAGTTATTAAATTCTTTTGAATACTAATGATTTATTCAATATCATTCGTATTTACAGGAAAAACCTTTTTAAATTCAGATAAATACAAAGCGAATACAACTTGATATTATCGCCGTGGTTCGTGCTATCTTAAAAATTAGATAAATAATAACAATAGATTAAATGGCAAATTCAACTAGAGAAAGAGAATCTGAGAATTTCAAATTATGTAATATGAGAAGATTTCCTTCTGTGATAGATAACAAAATCAACGTATTATCTTTTTTACATGCAACGTCGGATTTACTTAAGCTACTTGGTAGGTTGATTGATTTGTTTTATTCTTCTAAATATTATTAGCGATGGGTTATATTTACTTTTACATAAATAATTTCAGATAATCTGGGAAGCCTGTTTGCTCCAGTAAAATATGATATGCAGGGTAATATGGATGTTAGTGTTTAATTTACATAATTCTAATGATGTAGTAGATAGCGTGTTCTTGGAGGGCCTTAGCATTATTATTTTAAACGTTTACCTCGATGCAAAATTGTAAACTGTACAATTAACAAATCTATTTAAAATTATACATACTGGAAATCTACTTTGAACAGTAAAACATCTTTAATTGATTTTATCGTAGTTTATTTAATAATTGTACAAGCCCAACCAGTGGACTCCACCTATCAATCCGCGACCATGGTTGCTGTAAAGCTTCTGAAATGTCGGATTGTAAAATAATTAAATAAAATACAATAAAATCCGTTAAAGCTTTATTGTAATGAGTAATAATCGCATTTTAGACATTGTTAATTTGAACAGTATGTAGCATATAGAAATAAATTTTAATTGATTCTTACATATATTTACAATAAATTAATTCATCATTTTTTATTTTATAAATAATATTTGTATACGGTGTTGTATAACTAATAAGGCATTTATATTTCACAGAAAATCATAAAACACTACACATATGACGAAGATAGTTGCTTACTAGCATTGATGTTAGATGAAAAAAACAGAGGTAGACATGATGGAGCCGAGGGAGTTCTGTGGCTTAATAGGTATTATAACTTTTTTTTTGTACTTTTTAAACCTGCAACCTCAGATCTATAAGATATGCAAATTGTTTCCAATAATAAATATTACATTCATACTCCAGTACAAATAAGTCCACTGCTGGATATAGGCCCTAAGAGCTCCAAGGGTCACAGCCAATATCTTAGAATTTTGAAGATGAAAACTAATTAAGTACCTTTTTCTTATTTCATTTTATACTTAATTTAGAATATGTTATTTAAAGCATATGTATGGTGATACCTACTAAATACCTTATCAAACCAATTAACACATTCAGTGCCGCCGACACGCCTCGCGTGATCATGTGAAATTCAATCGTCATGCCGCAAACACGCCAGGCGTGTTCTGGAAGTTTCAGTGATATTTCAGAAAATTGCCTACATTTTCGTTTGAAATTCTTAATGCGTATTCCTTTAGCAATAAACTAGGATTTTCGAAGTGGCCACTGGAAAAATCACGTTTTGCATTTCCAAAAAAAAAATTAATTATGTAATGCCGAAAACACGCCAGGCATGTTATCGTGTCTTTTTATGCCGGCATTGCTATGAACTTTAAGAAAAATGTGGTGACATTGAATGAGTTAAAAGACTACCGTTACTGCACAATAGGCAGAGGAAGGGGTGGTGCTGCATTGCAGCTGAATTGGATCTGCACAATCGGGTGTTCCTCTAGTTTCCTCTTGTTTGCATGACAGTGCTATAAAGTGACAGTCGTCTCTGTGCTATAAAGTGAGTGTGCTTTGTTAGTAACTAATGGCCCGTTGGATGGAAAGATGTCAGTGAATATGCAAAATGAAAAGCTCTGTCTGATGTCTGCCCTGGTTGAACTTTCCTGACTCTTTATATTCTCTCCATATTAACTGCTCATGTTGATAAAAGAGTATAACCCTACCTATGGGAAAGGCAAGCAATATATGAGTATAACCCTAGTTTTGAACATGTCTATAAGCATGCATCCACTGATCATAAGAAGATACAAGCTTGTTTGCTCCCTAGGGAATAAAAGAAGATAAATCACACACATCAAAAAAGATTAATTTATTTTTAAAGGAATGTAAATATAAATGTTTATTTTTTTCAGAGCATTACATTTCTTTGAAATAGTATTCCAGGAAATCGTAGACTGCCTTAATAGGAATGATTATGATGCTAACATGGCAAATATATTTACAATAGCATATAATGGATCTATCAAAAAGTATCACAACTGGGTTACAAAGAAAATTGCCTTGGTATGTATTCATGTCAGCATATTTTTTTTAAATTTAAGTATAAATAATTCGAATATATTTTGGTAAAAGGTAAAGAGATTGCTGCATTGCATTTGAATTGACCCTGCACAATAGGCTATTGGACAAGTTTTCAAAAACCTCTCCAGAATGTCTATCAGTGAACTTATACAATTTTCTGTTTTCAATAAGGGTTCGAAGGTATATTATATCTTACAATGTATTTTTATTATTTTTCAGCTCATCTTAAAGATGGCTCCTAGTATGTCACAGATACTAAAAACATTGGATCCAACACAAAATATGGCAAGTACTGAAACACGTCTTACAGAACTTCACCTCTCTCTGAAAGCAGTTGTATCAAGGATTGATTTATTCTTTGAAGAAAATCATTTATTTATGGACAAATAGTTAAATGAATGTCAACATATACCAAAGCTTTGCTTATTTTTTAAGACAAGTGGATAAAATAATAACACAGGTAATAAGCAAAATCTTGCTGAATATCCATAGAAAATTTGTATTAAATATTGCAGATAGCCTGCATACATTATTGCAATCTCACCACTGGAGTGGGTTTAGGTTTAAAAACATCATTGTTTAAACAACATGTTCATACGTCAAGTTTTAGCAGTAAGGGCATTAATCATCAAATTCAGGTGATTCACACATTAATATCAAGTATTTGTTGTTTGTTAGCAACCTTTGCAACACAAAATATAAATGCTACAATATTATTTTAAATAAATGTATGCTAATATGGAGTTCATTATGAAACTATTTGAGGTCACTGGACTGAATTTAAGTTCTTTTAAAGCTACTAATATAAACTACTGTAACTGTTGATTAGACTAATGATTCTACAGGACCAGCTGTGGTTGTAATGGAACTGGACAACCAGCAAGAGAAATGCGACAGTGGGATAAAAATTACGACAAGCATACTGTAAAGGAGAAGGTGAAATAATTGGTACTAGAACCTTTAAGATTTTAATCAAATAACTTATTGATTTTTTAAAGTAAAAATATAGCGCAGCTTATGCCAGTTACGAAAGGTAAAACACAACCTCAGTAGGTAACAATTTGTTGCATGTTAATATTGTTCCAAAAGTAACAAACACATTTGATGTCGACACTAAAATACTTATTGGAAAATAATTGGCTCAGGAAAAAATCGGTACAAGTTTGATAAAAAAAAACTATAATTTCATTACATTAAGAATGGCAACATAATTAAATTATTACAATTTCGGTATCGCTATTAGCAAGAGGATCTACTTTATATGGAGTTCTCACAAATAAATTATTCTGTGTCTCTGTCTACCTATTATTTTTATTAGGTTAATTCGAAGAAATAATTGCCAACTTGGTTTAAAAGTTTGTCCATCTGCAACCAACAGCTTTGTTTTGTCAACCTACCCATAATCTATGTATTTCCTTGGGTGGGATCCGACGGGTGTCCCTATTCTATTTCTTTGTTATCTATTTCTTCTTTATTTATTCTATATTATCTATTTATTTATTTTCTTATTAGGATATATAAGAAATACATAAAAGTCAACTTAAGAAATTCTATGTCAAATTCATGTTTAAAATGTTAGTCTAAAGTTTGTCCTATCAAGTCCAATTTTATAAGTGGCATAATAAGGATAAGGTATTAAATTTTTTCTTCACCAATATAATATGTTGTGTTTAAAAGAGTAATTGATTTGTAATATGTATAGAAACTATAGTTTAGCCACATATTGGCTGTAGCTACAGTGGTGCTCCCAAAAATAAAAGTGTTTAAAAATTATATTAGACGATAAGTAACAACGGTAGTATTAAATACCAAAAAAGTGCTATGAACGTAAGTTTTATTTATGGAGTGTTAAATGTATTTTTGTATGGAGTGAACATAAAATATTTTATTGTATTATGTAGATTGAACATATTTATTGTTTCCAGCTAACGAATATATATATTATTTTTATGAATGTGAGAAAGCTTTATTGTCAATAAATGGTTTAAATATTATCATAACATTTATTTAAGCAAACTTTTTACAGAATATTGGGTTAAACAAGCAGTCGGAGTCTTAATGACTACTAACGCCCATGAACAATGGCCCATGTTTCACATAAATTATGTTGTTGTGGAGAGCCTCTACCCCTCCGCTGGGCCACCTGGTACTCACAAACCGCACAAAACGAAACACGCCAGCACAGCTGTAACTTTACGCCTTCATTTGAGCGAGCGCCACCTCTGTTGTGCCGGTCCAACTTCCATACCTAACTACCCTCTAGACGAGCGTAATGCGTCATCCATAACATTAACAAATAAATTGAGGCGCCTGTAACAATTACTTAACATTACTTACAAAAACTTAATTAACATTAGGTGCTAGAAAAGCTTGAATACTTTAACCTACTATACTTCTCAAATTCTGCACAATACTTTTGTGTAAACTTTTCGTCTTTATAATAAATAAAAAAACCAGTTACGTTTAAATAATAACAATTTGCCCATTATATTTTTTATTGACAAAAGTATATCATACTTACTATTTTTTACATCGGTAAAGGTATATACTTTTTGCAACTCCAGCTGCCTGTTTTAGTGCAAAAAAACTAAATACGATTTCCAGAACTGTAAGCAATGCCATAATAGCGTGTAAAATAATTTCAGTCGGTGTACTATACAAATAAGGATTTAGTAAGAAAAAGCTGACTAGCGGCATTTGCATTAGCACGCTTAACATCAAGAATCCAGCCAGTTCGGGAACCTGCAATAATAAAAATCGAAGCTATTATACAAAAAAAAAATATCTTTCAAAAAATTTTAAATTTTCGCGGGACGTTGAAAATCAGAACTGAATTTTAATTTATTAAATCATCCTGACTTACCCTCGATGACAAATTTCCCAAGTGTCCAAGGTAGAGTCTAATTCCATCAATCACGCATAATAATGTGTAAACGGATATTGATAAATATTTAGAAAGATGACCCAGTTTGTTAATCTGAAAATAATTTCCAATTTAATTTTAGAAGATAAATTTACGTACCAAGGTATCATACTTATCCATCATTACAATGACTTAATAATTTTGTAGGCCCAAGGTGATCTAAGGGCCAACGAGCAGTTTAAACCTTTCCACGACAATCGTCCGGATTATATTTGTTTGAGACTCGCGTTTTTTACACATTTTGTAGTTACCTTATGGGTTTGAAACTATAAAATCGCCAAACACGAGTCGGCTCGATGGCACCGCTGTTGTAACCCTGCCAAAACGTCGAGCAAAGACATATTATGTTTTCGCTACTATACCTTTAATAAATATTTTATCGTGTTATTACCCGTAAAGTAACTACAAAAATATTCAGTTAATATATCAAAAGGAGATGATTAGACCAAAACAAATAGATGACATTTTCTCAAGGTGAACGAAAACTGCAGTATAAATAAATTTGAAAAAAAGTTGAAAAATTAGGTACCTTAGTATACAAAAAGAATCCTACGACGGGAATCCAAACATAATAAACATACATATTCAGATACAAGCATATTTGTAAACGAAGCATAATATGATATTCCATTTTAATATAAGTAATTATCGTTGACTTGGTTTATCGTGTAAGAATAACCAATCATTAAAGTTTGTGGTGATACAACCACGCAAGAAATTTAAAAAAATATCACAAAATTTAAAGAAATACGTACTTAGGTACCTATTCAATACTATCTCTGTTATTCTTTTTGCGTTGTTAAGGCAACGCTCTACTATATATAGGTCTACCTATAACTTAGTTCACGGCAATATTATGTTGATGGGTTAAAAGGATAATTAATACATAATAAATACACTATAATACATAAATCTGTTAATAGAGATATTGGATAAAACCACAAACTATACTATACACTAGGTACTCTGCGATAAAACTTTCCAAACGAATGTAAAACTTTATATTTTAAATTTGTGTTTGGTTCTTGTTTCTAATAAGTGGGTTATCTTTTTAAACACGACCCAATGAATGTCATGCTAGGTGTAAGGTGATACTTGACAACCCCCCGAAGATGCTGCCGCCACCTTGACGTGGTCGGGGGGCTTGCGTGCCTCTGTGATCCCCAAGGCTAAGCCGGACAGGGCTACTGCTTGCTTCAGCGACCCTCCAATTATTTATTAAAGTGCCTGAATACCCATTTTATCATACGTAGACAGAGAATCTATAGAATAGACAAATTCATAATACTTGCGAAAACGAAACTAAGCGAGAGGGCAAGAATATTTTTTGTCTCCACAGGCGTATGACTTTTTTCTGGCTGCCAAAGTTCGCATCTTCGGCAGACACACTCAACGTACTTTTACGGAAATTAGTATTGAATTGATTATCACATCTAAATCGCGATTGCGAAGTGTTTTAAGTGTTTATTGTAGTGATACGAAACTCCGAAATGGTCAGTTGCAGTATTTTAGGGTGTCAAAATCGCATAGCACGGCATTCTATTGAAAATATAACCTTTCATATGTAAGTTGTGTTTTTTTGTATATGACCGTGAAAAAGTGCCATTATTTATTATTATCAGTGAGAGGGTGTTAATTAAATCACTCTACCTTATTTATCCAGCTTAGTTTGTACGTAATTTAGTCAAATTTACTTTATTTTATAGTTGTAGGTACTCTATCTCTGTCCTTATCGGGTATACGGTAGTGGCTATTCTATAGATTTTCCTTCTACGTTATCATATTAATCTATGGACTGAAGGCACCCGCAGGGGTTTAGTCAGTGTTGCACTCCCAAGTGTCGAATCCGACATAGATCCATAAGGCCATTGATATCATAACATTATATAAAATATGTATTCCTTTGCGTTAACAAAAAGAAGGTGACACTTGATAAAATAAGAGCAATCTTCGCGTTAATATTTGATATAATTACAGATAAATATCGGCTTGATATATAAATTAATTACATTAATCATATTTATTTTTGTTTAAATAAAAATATTGGTTTGTGTAATTGAAGAGCATTGCTTATGTGGATCGCGAAATTGAAAAAAAAAATGTGGTTCGTTAATTGACATTTGATTTTTGACAACTGGTTAAATCTCAATTCTCAATATTTTCTTTGGGGTTTTTTAGTGTGACTGAAAAAAATAAATATTTCAAATGGAATTATAAACATAGGACTTTCTTCCATTATTTAAGCTTGTATAAAGAAAATAAAACATAACTATGAGTTTATATCGTTCTTCGAACTTTATTATGGGTAAATATTTAATTGAACAATCATAACCAAAAAGTTAAACAATTTTTCATAAAAATAAACAGTTACAATAACTATTTTTTTTTCAGGATTGCTTCGTCCAGAAGTTTTACAAATAACTGTAAATAAGGGAATTAAATATTTTCCACCTCCAAAAAATTACGATGGTAAAATTGTTTTTTATTCTTTATCTCTTGTTTATTTAAAACTCTCCGTATTGCAACTATTGGTAATACAATCTTTATTTCTTTTGCAGATATTGAAATTCCTGAAAGGCAACGTCTTAGAATGTATGAGAAAGTGCCTCTGTATCCACCAAATCTCAAACCTCCAAAAATGCAAAAGAGACTTCGTTATATGAGAGGGCCCGAGTTACTTCATAATACACTACAATTAAAACAATATGGTATTGTTGTAAGTATTTTATGCGCTTATTTTTAATTAATTGCTTATTTATAAAAATCTTTCAAACCACTTAAATATTCAATACTGTCTTTCAATACCCTTAAATATGTAAATAGAGAGAGTGATAAATAAATAGAAAAATTATTTTAAAATAAATAAAAAAACAAGCTCAAGTTACTCATGGCTGGCCCTAGGGTATCTGCAACCTACGGAGAGTAGCATTTAGTACAATTAAATCCAACTATTCAAATTTAATTTTTTTGAGTTGCCGTACTTCTTTCTAGCCCAAGTACAATTCAAAATTATAATACATATTATATTGTTAACTGCTACTATTTTCTGTTGCTCTGTCATAAACAATTTATACTGTATACACACGGATGTATAAAGTAAATTGCATTATATTTGCTCATTAAAATAAAATAAACAAATCATAGGCTAGAGATGTACCAATATCATTGACTTATATGTATTTATAATGACATCATTTCAGGCTACTGGTGGTGGAAGGTTGCGTCATGAGCATTTTGAGATGGCTCGTTTACAAGTAGCTAGGAGATTAGACATGAAGAGGATGTTTGCCATATGGAGGGTAGACCCACCGTGGCAGCCAGTTACGAAGAAAGGACAAGGTCAGCGAATGGGAGGTGGTAAAGGAGCTATAGACCACTATGTCACACCAATTAAAAATGGAAGAATTATTTTGGAAATCGGGGGAAAATGTGAATATGCTGAGGTTAGTTCCTACATCCTAACATTATTATCTAACGAGGTGTAACTCTACTCTATTTAAACTGTATACAAAAAGAGAAATGAGAGAAGTACCATAGAATATAAGGATAGTGCTATGCTCATAATAACTCTGTGTCTGACTGTGTAACTATCACAGGAGTCTTAAATTACAAATATTATTCTAATATTACATATAAATGTTTCACCAAAAGTCATTGTATTTTTGTATTTTGAGAAAGTTACTAATTAATCATTAATTAATATTTTGAGCAGAGAAGTTATTCATGACAATGATATGGGAGGAGGGGGCAAGGCATCTGTATATGCTGATTTTAGTGTGTTGGTAGTTACAAAAGAAACTAAACATATATAAATAATTTTTTTTTATGATGTAGTGAGAACCAATTTCATGACTACCGATGCCCATAGACATCCGCATAGAGGCTATACAGATGTGCTGTCCTCCTTTCTCCTCCCACCTACATGGGCCACCATTAATATTGATTTTGTCTAGGAGTAAGGCCTCCCTCTCACAAAAGTGTGGGGATGTGCTGTTTTTATATATTTTTTTAACAATTTATTTAAATTTTTGTGAAATCAAGATTCATGTATCTTATGTAATATAAATTGTTCCAGGTTAAAGATATGTTAAGAATTATATCTGAACGATTGCCATTCAAAGCAGAACCAGTTTCACAAGAAATAATGGAGAAAAAGGCAGAAAAAGAGAAGTGGGAGGAAGAAAACAATCAAAATAAATATACCTTGAAATATTTGATCCAAAATAATATGGGTGGCTGTCATAAGCACCTATCTCCATTTGACCACAAGTGGTATGGAAAATATTTGTAAGATAGTAATGTAAATATAGAAAATATAGATTGTAAACTCCTCTTGTCATTTTTTTTCATCCTTTTGCAATTTCACAGTGAATTACAAGAGAACTAGATGCAATCCTCAACATATACAATTCATGACAAAATGGGGCCTGTAAATGTGAATTGTGAGTCCTCTGTACTGTCCTCTGAAGCATAATCCAAAGCACAATATGTTTGACCCATATTTCAAGAGTCTCGGAAACCAATTCATATGTCGTGCCGCTGGAACTGTAAACACATTTACTAGGGTGTAACAGTTCAAGATTAACAACTATAGGTACTAAGGGCAGAAAAATAAGTCAACTGACAACAACATACATAGTCACAAGTTTGCACGTTTTCCGCTAAAAGAACACCCTTTGTCGTGTCTCCTCGATTCCAGAACACTCCCCTCATAGCTACAGCTAGCATTGGAATACTGGGCGTCGACATATCGAGTAACGTTCAGTTTCGCGGTCATTTGGAAGCGAAGGATAAATTAGCGTCGCAAAAGCTAGGTGTGCTCGGCACGGCGAAGCAGTACTTCACACCAGCCCATCGGCTGCAACTTTACAAAGCGCAAGTCCGACCGCTGCTCTCACCTTTGGGCCGGAGCCCCGCAATATCAGCTCGTTCCGTTTGACCGTATACAACGAAGAGCGACTCGAATCGTCGATAACCAGTATCTCACCCGCCAGCTTCATACTCTTGCCTTGCGTAGGGATGTTAGCTCGCTGTGCATCTTCTATCATATTTATCACGGGTAGTGTTCCGAGGAATTGTTCAGATTAATACCTGCAGCTGAATTCCATTATAGGACTTCGCGCCGAAATTCCAAATTCCACCGTCACCACCTAGATCCCCCGAAGTCTACTACTGTGCGCTATAAGCGCAATTTTATCCCACGCACCATTTCAATATGGAATCAGCTGCCCCCTTGGTATTTCCGGACCGATACGACCTAGGGATCTTCAAGAAAAGAGCTTATTGTTTCTTCAAACGTCGGCAACGCATCTGTTAGACATCTGGTGTTACGGATGTCTGTGGGCGTTGGTGTTCACTTTACATCAGGTGACCTAACTGCTCGTTGCCTCCTATGCTATAAAAAAAACATACTTCACTGGCAACTACTTATTGGCCATCAGATGTTAACAAAACTCCAGATCTTGTAGATTTATTAAGTGTTATCAGACATGTACCTACTTTGAGATTGAATCCTCACTAGTTTTATCATCCACCTATAGCATAAATTTACATTAGCAGTTCGGCTATATTTGAATCACCTTAAATGACTATAGAA